>OX453276.1:16616948-16696948 GCA_949710005.1 Ricordea florida | reverse complement strand
CGAATTAATCGGGTATCAAACGCAGCCACTACTGCAAAATAACTGCACAATGTAAATCAGCAAGCATCAATCTCTAAAAGGGTGTCAGGCTTTTTCGTAATTCTTATTGGTTATCTTTTTATAGACCCGTAAAGTTGTAGTAGCGAATAATTTGCCGACCCCGTTGCGTTCGCGGCCGTAAAATGAGAAATATCTAAATTAAAGCTAATCCCCGACACGTTTTAGCAATAGTTCTCCCTATCTTTAAAACTGGTGATCCAGATAAACTTGAAAATTACCGGCCCATCTCTATTCTTCCAGCTTTTTCCAAACTTTACGATAAAGTGGTTTACAATCGTATCTCTAATTACTTAACAGATCATACTCTTCTTTATAATAACCAGTTTGGATTTCGTAGAAGTCACTCTACGTCAATGGCGTTGATTTAATTGGTTAACAACATTTCTTCTGCCATTGACAATAGAGAGGTGTACCCGTATCGTTTTTCGGGGAATTTCTCGCTGGCAGCAGAGAGGTAGCCCGGCAACTGGGATCTTGACAAGGAGTGCAACTCTTTCTTCACAACAATGCTAATCGTTTATTTCACAATGTGTTACTCGTTTTATGGCCTCTTTACAGGAAATTATCTAAGTTACTTATTTATTCGTTAAATCAACATCCGTAACGTGAGTCTATGTCTGAATCTGACACAACGGGACCAATAGGAAATATGAGGAATGATCAAGTCACAGCCTTAGTAATGAATTAAAGAAGGGTTACTAAGTTTAATTGTTAGCAGGTAGAATAGTTAATTAGCTAGGGATAGAGGCAGATCTGGGAGCTGTGAACAGTTAACCCAAGCCTAAAATTGTAGCAGGATTTACAATTATCTAGTAGTGTTGATAGTCGTTTTAGCGTTTACCTTATAGCGTTACTAGCTGTTAACCTAGAAGGCGACTCAAAGAGCAGGTGGAAGCAGGGGAGGTGTTTCCCACGTAAAGCAAAAGTGAAAGAGATCATAAACAAGCTAAGATCGTCAATATTTCTTATTGATTTCACGCTAGACTACACTATAATTAAAGTAGACTAAAACATATATCGCCACAGAGACGACCGAAGGGGTTTTCATGGACCTTTCGAAAGCTCTTGACGCTATTTATCATCATCTACTGCTCAACAAGCTTGACCACTACGCTATTAGAGAGAACCCTTTTGACTGGATCAATATGGCTACTTGACGAAAAGAAAACAGTTTGTACAGTTTACATCAGTTTGCTTTCCACCGGAACCAATCGTGTGTGGTATTCTCCAAGGATCAATTTTAGGACCTTTCTTATTTATTTTTTATATTAATGACAGTCGACCCTAATGCAGCTAATCTGTTAGAGACTTTTTCATTTGCTGATGATACTAGTCTTTTCTATTCTCATAAAGATCCCAATCAGCTCATACTTGTTTTGAATTATGAATTAGCAAAAATAGCTGAATGGCTTAAGGCAAACAAATTATCACTTGACGTCAGTGAAACAAACTATATTCTTTTCCGACCTGAGCAAAAACCTATAACTGCTAGTGATACAATTGTGCTAAATAATATTCCTGTAAAACATGTGACAAAGTTTCTTCATGTTTTATTTGCTCAGCATCTTTCTTGGAAATACCATATAAGTCGTGTAGTTAAAAACAAAATATCTAAAAAAGCAATATCTAAGACTATCGGAATACGAGTAAATCTCGCCTTTTTCTATCTTCCAAATCGTTGTTATCCTTAAACTACACATTAGTTTTCCTGTATCTTGCATGTACATGTAACTATTGTAACATTGTGTGGTGCTCAAATTAACGTATCCAGTCAATTTAAATAGGCTTCTTCACCTACAGAAACGCATCGTTAGAATAATTTGTCAAGCTAAATATCTTGCCCATACTTCACCTCTTTATCGCACTCTTAGTATTCTTGACCTTTTCAACATGAACGCGTTTTTTGTTGCTTGTTTCATGTATTCATACCATAATAACCTCCTTCCTAATACTTTCAACACCATCTTTGTAACTAATCCTGAAGTACACACATATAACACTCGTAATACTAACAACTACCGGCCACACTTCTGCAGAACAAATATTAAACAGTTTACAATCCTCCACCTGGGACCTAAACCATGGAACTCCCTTCCCCATTAACTCACACAACTGACAAATTACTCTGCATTCAAGACTTTGTTAAAAGAATACCTCATAGAGAGAGCAATAAATTAAACTCGCCTGACCATGACATGACTGAATACATTATATAATAACTAAATATAAGGAGCCCAATTCTTACAAGCTATATAGCTTCTATTGGGCTTCCTCACCACATTCCTTGTAACTAAAATGAATATTTTTATTGTAGTTATGGCCTGTCCGTTCATCAAGATGCACTAGCTTATAAAGATATTATACTAGAAATTTCAATGTGAAAGTCAGTGCTGGCGAGGGGAAGTGGTTTGTAATAGAGAAGGGGTAAGCAGAAACTGATTAGGTTAGTTCAAGATCCTCTGGATATTCCCGTGGTAAAAAGATGGTGGTATTTGGAAAGAGATATGGTGGCAACTGTTTGTTTATGCTCTAACGCTTTGGTATGTTTTCAAAGCGTGTTTTTGGAACATTTCTACAATTGTCGTGTTATTTTTAAAGGGAAGTTCTGAGTTCAAGAGAAGTGTATGTAGTGTGAAGGGTGTGAAATATACTGTTAGGACACAATTGAAACTGCGACATCAGTATTAGAAAAAAATGAACAATTTAATTCAGAGAATATATCATTCCTTATGACATTTAAGCGTAACTGTAGCTGTAAGATCTTGGTATTAACACTTCTCAGATATTTAATAACAAGATAATAACAATAACAAAGAAGTCCAGTTCATTCTGGAAACAAAACAGTTGCATAAGTTCTTAGGTCGACTGTTGTGCCTCCTCAGGCGACAGACTTTTTGAATCAACGGTCGAATATTTTGCCTCAATGGGCGACAGACTTTTTGACTCAACGGTCAAAGATTTAGCCTCAGCGGGGGAGCTAGTAAGCTCGTGCTTCCCCTTGATGCGCTCAGAACTCACTTCAACGACGGATCTGTTTTCCAAATGACCTTTCACGAATATCTCCAAAGTCAGGCAAACTGAAGGCGGTAATTTACTCAGAGGGCAAGTCTCTTTATTTGGTGATTGCTCTGTTTGAAGTGCATTGAGGAACAAATCATCTCCATGAAACAAGACGCAATTTATTTCTTCACACCTCCATTGCTGAGTTGACCCCAACTGGTCGCATAGTAAGGCAGATAAACTCATGAAAACCTGCAGTCGTCCTCGCGATTCACCACTAAACTGATCGTGACTGTAATAAACTCAATCTTTAACAACTTTCTGATTCGCCATTCGTGCTCCTCCTTGCCCAGGATCCCATGTCTCCCAGCATGCAATATGTCTCTAGATATTACAGTGACTTTGATGAATACTTCCCCGGGCATTTAGAAACATGTAGGCAATCGAAATAAGGAAAAACCCGTACCCTTCAACTCTTACGAACTTGTCAACCGCCAGCAAGACGTGAAGTGTGGTGAAAAGTGCAGAAGAAATCATTGGGAGGTCACAAAACGAAAACGCCAAACTGCGCATGCCCCGAATCTGACATCCGAAAAATCGAGATTTTTCACCGCTTATATGATATGGAACACCGCTGACCCTCTAAAATAGTGTGCTATGTCGCTAAGGCTCGCCAACAATAATCCTTTGATTTCAACTCACTATCAGTATATGTTTTTTCCTTTTGTCTTGCACTTTCTTTGAGAAATGCAACCACTATCTTAAGTTTGGTTGATTTGCAATTTTTAAAGTCTTTAAAATATTTTTGGAACTGACATTGCAGCTCTTCTCTCCTGACGTCTTAACTCCCACTTAGCTACTGTACTGTTTGATACAGGGACCTTTCTATAATTGTTTTCTAATCTTCGTTTGCCACAGAATATTGTGGGGAATGACAAATATTCAAAATCGTTATCCATCTTTAATATTCCTAATGGTTTGTTTCTCTCTCCTGGTGCAAAACTAATAATCTAGTCTCTATTTCCTGTTACATCTGGTTCGTGCAGTAATGTATCCGTAACTCCAGAATGGTGTTCCTCAACTTAACCCCAGTCATCAGTATCCGTTGGAGTGACTAAAATCCTATTATTTCCGGACTAAAACGAAGACGCAAATCTTCAGAGGCTCATCTCGTTTAAACGTGACTAACTTCCCCGATACAGATAAATCCTAGACTGAACGAATATCGCAAGAGCGATTTGCGACGAAGAAAAGACTCCTAGATTAAAATAGTGAGAGTCAACATCTTTACCACCCTACATTAAAGACACCAACCACGCACTAAAAATCTTCCGCGACTTCAACTTCTCCGGCGAAAACAAGTTTATTTTCACCATGGACATCACTTCTCTATACACTGTCATACCGAACAACGAAGGACTTCTGGCACTCAAATTTTATTTCAACCAGCGCTCTACTAAAGAGCCCAGTTCAGAAACATTACTTCGCCTTGCCGAACTAGTTCTAACTCTCAACTGTTTCTCATTCTCCAACAACTACTACCAACAAATTAATGGTGTCGCTATGGGCACTAAAATGGGACCTAGCTATGCCAATCTCTTCGTAGGCTACGTTGAAAACCAATTTTTCAGCCAATACAACGGACCTAAACCTAAACTATATCGCCGCTACATTGACGACTGCGTTGGCGCAACTTCATCCACCAGGGAAGAACTTGAGCATTTCATTAACTCTGTCAATTCGTTCCACCCAGCATTAAAATATACTTGGCAAATTTCAGAAACCTCAATAGCCTTTCTCTATATCAACGTTTCAATTCACAACAACGGCCTATCAACTAGTGTGTACTACAAACCTACAGACTCTCATAGTTATTTGTTGCACTCGTCTTCTCACCCCAGTCATGTTAAAAATTCTATTCCATATTCTCAATTCCTCAGACTTCGACGTTTATGTAGTGATGAGTTGGACTTTTCCAGCAAATCAGAAGAAATGCTCCAGTTCTTCAAGAACCGTGGCTACCCTGACTCAGTTGTGAAGACAGCTCAACAACGCGCCCAAACAACTGACCAACACTCAGCACCACAAACGTCACAAGAGGAAGAGAACCAGAGAATACCGTTCACACTCACTTTTCACCCACTCAACCTACCTGTTAAGAACATCATTCTGAAGAACTTCAAGTTACTTCAGAATGACAACAAAACAGGCAGCATCTTCTCACTACCACCACTCATCTCATTTAAACGTAACAAAAACGTAAGCCATTTTTTAGTTAGAAGTACACTAAAATCAGACGAATCACCTGGCACATTCAACTGCACACGAAAAAGATGCAAAACTTGCCCTTTCATCAATAACACAGACAAAATAGCAGGACCTAAACGATCGTTTAAAATCACCGACCGTTTCACATGCATTTCTGCCAATGTTATCTATTGCATAAAATGCACCTTATGCAAGAAGATATACATCGGCGAGACCGGAAGGAGATTAGGTGACCGTTTCCGCGAACATCTGCGTGACGTCGAACGAAATGACAAAGATGCATCTAAACCTGTAGCCGACACTTTAATCTACCTAACCACTCAACTCACAACATGGCAGTATGTGGACTTTCCGTGCATCAGGGCAACACGGAAAGCCGTAAAAACCTAGAACAGAAGTTTATCTTCCAACTCGGTTCTCTTAATCCCCACGGTATCAACGAGCGTTTCTCATTCATTTAATCATTCATCTAATTTATTCACTTCCATTCACACATTGCTATGGTTCCACCAATAGCATGGCTCCAAACTTTTCTATATAAATTGTACGTAACCCACAATCCTCTCATTCGCTCCGACGAAGGACTAACGCTCGAAACGTCAGCACCTCAACATGTGCTAAGACTGTCAATCAACTTAACTGACACGATCAGGAGCCCATGGGCTCCTGACAAGATCAAATTTCACGATACTTTCACGATATTTCACGATAACGAGCCGTTACATAACAGTCACACAACGTGACACTTCACGTGCCGTAATTTTCCTTTTCGACGGTATCATCTTTTTACGGTGGCCCATAAGTGCAAAACACAACACACATGAGCAGGAGCCCGTCACCCATCACCCTCCTGACATGAGGCGATTTGAATGGAATTAACAATTAACTGTTTTTTTTTTTTACATCATTTTTTATATTATTTTTTTTATTTGTTTTTATAAGAAAACTAGTGGGTAGCACACAGCAACTTGTCTTGTAGAGGTGAGTATATTAATCGACCGGTTTCGTCTGCTAGTGAGACTTCATCAGGATAAAAACTACAACATACATTTTAGAAACTTATTTTATACTAGACCTTGACATGATAACTCACGTTCCTAGTAGGGTGTGAACAACAAAACACCCACAGGAGATAAACGCACAAGACATTATTAAAATCCTGTGCTGGAAATTGTGCAATACTTTTGGGGCTCGCGGTTTTAACGTTAAAAGACGAAACTCGCGACGGGAGGTGACCGGTGGGAGCGGATGCCGGGGGTTGCACACACGTAAAAAGCCCGTTATGTGGTACCCTGTGACTGCGTTATTTTGGTAAATCGAAGCCCCCAGTAGCGGGCGAGGGGGGTGGGGCTGGGGGTTGCGATTTGCCAAAATAACGCAGTCACAGGGTGTCACAGAACAGGCAGTTTACATGTGTGTTATTACCTTGGTGTTGTTTCAAAGAGGCAAAGTTGTTGCGCCTGGGATAGACAAGATGTACCAATAAGAAACTGTACAATCTTTTTTTTTTTAATGATATAGAACAGTGGCCTAAAATTCTCCAAAGTGTTAATAAAAGCGATATCACCGTTGAAACCTTTGTTAAAAGGAATCTATGTATCGCAGAGTTGGGCAACCACAAAGAAAGTATCCTCTATCACTACAAACTCCCTAATCTCTAAACCTACCCCCACAGGCAGAGGAAGACTGTCGATACGTACACGCAAGTTGCTAAGCTTCTGTGGGTATGAGACCGAAGACCTCAGAGACCATCAGAGCTCTGGGTATACACTCTCGCTTGTTTCCCAGAGGAGAAAAACAAAACCAAAGAAGAAACCCAATTCTAACAAATGATAGAATCTATCTGAGACTTTTGTCGACACGGGTTGACTGAAACACGCTCTCAACTGAAAAGAAGTCGGTACACCGCTACAATTATTTTTAATGAATCTTGGAATAGAACTTGCAAGTACTTGATACAACGGGGTGACTTCTCTACAAGGAACGGAGATACGTCGCTAAGTCTAACTCTGGAAAATGTATTTACAACCGGTCGAAGGACGTGGTACGAAGGAAACTACGAAACGTTACTCGAGATCAAGCTGGTTGTGTTTACAAAGAACATTAAGTACAAGGTAAGTAAAGCTATGTGCCCCTTCTTCAATGGGTATTTAATTTTGAGGGCGACGAGGCGGACAACGTAGGACGCGAATGAAGGTCAATGCTCAACTACGTATTAAATATGTTCACATGCTCATGCTAACGAGCTGGTGTGAATCATGTTCATTCCTGATAACACCCCATATGAACGGCTCTAGAACCAACGATAAATGCATTAATATTCTAATTCGCTCCCCACTCAAACGAATATGAAACATTTATCACGTAATAAGCAACATTTGTTGGAGTGTGTCCACATGGGCCGCGTGCATGCAAACTAAAAGAACGGGAAAGAAAATGAAGTACGCAATGCCAAAGAAACGCCCATAAGGGGAATAATATTATCTTTCACATGGCCATCCTTGGTTTCGTCTGATTTCCATCGGCTGCGTCTTTTTAATAATTTGTCGCAAGCCTTAGCATTCGCAGCAGAAGCTCAACAAGGTCAACTTCTGATCAAGATATAGTCTTTAAACAAATTAAATGTTGAACCAGACAGTGAACCAGAGTCTACAGGTTCAGGGTTGTCTACGTTACAGTCCTGAAGGATCGCTGATCGGCTTCGAGCTGTTTCAGAACTATGCTTCGGTTGCAAATGAGAGGACTGGTGTAACTGTATAACGGAGTTGGGTTCGGTAAGATTTCCTCACAAGTCCCTACTTCATTATGCATGCTGTAGTTGAATTGTCTTGGGAAGTGCGCGTGCAAACATTTCTTGTACGGCTACAGCATGCATAATGAAGTAGGGACCTGTGCGGAAATAATTCCTTGGGTTCTCTCAGAGATTCATCATAAGACAAAATTTTGAGGGTGATGACGCCGACGACTTACGACGCGAAAGAAGGTCAATGCTAAACTACGCATTAAATATGTTCACATGCTCATGCTAATGACTGGTTTGAAATACGTGCATTCAGTCCTGATAACACCCCAATGAACGGCTGCATAAACCATGATAAGTACATAACTTTTTAGAACTGGAAGCCATGTACTTGCTAGTTGCAAAAACTACGTGTATTCAAAGAATAATAGTGCCTCTAACGAGATCTGTGTAACTTCACCTGGGTGATGAAGTAGACAAACCAATGCTTACTCAGTATTTTTCAGACCGTATTCCAGCAGAATTTTCCTTTTGCTCTAAAACTACGCATAATAATATCCTTAAGAGAGTATAATATGAGAGTTCATAGACAAAAAAAATTTATAAATTTTAACAGGAATTTATCAAGAAATTTATTAAGGATTTTTGTTCTGATTAAAAAAATTTATAAATTTTAACAGGAATTTATCAAGAAATTTTATCAGAGATTTTATCAATAATTTCAAATTTGTCCTTGGAATTTATCAGGAATTTATCAAGAAATTTATCAGATATTTTATCAAGGATTTCAGAAAAAAAATGAATTTTTAAAATTGGTTTAAAGATATAACATGAAATATCAAAATGGAACGGCAAACAGTAAAACAATTGATGGCCCTCGCTAAAGAACTAGGTGTTAAAAGATATTCTGGAAAGCGTAAAGCTGAAATCATTGAAAAAATAAAACAAACACATGATCCTAGAATAATATTTTATGATGATGATATGATTCCAACCCCTGTGACTAATATTGCTAAAAAGCCGCAAAGACCCATTTCAGAACCTGGAAAAAATATATCAAAACAATCACAAATACCTACCACCACAAATGAAACGATACCTGAGATTAATATTCCCATTCTTAAACCTTCCAAACCCATATCTCAACCTACTTTAGTTAAAAATATAGAAAGAAAAGTTATTAAAGCGAATAAAAAGTTTACAGATTGGATTCTATCTTTAACCCCAGAAAATATCAAAAAGACTGTAAAAAAACGAGTTGAAAGACAGAAGGAAAAGTTTAAACGTATATTCAAGATAAAGAATGAGGCAGAGAAAGTGCTAGATCAAGTTAAGTCTGTTGATGAAAAGCTTACTGATCTCATTAACAAAAATATATCCGAACTTACTAATAACAGAACACCTCAACCTAAAAGACAGGTAAATATATCTGAGAGTGTGAGAGATGAATTGAAGGAAAAGGTTAACAGCTTAGCACCAAAAGAAATAGAAACAGCGTTGAAGGGTTATCTGAAAACCTATAGGATAGATGGGCAGAAAGGGTATGGTCCAAAGACATTTATCAATAAAATAAAACAAAAAGTTATAGATCTCATCAATCAGAAAAAGAAATCTCTCAAATCGATCAAGGTGAAATTTATCTTAACGTGTAAGTTTATAAAAGAGAGTCTACTAACTGATCATATTGATGAAACTTCAAAATTCTTTCATTCACTTGTGGAAATTATTCTTGAAGCAACTGATTTAAATAACATATTCGACACTATGTCTAATAAACTACTTGGAGAGTTTGAGAGATTTGAAGTTAACGCCTACGGTTGGAAATTCAGCTATGTAGAATACTTTGATATATACATAGACTCATTTGAACCTCTTTCTGGAAGTTCTTATATTTCACTACCATCAAAA
Organism: Ricordea florida; assembly: GCA_949710005.1. Taxonomy (NCBI): domain Eukaryota; kingdom Metazoa; phylum Cnidaria; class Anthozoa; order Corallimorpharia; family Ricordeidae; genus Ricordea; species Ricordea florida. Next base: position 16,686,972 of record OX453276.1, on the reverse strand, counting down.
TTAGCATCCAAGAAGGCAATCATTAATGTTAAGAATTATAATGATCATGAGTGTTTTAAGTGGGCAGTAACCTCTGCTATATATACACAAGATGTTCATCCAGAGAGATTAAATAAAAAAATGAGAGAAAACTCAAATAATTTTAACTGGACAGGAATAGAGTTCCCCGTTTCACTAAAAGAGATTGATAAGTTTGAAAAGCAAAACCTATATGGGATAAATATCCTTAGCTATGAGAATGATGAACCAATCATAATCAGACGTAGTAATAAGTTAGGAGTACAAAAGATAAATCTACTCTTAATATCAAACGATGAAACAAATCATTACTGTTGGATTAAGAGCATGTCAAGATTTAATAATTATAATAAGCATAATGGTGCTCGTTTCTATTGTGATAACTGTCTATACTCATACAACTCCAGAACCTCATTAGAAGAACATATCGAAAACTGTATCAATAATGAAGCAGTTAAGATTGTTATGCCTAAAGATAAAGATGGAAATCCTAAGTATATTAAATTCATTAATTATAACAGAAAAATGTGGGTACCATTTGTTATATATGCAGACTTTGAGAGCTTTCCAGAGAAAATACACACCTGCTCTCCAGATGAAAGTAAAAGCTTTACTAAAAAATATCAAAAGCACAAACCATCAGGATTCTGCTATCTTATAAAGTCTTTTGATGATAAAATATTTCCACCCGAGCTTGTACAATACACTACCGAATCCCCAGAAGATGATGTCTCACAGATTTTTGAGGATGAATTAGAGTTAGATATTAGGAAAACTTATGATAAGATAAAATCCAATAAGTCAAAATTCCATAAGAAGGTGGATGATATGTCAGAAATGGATAAAAAAGACTATGAAAATGCTACCCACTGTCATATATGTGAGTGTGAATTGGGGAAAGATAAGGTATTAGATCATTGTCACCTTACAGGAAAGTATAGAGGAGCAGCTCATAATGATTGCAACTTAAATTACAAGATTCCAAATTTCATACCAGTAATATTTCACAACCTATCTGGATATGACTCTCATCTTTTTATCAAGAACCTTGGTACATCAGAAGGTAAAATAAGCTGTATACCTAATAATGAGGAAAAATATATTTCTTTCACAAAACAGATTGTAGTTGATACCTTCAAAAAATAAAAAAGTTAAGATAGACATAAGATTCATAGATTCATTTAAATTTATGGCAACCAGTCTCGATAAATTAGTTGATAATCTTACTAAATGCGGAAAGTGTGATGTCTGTAGAGGTGTATTATCTGGAAGTAAGTGTCTTTCTCCAATAGATAAGAAACTAACTGAAACGAAAGATTTTTTTAAAGATAATACGAATATGATGTTGAGAAAGGGTGTATTTCCATATGATTGGTTTGATGGATTTGATAAACTAAACGAAAACCAACTTCCACCAAAGGATGCATTCTATTCAAAACTAAACGATGAAGATATAACAGAAGATAATTACCAACATGCTAAAAAGGTGTGGGAAACCTTCAATATGAAAACAATGAGGGAATATCACGATCTATATCTTAAGTCAGATGTACTCCTGTTAGCTGATGTATTTGAGAACTTTAGAGATTTTAGTCAAAATAATTATAACCTTGACCCTGCTTGGTATTATACAGCACCTGGACTATCTTATGATGCATTATTAAAGTTAACGAAAGTGAATTTGGAGTTGGTAACTGATGTTGATATGCTACTTATGATTGAGAAAGGAATTCGAGGAGGTGTAGCTCAGATCTCTAATAGATATGGTAAAGCAAACAACCCATACATGAACGAATATGATCCAAACCAACCTAAAAAGTATATTATATATCTTGATAGAAATAACTTATATGGTGAGGGAATGAGTAAACCACTACCTACTCATGGTTTTAGATGGATGACTGATAAAGAGATTAAAAACTGGAAAAATATTCCATGCATACTCGAGGTTGATTTGGAATATCCTCATCACCTTCACGACTTGCATAATGATTATCCTCTAGCTCCAGAGAGACTTGTAGTTAATAAGGTTGAGAAATTGATACCAAACCTCAACGACAAGGTAAAGTATGTGGTTCATCACGAAACCCTAAAAGTTTATGAAAGTCTAGGATTAAAAGTAACAAAGATTCATAGAGGTATTACATTTGAGGAGTCAGCTTGGTTAAAACCATACATTGATTTGAATACAAACCTCAGAGCTAAAGCAACCAGCGATTTTGAAAAAGATTTCTTCAAGTTGATGAATAACTCAGTCTTTGGTAAAACCATGGAAAATATTAGAAAAAAAGTGGATGTACGATTGGTTACGAATAAAAAAGATGCTAAAAAATTAATATCAAAACCTAACTATAAGCATCGTACTATATTTTGTGAAAATCTGACAGCCATTCACATGAAGAAAACAAAGATAGTAATCAATAAACCTGTTTACTTGGGTATGTGCATTCTAGATTTAAGTAAAACAATAATGTATAACTTTAAATATAATTATATAAAACCTAAATATGATGAAAAGGCTAAATTGTTGTTCACAGATACAGATAGTCTTGTATATGAGATAGAAACAGAAGATTTCTATAAGGATATAAGTCCAGATGTGAGAGAAATGTTTGATACTAGTAATTATCCTAAAAACCACCCATCAGGTATCGAGACTGGTGTAAACAAAAAATTAATCGGTATGTTTAAAGATGAAGCTGGTGGTAAACAGATAGCTGAATTTGTAGGTCTAAGAGCTAAGGTATACTCCTTAAGGATGGATAATGGTGAAGAGATAAAAAAGGATAAAGGGGTTAAGTCATCAGTCGTAAAAAATGGCATATCATTTAATGATTACAAGAATTGTTTATCAAATAAAAAACCTCAGATGAGAAAGATGAATGTAATAAGAAGCCACATGCATGATGTTTATACTGAAACTGTTAATAAAGTTGCACTATCTGCTGATGATGATAAGAGAGTTATTTGTGAAGATGGAATACATACTTTTGCCTACGGACATTATCGTTGCAACACAAAATTAGGCGGTAGTTCGGTGTAATCTGGTACAAACTGAAGCTCTTCCCTCACAAAACCACGTCTCGGTCCATCTAGTAAATAATACAAAACTGGTTGATTATATGAAACAACACTTCTAGAAAGATCGTAAACCTGTATACTCCATATGGGATCCGTAGCTCTCCTTCGTTCTCCACCTTCATCTTCACCAGGAGCAAGTAAGTATCTAACTTTAACACCAGGTGGTAGTCTAACCTCATCATGTCCAACAACTCGCTTATATTTTGGAGAATCAATATTAACCTCTTTCATTTTTATAGCTTTAACAGGCTCTTCCCCAGTTATTCTCGTTAGCACACTATTCAGAGTTTTCAAAATAGATGGTAATCGTTTCACCCATACTCTAGATCTATCATCACTAATCATTTCTTGTGCATATTGATGACTAAATAATCGTTCACTTAATGTTCTATTTGCTCTTTCAACAAATGCTTGAGCTCTGTGGTTTCCAGCTTCAGACCGTTGTATGGTTACATTATGTATGTTCATAAGTTTTGCCACATCACCCATAAATTCTCTTCCAGGATCAACAATTAATGTTTTAGGATATTTTAACTTTCTAGAGTAAATATTAGTGAAGGCTTTGGATATCTCATGACTTTCTTTTGAGGTTAATGGTTCAGCATCTTTGTATCGACTAGCTATATCAATCACAACCAAAGCATATCGATATGTCTTTCTTCCTACTCTATCATGTGGTAAAAATAATAGATCTGCTTGGTGAATCTGATTAGGTTTATCCACAGTCCAGTGCGGTCTAGGGATATACTTTGGAGCTGGTAGATAGATTTGCCATAGAGCCTGTTTCTCAAGCCATCTTTTAGCCTCAGCTTCACTAACTTTTGCTTTTTCAGCTAATTTAGGAATGGCAGAATAACCTTTCCAATATCCATAAGTTGAATAGTATATTTTTGATAATATGTTTACGTTACTCATTTAAAGAATACTTCACTCATCCTTAAAATAAAATATGTCACAAGCTATATCCGAAGAAATTAATCCAAACAGGATTCCAAGAGAGCCACTCGGTTTGAAAGCGGAATCAACATTGAATAGAATTACACTAAATCCATCATCATCCAATCCTGGAGAAACACTATATATAAATATTCCACAACTTTCTCAGAATGTAGTGATTGTCCCAGGAAGTGTATCTCTACTATTTAACTTGACTGTTGATGGTCATGCTAATAACACCCTCGTGAATAATGTAGGTAGTAACCTTGTATCCAGACTCAGGGTTCTTTTTGGTGGTGAAACACTACAGGATACTCAAAGATACGATCTATTTCAAACATACCATGACTTATTCTTAACAGATGAAGATCGTGAGGATAGATTAAAACAAGGTATTTCTTCTGAAAACATGAGGAAGCTTAGGACAAATGCAGGTGATAAGGTAGACACAGATGCAAAGGAAGTAGCTCTTGCAGTAGTACACAACACCAAGTACCATATCCCACTAAAACATCCTATTCTCAACGATCATGGAGCTTTCTATCCAAAGGCGTTAGATCATCATCTAATCTTTGAGATTACACTAGCCTCAGTTGATGATATTGTTGTTTATTCTGACACTACCAAGCCTCCAAGTTACAAAATCACAAACCTTGAGTTGGAATATTCTTCCATATCAAGCGAATACTTAGCTCGTGAGGCGCAGTCAGCTTATCAGGTTGGTAAAGGATTCTTTTACGAGAATGTAACTCTACACAAAACTTTCACCATATCCAGAACTTCTGACAGTGTTATAAACCAGCATATTAATCTACCTAGAAGGTCAATGACAGGGATATTATGTTTGTTTACAATACCCAACACCCCAGGAGCACGAGATTCTGAGAATTTTTTCAATCCAGGTATCACCTCAATAAATATCGATGTTGATGGTATACCAAACCGTATATACTCTAAGGGAATGGTGCCGTCAGACCTCTGGGAGTCGGTAAAGAAACGTTTCGGAAGAGATGGTGTAAAGGAAAAGGATTTTTATGCTAATAAGTTTGCTCTGTGGATCGATTTGAGAACTCACCCTGATAATGGTATTCATGGAGGGGGTTTAGTCTTAAACAATACACGAGATGGTGTAAAAATAGAAATTAAAAGAAATCTTAGTGGATCTGGTAGTATGACCTGTTACATGTTTGTAGTAGCCGACGCGTTGATGCAAGTCATGAATTCAAACTTAAGATCTATTATGTATTAGTTAAAAGATGGAAGAATTACGAGATAAAGTTCCTTTTAATTGCATTATAACAGGTCCAACAAATTGTGGAAAGACAAAGTACATCACTGATCAGCTAAGAGGACCCTTCAAAAAAGTGTTTGAATACATTGTTCTAATTTGTCCAACTTATGCTAAAAATAAAACTTATCATAAATTTGCCAACAGAGATAAACGTTTCTTTGTATTATCACCAGATGCTAGTAACAGCGATGAGATTAACGAATTGTTAACTGATTGTCAAACTTTGTTCTCTGGTACTAATACACTAATAATTTTAGACGATTGTGCTGTTTCGAATGATCTAAAGAAACGATCGAACAAGTTTATAGATCTAGCATTCTCTGGAAGACATCATGGATTATCAGTATGGGTTCTCACTCAGCAATTAACATCCATAGCAAAACCATTCCGTGAAAATGTAGCTTGTGTTGTTACATTCCATAATCCATCACAGAAAGGTATGAAGATGCTTTTCGAAGATTATGGTGGTGATTTAGACTCTGAAACTATTAAAAAATTTGTAGAACTACTGAAAACTGAAAAATATTCTAGACTATGTTTGTGTTTACGTTATCCATTCCAATGTTATTTAGAGATTCCTGCTGTGATTTAAAAGAATCTATGTATTATTAAAAAATTGTAAGATGACAAGCGTTGAAGATTTTATTGAAGAAAAGACTGAGGTAAAAGATGTGGTAAAATATAATGATGATATTGAAATAAAACAAGAATCACTAGCTATTATCGCAGTTCTTGGAACTACAAAGGAATATTTAGGTGTTGATATGAGTCTAGGTGATATAAAGAGACTAACAGAAAAAGATGTTGAAAAATATTATAATAGATATCAGGCAGTATTAGGTAAGAAAATTAATGATGGATTGGTAGATTCATCTCTTCAATTAGTTTCTCATGCCATTTCTTACATGGTTCCTGTAGATGACATTGATGCTCTTTGTAAAGATTTGAAGAATGATGAGTTGGTTAATCGTGAACTGACAAACCTTACAGGTCTCTTAGCATTAAAAGGTGGAAGATTGGTAGCACTTGCCAGCGGACTATTCCAGGTTGCTAAGCACATTAAAATCAACAAAATACAAGAAGTTTCAAGCATAAATACTGATTATTCCAACAAAACTGAGCAGGTTACTGAGCACAACTGATTTAAAGATTCTTTACTTTGTGAAATAAAATAACCATGTCTGATGAAGTTGTTGAACAAATTACAATGGATCCACCTACTACTAAAATAAAGATCCTAAAAAGAAAGAGAAAGATCCTAAAAAGGTTGCAGCTGGTAAGAAACTAGCAGAATATAACAAAAAAGCTAAAGAAGCGTTAGCTAGGGAAATGAAACGTGAAAAGGAACAAGAGGAGACTAAACAGGAAGAAAATTCCAATGAAGAGAGTGAACCTAAAGCATGGATTCCAGAGCTATCTTTTACTACTGTATTATCCATCGTTGGAATAGGGTTTACTGCAGTTGACATGTTTATGAGGTATTACAAAAACAGAAACCCACCACCATCAAATATTCCTACCCAACCACCATCAAATATTCCCACCCAACCCTCAAATACCACTACCCAACCAACTCCGAAAATAGTAATGATCTGAGGAAAGTAGTTTAAAGATTTCTTTCTGATATAGTAAAAAATTATGTCAACAGAGAACAAACTTGTAAAAACTGTTACTGATTCAGCTGTCATTATCGGATTAGCTGCTGGAGTTGGATATGTATCTAAAAAGGCTCTGAAAGAATCATTTATGAACGATCCCTCCTCAAGTTTTACAAACTATGCTAAATGGGTCGCTGTACTATCCGGTAGTATGTACCTAAAAACTTATTTAGAGGATCAAAATATTTTACCAAAATAAAGATTTATGGCGGCAATAGCAATGATGGTTGGTGGAGCTATATTGAATGCTACTACTTTCGTTGGTGGTTTATATCTTGCAAAATATCTCTCAGGTGATAAAACAGATACAGAGCGAATAAGACACGATAAAGCAATTGAAAAATATCAAAAAGATTATGCTACATATCAGGAAAATAGACAGAATCTAATTGATTGGTACTCTAAACAGAAGGATGCTAAATATCAGGCTTCAAAAAATATTTCGAATACCGATGAAGCTTTTAAATTTTATAGTCAGACACATGAACCAAAATTCTCTGATTATTATAGACCTAGTAACAATCAAAAGATGGGGGAGATGGTATATGTGAGTGGTGGTATGCTGGCATTGGGTTATATGGTTAGTAAATTCTTTTAGTTGATTGTGTGATCAGTTTAAAGATTTCTTACAGATGAGTAAAAAAAAAATCATGGCAGAAGGAGGAGATATACCAGACGAATCGTTTAATCCTTTTGATACATCAGCTGATCTGGGTGATCATGATGAGGATAATACACTTTACATGAGTTCATTAGCAAATACATCCACCACTCATCCAATTGACCCTTATGAGGAGGATGAAACTTCATTTGGTGGTATTAATGAAAAACAGCCCTTGTTAGATACTAGGATTAAAGATCAAGATGATGCTGAAAAAGAAATCATAAAGTACTATCCACGTGCAGACACTTCAAAATTCATAACATTTTTCAAAGATATTGGAGATGGAATAAAATCAATAGTTGTTAATTTAAGAAGAGGAAATCCAAGTGATTATGTTCTTCTAGATGGTGAATTAAAATCATTAAAAACTGGAAATAAAAACTTCCTAATCAATTAAAAAATGCTTTAGGTCCCAGAGCAGAAGAAGTTGTTGAAGATAATGATCGTGAGATAACTAAGATAAAAGAATCACAAAACAAAAAGAAGGAGGAAATAAAATTCCTAAAAAATAAACCGCTGAAGACCCCAGATGAAAGTAACCGAATAGATACTTTAGATAGAGAAATTGCTGAGGATGATAATGAGATAGCTAACCGGGATCGTGAGAATGAGCAAATCCAGGAACGAATGTCATTACGTGATCGTGTGAAGGCTATATTCAAAAAGTATGGTTTTACAGTATTTGCAGTTGTGAGTGCTGTGGGTGTGGTCATTGGTGTTATTGTCTCTAATCTTTCCAAAGGTCTAACCAAATTAGGTAAAGGTGTTGGTAATGGGTTGAAAACGATTGGTAAAAAACTCGGTGAAATATTACCTGGAATGATTGGAGCTATAGTGAGCTTTCTGTTCAAGACTGCAGGTGAGGTTATTGGATTTTTAGGTAAGAACGCTTGGCTATTGATAGTGGCTGTGGTTCTATATTTTGTGGAACAATTTAAAAAGAAGAGAAGATATCTAAAAAAAATAATGAATGATACAATATTTCTATCTATCACTATGCTAACTACTGAAACAAGAATTTACCTAGATCCACCCTTAACCAATGTAAAAGAGATACAATTACAATTTGGTTACATTCATCAACTAAACTTTAATAATCCTTTATACTTAATGTGTGATCTAATAGAATCAAAGTCTTCATATTCTAATTTTTTTAAAACCATAGGTGAAAATTTAGAACTTAAACCCTCACAAGTACTCGCTGTTATTCCTCCATATGAAGAACATCCTAGTTTAAAAGTTCCACAAACCAAAAATCCAGTCAACTACTTTACTTTGTGGATTTTGGATAAAGATGGAAAAAAGCCTAACTTAACAAATAACCAACCTATACGAATTAATTTAAAGGTTTCCTGTTGATCAGTAAAAAAACATGAAAGACTACAATAGAATTTATCCACAAGTACCTATTAACGGAGACCCACTTAATTTCAGACTACAAAAGTCATGTGAAGTACTACAAAATCTTGAGAAGGAAATTAAACATTATGAGGATGTTAGGAAAAAATACAATAGAGCAAGAGGAATATTTACTAAAATCAGTGTTGGTAGTGGGGTGTTTTCAGTTATACTATCTGCAAGTGGACTAGGAACCTCCCTTACTGGTTTTGGTGCTGTTGTTGGTATCCCATTAGGAGTTGTTGGAGGTCTTTGTGGTGGTATTTCAGTCGGATTCGGTGCAGCTTCTAAACGACTTTCACAAAAAGTTAGTAAACATGAAAAAACTGTTTTTACTAGCAAAAGCAAAGGTAAACACCATTAACGACTTGGTTTCAAAAGCACTGAAAGATAACGCCATCTCCGACCAAGAATTTTCCATAATTTTAGCAGAGTTAGAAAAGTTTGAAAAACTAAAACTCGAAATCCGTCAAAAATTTCGGAAAGATACTGAAAAAAACTTAAATATGTCTCAGATAAGGAGAGAGGTTCGTGCAGACATATTAAAGGAGCTAACCGTTCCCGCACGTTAAAATTTTCATTTGAGCTTAATATTAGAAAAGAACGGTGTTGATTTAAAAGAATCTTATTATCAACATAAATAATAAGATGGGATTATTTAATGATTTCAGAAATAAATATCCAAAGGCTGATACAGGTCAATTCGAAGTTGTAGCTGATCCGTATGGTGGTTACATTAAGTGGAGATTCAATGGAACAACAATCATGTCTCATGATGACCCCACTGGAAAAACATGGACTGATGACCTGTCACCCCGTTTGAAAAGACTTTTATGGAAAGATTTAGGATTAAATGATGATGCATTGAGTTCATTCCCAAAGAGTTTAACTATAACCAATCGATCTTATCCAATACCCGCAATTGATTTTGATGACTTTACAAGTGATATAACAAAAATACTAACCTCACTGGATATATACGTTTCTAATACGAAAAAGTTCACTGCTAAGATGCGTAATGTTTTCACATCCCAAGTTGTGACTTTCAAATTTGGTAAACAGAGTAGAAAATGGTTGAACGCACCCGATATGAATTATTGGCCTCAACAACTTAACTTTGCAGTTTGGTGTGCAACCTCTGGTTGTGGTATAAGTCCTTTAGAGAGTCTAAACTATCCTAAAGTAGTGAGTAGCTTCATCAAGTTTCATGTATATTTCACTATAAGGCGGATATTATATGAATTGAGTCTTCCCTTACCTGAGGATAAACCTTTTGTAATAAACAACAACCCTTACAACAAAGTTGCATATCAACGATTGTGTGCTGAATTTGGAATTAGTAATAATTCTGATTTTAGATGGAAAAGTGGTAGAAACGGAGGATTGGGTGATATATTTATTGATTATGGTGCTGGATACAATGGAAGAGGTGGAGGAAATCAAAATGTTCATATTGTAAGGAATTATGATGTTGAAGCTGATCAGTGGCCTGGTGAAGGTGGTAAATTTTCTGATGAGGGAGGTAAGAAAGAAAAAGGTAATCTCATATCATTCATCCGTAATGACGATTTTGCTGATTTCAAATATGCATGGTTTATCCCAACAAGTGGTCATGGACTCACTAAAGCTGGACTTGGTAGATTGAATCAATCTGTTGAAGCCTTTGTTTACTGTATATTAGGAGCGCAAGTCAACACTAGAAACTCGATTTATGGTAATGGTGGTGGAGCGATTGACAGGGGCACCCAACGACCAAATTTTTCCAAATACCTCAGAAGTGCCTTAAATGGATTTTTCTATGCTTTAGAAGCCTGTTTCATTAATTTGGAGCTGCCCTAAAAACTATCTATCTGTTCGGATTTCTTAGGGGAACTGTATTCGTCTCGAAAATCCTAGGCGGCCTTTTTGGCTCATCCGAAAGTTTTAGCTACCTTTATAGGTCTGTTCGAAAAATGAAGGACTCGTGCTAGCATTGCTGTCGTTAGAAATTTTTAGGAGACCTTTTTTGTAAAAGCTTGCGTCTATGAAAAGATTCCGAAAATTTTAGGCAAACCGTAACGCGCATCCGAAGATTGCAGGGGAGTAACTTTTTTATTCGAAAGTATCAGGGGAAGAAATCACATGCTATATACATCTCTAACTTGCGGACGACGTCCGAAAATTGCGAGTTGTAACTCGAACGAAAATTCTAGGGTCACTTTCTGTTGACTATCTATTTACGAAAAGTCTAGGACAACTTTTCCTCGACCACCTAAATTACGAAAATTCTAGGGCAATTTTTTTTTCCGAAAATCAAGACAACATATTCTTTCCCTAGAGGAGAAATTTTCCGAAAAATTTAGGCGACCTTACAGTCGAACAGATATTTTATCGAAATCCTTCGTTGGGTGCCCCTGGATTGAGACTCAACAAGAATTCATACATTTATTTGAGAATAGTGTGATTGAGAATGACATTTCTAGTTCTATCCAAAATTATCAATTAGCTGTACAGGAAGCGAAATTACGGCTTGATTTAGCTATTGCTCCTGGTGTATGGTTAATGCCTAGTAATATGATAATCAACACTGAAAGCGTGACTGGTTTTAATAACAAGTTGATGAAGGCTAGTAGTGATATGAGTTTTGGAGTAAATAATTCCATAAACACTGAACCAAAACAGGTTGGAATAAGTCATAACATGGGATCTTCAAAGGTAAAGTTACCTCATAGAACTGAAACGAAACCAAAAACTTTACAGAATGAAACGAAACCAAAACCTATTGTAAAAATAGAATCAACGCAACATGAAGATAATCTATTAGCATTTATAATTGTCGCTGGTGGATTAGCGTGCTATCTATTTCGATAATTCATGAGTATTTCACGTGATTATGATTGTATGTAAAATTAGTGTACACGTGTAGAACAATAGATTGCATACTTTTACGACATAGCAACAAGCAAGTTGAAAAGTAGATTTGAAGTTGAAAAGTAGATTTTAAGTTTACTTTAAAAAGGCTGGTTTCTAACGTCGCTCAGGAATGTGATTACGTCAATGCAAATTTTGTTATGTAACACTGACTTGTGTTATATAACATATTGTTTTTTTTGTTATTTCTCTTGTTTTGTGTGACATTTTTTACAATGCGCCTTCTGTTTGTTGTGTTCACATATTTGAGATCCTCCACATAACTTACAAAAACTTCTTTGTTTTCCATGAATACAAATTCCTTTACCTTTACAGTCTTTGCATATATATCTCTCCCGTTTATGCTCACAAATACTACCACCGTTACATTCTTTACAACGTGATTTCCTTTGATTATGAGGGCATATTTGAGATCCGTGACACTCTTTACATTGATATTTAAACTCTCCATGAATACACTTATACTTTTTTGTTGTTATTTTAACAATAATATTCGATAATTTGTTTAGGTCTATGTCTATATCACCTAACTCTTCAATTAATTTAGGTCTAGTCAACCAATAATATTTTTTAATACCCTGCTCTTTGGCTATAGCCCTCATATGTTCTACATTTAAGTTTTCCAATACTGGATTGATAGGTTGTTTGGTGGTAACATTAATATCAGGTATAGGTTCTTCAATAATATTCATGTTTAGTACTTGTGGTTGTGTTATAGCTTCGATGAGTTCTGCTTTAAGCATTCTAGAATATCCTTTAATACCTAGTTCTTTAGCGAGGGCCATCAATTGTTTTACTGTTTGCCGTTCCATTTTGATATTTCATGTTATATCTTTAAACCAATTTTAAAAATTCATTTTTTTTCTGAAATCCTTGATAAAATATCTGATAAATTTCTTGATAAATTCCTGATAAATTCCAAGGACAAATTTGAAATTATTGATAAAATCTCTGATAAAATTTCTTGATAAATTCCTGTTAAAATTTATAAATTTTTTTAATCAGAACAAAAATCCTTAATAAATTTCTTGATAAATTCCTGTTAAAATTTATAAATTTTTTTTGTCTATGAACTCTCATATTATACTCTCTCCTTAAATACCAATAAATCCATTGAGTATACATGGAAGGGAAGTGATCCGTGATAATAAAACAATGCTTGGGGAGTTTTCGGAAAAGGATAAAAGACAACCAAAAGCCAAATTTACCACCATCCTAGCACGCAAGACGGGTAGTGTCATGGTGACTGGAATATACAAAGAACCCCAAGATCATGCGATAGCTTAGTTTTTTTAGTAAATTAACTCTACGTGAATGTTAAGCAGTGAGACAGTATCACTGATAAACATCTACATCCTCGTAGTCAGCAACGCCTTTTATCCACTATGAAGCAATCGCTTCTCATCGGCCAAAGAATGGTAACTTCAGGGTGGAGGTGGTTCTATTCTCAAAGCAAGAAGTTCTGCTTTACGTAACGATACCAACCAGGGATATGACGGATTTCGTGCTAGTTTTCGTAGTTCTTTTTTGGACTTTTTCTCCATCGTACTACTACAATTTAGTGATTCTCTGAAAATACAATAGGTACAAAACAACATCTCCAACAAGGACTTCTTGTCCTGCCATGGAGGCAAATAACAGCTGAATAAAGCATGTTGCTCACGTTTTCCTTAACTAGCACAAAAGCCTGATGAGAAAATTCGAAAATAGACGTCTTGTGTTTTGGCAGTGGGTATACACTGATAAATACGACGAACCAAAATAGACACGTTTTTCTTGGGTTTTGGCACTGGATGGCACTGATTAACCTGAAGAAACAAGATGCGACAGAATTAGTGTTTGTTTAGCGTCTTGTGTTTGGCCGTGAATTGTACTGATAAACACGAGCCAAGATGTCACACCACCACACTTTTTCCTTCGCCTCGACTTACTTTGTTTGGAGCGTATTATAACGTAATGAACGTTTTTAGCGTTTTTGAAGCGTATTAGGAAAATGGAGCGTGTCTCATCCCCTAGTGGTTGCTATGACGGTAAAACGTTTCAGCACTGTAGAGAGTTATTTTCAAGCCTACTTTCAAGATTTTTCTTTAGCAATAATGCATAACCTTATCTCTACCACAGGTAGCCCTAGCTTACTGTTAGTGCTGATTAACTTGAGATTATGGTGCAGTTCTCCAACATCCAAAATTTTGTCTTAAATTTAAATAAACTTCAATAAAATACTCGCAGCGTCTTCTTGTTACTCTGAGTATTATCCTAAATGAGTTTTAGACGATTTCATTGTGGTCAAGGTTCTCTCCTCCCGCCAATCATAAGAGAGGGACCTTGATCCCAACGAGATCGTCCAAACGTATTTAGAACAAAACTCAGAGCAGGAACAAGACGTATTGGTTATTTACTGGCCACGAAGGCCGTATAGAAAAAAACTGTGCGTTAGATCTTAAGTAGGGTCCGAGGCCCCAGGCCGAGGGCCCTTCTCAAGACTCAGGGCACAGATTTTTCCTATACGGACTGACCCTAGGTCAGTAAATAATTTTCTCCAGAAAATTCCATTCTTTCATTATTTTGTGAACCGCCATTACTTGTCCTAACAGCAACGCACCAAAAATAGACTGCAGAAACTTAGTGTTAAGAATTTTCTACCACAAATACACCATAATGTTTTTTATGGACAAATAAAGCAATCTCGATGTTTAAAAGCACCTGTATGAAACGTGATCTGTCAGTCACACTAGCGAAAAGCGAATAACATCGCACCATTGAACTGAATGAGTTCCGGAGTATAAACAGCACCGTCGTATACGCTAAGAAAGAATCAGCGAGCGTTTATTTTATTTATTTATTTTTTTTCAAAACTATTGTTACTGAAAAACAATCCTGTTCAAAGGCTTAATTGACGGTTTGTCTCTAATCAGAATCGGAATCGTCGCTAATAATGATCCTGCGTTTCCTTTGGTATTAAATTTGGCTTCTTCAAGTCTTTACTCGAGACATCTGTTCCTAGATCTGATGAAGAAACCCCGTCCGTTACACTGCCTGGTGCGAACAAAAATACTTAGAAAAATTCTGCAGCCAAAATGGATAGGGCTATGTTGACCATTCTAATATTTTTTCCTGAACATGACCTGACAGGAGTAGCCCTCACCTAAATACAAAGGGAACTGCTCGACTTGCTTCAAATTTTATTAAATATTTTAGAGGTGATTAGATTTCTGCCGACTGGGAATCCGATGAGCCTGTGCCTTCTCGGGATTCGTGTGAGTACACTTCCAATAAAGGTAAGTCATCGAATAATAATCCATTTGGCCGTGTTTTTGTCGTGGCAGCGTTAAATATTAACAGTTTGCTCGCTCATTTAAACGACCTTAATTTTTTTCTAAATGGCTCCAAAACTGATATACTAGCGGTCATTGAAACAAAGTTAGATAGTACAATCAATGATCATGAAATTTACCTGCCAGGGATTTGAAAGGCTCGCTCTGTTAATGGGCGAAATGGTGGTGGTGTATGCATTTATTTACGAAATAATTAATTTTTATAGGGCTCTTTTTCATATGGATATGTTCAAAGGCGCTTTACATCAATTCTCCTATTAATTAATTTATTAATTAATTATAATCAAACTTTATCAAAGGTCGACCAGAACACCAGGGTATACGTCCCCTACCCTTTTCGAACAGTGTTGTGGGATTTTTAACGTCCCACAAGAACAGTGCCGTGAGGCGGGGCCTGCAGATTTTTTGTCTTTAGCATTTTGAAGATGTTATAACAAGGGCAGCACATTCTCAGTTATTTTAAGACCTTGGGTGTTGGTCCGGCTGAGGTTTGAAATCTACAAACTGAGCAAACCGGTCGGCGGTTTTGATCGTCTGCTGATATGCTTAGAACCAGGGACATTCGTCGCGGATGGTCCATGGACGCGGTCTTCTGAGCATCCAGATTTTCCAGATTCTTATGCCCACTTAGCTAAGGCTACAAAATTGGCTTGAACTTCATCATCCATAAGGCGAGATACACATGTTATTATCGCTAAATGATTCGGGATATTTCCAGTTAGACCTGCTCGTTTTGCAGCCAGTGCCATAAACTAACCAATCTGTTTCTTTTCGAGAGGAGATTTTCTGTACCATACCTGGTGCTTTGGCTTGCGGCGGTGATTTATGGCCACAAAAAAAAAAAAACAAACAAACAAACAAAACAAAACAAAACAACGGAGAATCAGGTCTTATCATTTCTCCAGGTCGGTGGCTCTTGAAAGACTTGTGGTATTTCACCGGCAAGCGCTCATTGTGTGTTGCTCGAGCTGTTGGATGAACGCTCTTGAGGCATTTCCATGGCGTGATTTTGAACCCCTCTTCGTCTTCACGAAAACGAGCACTCTAGATTTTAAAAAAAAGTCTTGGTCTTTCAATATGTCAATTATTTTAAATTTCAATCAGGTGCAATACGGATCTCGAGAGAAATCGTCTACCCAACATGCAATACTTGACACTGTGAACTCAATTTAGAGGAATCTGGATCATAAAATGTTTTCTTGTGGAATTTTTATTGATCATAGGAAGGCCTTTGATACAGTCCCAATCATTTTATTCTGCTTAGAAAACTGCATCATTATGGAATCAGAGGTATTGTTTACAACTGCTTTTAATCTTACTTGGCTGATCGCACTCAAGCGACTCAAATTGATAATCGTATTTCTTCCATAAGGAACTCGGTTACTGGAGTCCCACAAGGTTCTGTTTCAGGCACCTTACTTTTCCTAATTTACATTTATGACATTTATACCTGCTCCGATAAGTTTAGCTTTTACCTGTTTGCTGGTGATGCAAATTTATTGTACTCTGACAAGAATCTGAAGTTTCTAGAAGCCGGCGTCAACACTGAGCTGCAAAATGTATGCGACTGGCTGAACGCAAATAGATTAACTGCAAATGCAAAGAAATCTAATTTTGTCGCTTTTAGGCCCGTGCAAAAGAAACTCAATTATCATATACGTTTGAAAATCCAAGATAACAGTAGTAACACTGTACACATCTTAAGAACAAGGATTACGTTAAATTTCTAGGAGTTCGAATTCATATGATTGCGAATTTCCGTAGAAGTCAGTAACTTTTTCGTCTTGAAGCAACATACACACAGATACATATAATCATCGTCTTTATCAACACTTTATTAAAACTTGTTGATTGCGGGGCGAAACCACTCTGAATTGGGGGGGTGAACTACATTCTTGTTGGGCGAACTCACTACGGGGCGAACGCACTGGGTTTCGCCCACATAATTCGTCTTCGTAGTAAAATTCACTTTTGCTTTGCTAGCTTTCGTCGAGTCCATATTTGACGTTAATTTTTGCTTTTAAGAAAGTACAACTACTTTCGTGAAATAATTCGAACAAGAAAACGCCTGAAGGCGTTTACGCGGGATGTGTTCGTTTAAAATTGCTGACGCAGTATGTTTTTTTGCTGATTGTGCGATCATGGATATCCATAGTGCAATCCAACCTGACTTGCACGTGATTCGGAGTTACAGCCAATAAAAGCCACACAATTTTTCCGGGACGGGCTCGGGATACGGGAAAGTTAAACAAACACGGCAATTTTTGACTCCCAAGACGACGAAAGGAATGCGCTACCGAATTTTATACGCTGGTTGACTACGTCATCCCGCGTAATAATTTGCTTTGATGACACTGGTCTGGATACCGCGACCTTGGTCCAGACACCCGTTCAAAAGGTAGGGAAATATCGTCCGCTCACAGGCCAACAAAACAATTTAACGATGAGAATTTTATTGAATTTTATTTAAGTTTAAGGTAAAATCTTGGATGTTGAAAAATCCCCCCTATGTTCTCCAGTTAATCACCAGCGAGACTAAGCTTGGGCTACCTGTGTCTACTTTTGATCAGTTGCAAGGCGTTCCCAGCTAATGTTTACCGAGGTTCACAGGGCCGGGCGGTATTGGGGACGAGAGGGAATTCTGATAAGATGTTTGGTGACATAGAACTCCTGGCAGGCTTTCGGTGCAGCTTGTCTGTTTTGTTACTTATGCCTTTTTACACTGCCTGTTTTGTTACTTATGCTCTTTTAATGCCTGTTTAAACGCCGTCAAGCTGTAAGGAAAATGAGAGAATTGCGAAGTACGAAGAATACTGTAACCATGGGAAGTCAGCTTATCGCTGTTCTCTGAATCACCGATTGTTTCACTGCGTCTTGGATATTCATGCTTCTCCGAGTTGGCTCAAGCTGATTTGCCCACAGCGGATATTGTGTTCGTGTTTTGCTTTGTATCTTCTGCTCTCATCTTGGGTCGTCATTCGAAACCACGGACCTCAGGTGAGTGCTGTTCTGTGGTGTCTCCGAGGCCGCTTCCCATGTTAGACCTTACGTTTGTTGTCGACTGTACCCTCACATCTTAGCAGGGTTTTCTATTGCTTTTTCTCCGGTATCAGGTCGTTTCGCCCGATGACCCATTCGCCCGAAGACGTTTCGCCCGATTTCTGAGTCGTTCGGCCCACTTGGCACGTTTATTGTAGGACTTCGTAAACCTCTAAGTTACTCTCTCTCACTACATGTCCTTCGGAATTGGAATAGTTATGCTCTTCTGACGGTGCTTACGACAAGGGCTTCTAAACTGGTAAGTCAGTAGTAGTAGCAGTAGCAGTAGACTTTATTTAGGTGTGAGGGCGTTAAGTTTTTTACGAACTACAATCGGGGACACATTGAAAGTGTGAAAGAAATACTCTAGACCGAAATGAAAAGAAGAAATATTTACTAAATATTTACTAGTATTTTCGAAACTGGTAAGTCAGTAGTAGTAGCAGTAGACTTTATTTAGGTGTGAGGACGTTTAGTTTTTGACAAATTACAATCGGGGACAAATTGAGACCAAAATAAAACGAAGAAATATTTATATCCATACGTGTAGGTTGATCAAAGGTAAAATGAAATTTACGTTCAAGACTATGTAGTGTGTAAATGACCTCACGGTATCATTAGTTTTATAAAAAAAAACATGCCCTTAACTTTCTATTGAGTCAAAAGAAAAGTGCATTTTATGTTAATTATATATATGAGTGACAAGTTGTGTTGTCAAAGGATGTTAAATGGCCCTTTGAGGCACAAAGTGTATTTTATCTGCAAGAAAATTTATTACAACTTACTGATGGTTTAGGGTTGTTTCATCCCTAAGCTTTTTTGCTAGTAGGCAAGTGTTAAAACTAGGATTGTGCCTATTCACCTTGAAAAATGATTGTTGGGGGCCAACAAAATTACCACAGGGTTCGTGCTACTCCTTAAACTCCTTAACTCCTTACATTTGATTTATGTTCTAAAGGGCGCTTAAAAACTCCTTAAATTTACAAAATTCAGCAAAAACTCTTTAAGAACTCCTTATTTCTTGTCTAACAAAGCTCCTCTATTATTACAAGCAATGCAGTTGATGATTTACGAATAGTCCTTTTTTTCCAGATAAAACCTTCAACCAACTGGTCAGTTTTGTGAAAAATGATACCCCATTGTAGACCCAAATGCTCTGATTTATATATCCTATGCTGTAGTAAACTGCTTGAAAACCATAGCCTTCACAGCGGCACATACCTGTATTGGCCATATATAGCAATGCCCTGCCCCTCCCTGGGTATACACAATTCTTTTCACACTGAGAAATAAGTCATAAATATACTGTGAATTCACCTTTCCAATTTTGATTAACCGTTAATACTTTTTTTGCAAATTATAATGCTATGGTCTTTGCTTGCCTCTGAGATATGCTCTTTTGCTTTGGAATTTGCTTTCTTCATTTAATTTAACAATGTTCTTTAGCATGTTGTCCACATGGTCACACATGACTTGTTCATAAACATTACATTTGATAAAACTCTCTTTCACTATGTATTTTTACCTTTTTTGAGCCACAAACGTTGCGTAGTAACTGCATTGGTTCAGAACGTGATACTGAAAGGATCGGAACTTTGCAAGGATTACTTCCTGAAGCTTTGGCTGTGTAGATGTCACACACCAATAAAAATGGCGAACACAGGCTTTTTTCCATCTACCAATTGCCTCCATGCGTTTCTCTTTACTCAGTTAAGTAAGAAGCTTTTGAATTTCTAAACCAAATTGGAAACAATTTGTGCATTAGACAAAGCAGGTAATGTATATGCCTCATGTATTCAATCAATCAATCACTTTATTAACGTGTCAGGAGGGTCTAGCTTACATGTAGGTAAACTAATTAGGGACACCTAACTACAACTAAATTTAAAAGTAAACCAACCCATAAAACAAATAAAACAAATTCACTTATTAGAATATTTCCCATAAGACCTATCCCCTCTCAGCGCACTATTTACAAGCCTTCAAGAGTCTTTTTAGCTAATATATAGTGCACAGTTTTTACAATTGTCCTCAGTCAACCCAACTAGATCCAATTTTCTAATTTTAGCTTTAAATGTATTAAAAGATTCAGAGTTATTAATTGTCTTATCTAGTTTTGACCAAAGAACTGGACCTAGATATAGTAAGCTGTGTTTACTGTACGTAACGGTGTTGAATCTTCGTATTACAAAATCTGAGTTTCTAAGGCTATAGCTATTGATGTTATTTTTTTGGAAGAGTTTACTAATGTATGGAGGACACAGATCGTTCTTCACTTTAAACATTGTCTTGTAGTCGCATGTTCCTTAACGTGGACAGCCTTGCTAATTTTAGTAACTGATTGTAGGTTCCCGATTTCCTATTATAAATTGCTCTCAGGGCTCTTTCTTGGATTCGCTCCAGTTTCCTGTTATCCGAAGCTTGACAAAAATTCAAGTATTTAGATGTTGTTCAAAAATAAAATGAAAGGAAAAATCATTTCAACTGGCATTATACTTTAACGTGTATTAGTGACAGCATATTTTTCGCCCTTTTGCTGTAATACCTGAAATTACTGTTACTGTGTATTAATTGAGTGTAACATTAATACCTGTACCAACGCAATGTGGATTATATAGCCAATGGTTCAACAGAATACGTTGTAGGTGCCATATTTTGGAGAATGGCCGATATTGTTGTGTCTTCCACCTCCAGCAAGCACTACCTCCTCGCCTTTGAGTCTGTGCTGAAGGGCAGCCTGATAACCTCGCCCGTATTTCACAATCGCTTGTATCAGCAAGTGACGATGGTGGAAATATGTGGACAAGTTGTAAACTAGTACACCCATGTGTTTGAACATCAGCAAGATCTTGTTTATTGATGCACCAGAACACAGAATACTAAAGCTCAGAAAAAGGTTTCCAGCAGGGAACTTCCCCAACATTAAGGGCTGATTGGTCCATGTGAACTCTCTTTTGCATTGGGTACAAGATGATTGGATGGTCAGCGTGGTTCCAGATTGTGAAATACAAATAATGGGACTGCTTGCAAAGCACCAGTGGCAAGTTTGAAACAATAATAGTAATTTGGACAAAGAGACTATTCCTTTTGGCTCTTCTCTGTACTTTTTCCCCTCACAGTTCAACCTGTAACATGCAAATTAGCATTATGGTAAGCAAGGTGTTGAATTCATGAGAACAATGTAATTGTAATATTGTTTTCCTGAGTATAAAATTTTCTCAAAAATGTTCATGGTAACAATAACTTTGTAAGCAAACTACTGCAAGCTAATACCTTGACCTGGGCTTCTGATCACAGTTGTCATCTCCTGCTTCCTGGTAAGCATTGTTAGCGTCTTCTGGTGTCCAGCATGGATCTCCTTCATCACATATACCCAGATGATCTTTCTCCTCCTCGGTGCCCTTGTCATCATCAATGCAGGCCTCTAAGCAGTGCATCTGTTTGTCTATATCACGTTCACTGTTGTCCAATATTTCTACTTCATCAGTTTGAAATTCTGAAATGTATGTTGTTTTGAATAAGTAACCTCAGTGAGAATGCAGTGTTAATTGCCAAGTTGCTTGAACTACAATATAGCGCTGACCTGTTGAAGTTACCTGTGCCCTTGTGATAATGTTTTCAATGCTCTCAGCCCATGTGGATTGATTGGTACTGAGTTTTGTCTTCAGACAACATATTTGCCGCTGTAATTTTTTCTTCTGATGATGCAGATTAGTGCAACTTGAACAAACTGGCTGTCTGGGTGGCTGAAATAGAATGTTAATTGTTTGCATTAAATTTTGAAATGCATATTTTCCTTACTGAGGTAGACAGAATACATTTATGAAAATGGGTGCAATTTTTCTAGATATTAGACACCCAGAACCAGCCAGGTTACAAACTATAATACCTTATCAGATGGATAATAGGATGAACATTCTTCAGGACTCTTATTCTGCACTGATCCCTCCACTACCTCTGTTTCTTCAGCTGGGGTGAATGCCGGGGGAGCAACGTCCTGAAGTGCACATGCCAGCTGATGTTCGTTGAGCAATTCGGATGACTCTGGATTGTCAACCAAAACTGCATTTGTGAAGGAATGTCCCGCATTGGTCAACCTACAAGAATTCAGAAAGCGTGGTTCTTGAGCACAGAGTGTATGTGCATTCACCCCTTTTCATAATTGTTACAATTTTCCTACATTGTTGTTGGTCATGTTTGATTGTCAGAAACAGATTACGACAACTGACCTGCACAGTTCCATCATCATCAGTGCTGCAGGCAGCTGTTGAGACCTATTCCTCCAGCAAATCCTTCATTAATGAAGAAAAATACATTCAGATAAACTATTTGGACGTGTTTTAGTCATGTAATGTAGATAGTAATCACTGACCGGCTCATTCACATTATCCTTGGTGCTGCAGGCACCTGACAAGGCTGTCTCTTCTAGCAATTCCTTCAAAACCTGTTCAAATAAGAAATACGATATGTAAGCTTATCTCTAAATCAAACAACAATTTGTGTTCAGTCGGATAACGTACAGCATTTTGCAAAACATAAAGCATCAAATTTCGACTATTTGTTTATCTCTTGAAATAATTATTATTATAGCTACACGTATCCCATGTAAATGCAGCTCTCAGCATTTTTCATGAAATCTGCCGATCTTGTATGTGATGGAGACCATGTATTCTGTTCAGAAAATGAAAATGACCTTAGCACGTCTTTGGTACAATGTATCACAAGCACAAGATGAAAAGCAGTGGAAATTCGGAATAAAAAGGAAAAGCTCAACAAGCATTCATCCAATTTTTTGGAATTCAAGCCATTTTTTTGTAATACGGAAACTCCTCTTTTTAAAGAAATGTAAATAGAATTGGCGAAAAATCACACACACATCGTGCACGACAATACTGGAAGAGTAAGCTAACCTTTTGGTGCGCCTTCTCCTTCATGCGATGCTGTCTCATGGAGTTGGTGTCTCTTTATGGCTCCTCTTCTTTCCAAATGCTCGGCAAAGAACCAGGTTGAATTTGCCAATGCTGCCTTGGGTCAAAGGCGCGAGTAAAACGGTGTTCCTCGAAGTGTGCCTAGCAAATAACAAAGCGAGCTCGAGTTTGAGGGAAAAAATTCTTTCTTTTAGTTCTTACAAATCGAACCCAGATATCTCTCGTCCTATCGGTCAGACTTGCATGCAGAGCTATGCTTAACCCTTTGTTTGTGCGGTTGCTGCATCCCTGAACAACACAACGACTTCCTACTATATTGAAAAGATATCAGTCTGCAAAAGCAGAAACTCGCAAGAATTGTATGAGAAATTAGCCATGTGTTAAGAAAATGACGTCACGAAGGTTTTATTGCGACCTGGCCTCTGGCCTTTGGTAACCAGGTTGCAAGAACAGTTGAAGAGTTTGAGTGCTAAAATAATACAGTTCATGCCATCTTACAAAAATAAAAATGTAAAGTTCTCAAGGATGTTACCTAGCTTTTGAGCTGAAAAACAAGTTGTGAAAATTTTGTTGTAGTAGCACTTTAATGATACTTACTAGAAAATGAGGTTGAAAAGGAGTGAATGTGGTAATATCGATATGCTCAAAAGAGAGCATGTGGATAAACAGGATGGTGCATAATATTGTAGAATACTTGGACTTTTTACATGTGACATTAAGTTTTAGCACTAGTTCTGAATAAAAATGAACTCCGCTGTTCAAATATATGGTCTTTAATATATTAAGTTGGATTCTTCTCCATCTATGGGTATAGTATGAACTCACGACATGACCAGCTCCCAGTTTGCTTGGTAGCTCTGTTGGTAGAGCACTGCATCAGTATCAATGAGGTCATGGGTTTGAATCCCGTTCAGGCCTGAATTTTTTTCCGGGCTTTAATTTCACAGCTGCTTAAGTTGTGTACATAGCTGCAATGATCAATCAATGTTGTTACATATTACTCCGCTGTTCAAATATATGGTCTTTCATATATTCCCTTGCATAGCAAAGTCTTATTGAAGAGTCTGTAAACCGAGATATAATCTGCACATTACTGGGAGTTCTAGAAAGTAATGTATGCCAATCAGACAATGTTGATTCACCATCGCATGCTCTGATAAGCAAGTCTCAGAAATTAGATTGCTTGCAATTGTCACCATTAACTCTATGATTTACTGTCAGTGTTACAACAGTTTTGAACTGTTAATACATGAGAAGACCTTGGATTTCCTTCTTGGTTTTTGGCCTCAAATGAAAAAGTGGTTTATCTTCAACAGGAGGTAGCTGTGCTATGTCACCAACAAGAATGACAGATAGTCCACCAAAAGGTTTATCTGTTTGGCCTGCTCCCTGTCTACACTGACGGTCAATCGAGCCTAGTAAACCTTGACAGACTAATGAATATTCATCTCTGATCAAATACGTGACATTTTCAAGATTGGTCTGCAGTTGCTGCAAAGCTATTCCTTTCAAATCTAAGTGCAGTTTTGAACCAGTTGGTAATTTAAACAAAGAATGTAATGTGATTCCATTTACATTAACCCTTTCACCACCAACCATTTTGTGTCGGAAAGTGCCCTCATTACCAGTGTTTTTGGCAAATTTTTGCAAATTATGTATGTCAACTTTAAAGTGCATATTTAACAATGAAGAATGCAGTTTGGTATAAAGAAACCAATGTTATTTTATTCCTTATAAAATTATCTTTCATTTAATCCTATTTGCAGGTCTTGGAGCTGAATATTGAATCAACTAGAACTGTTTAAACTTAACAAATAAGCAATTTTTGGTAAAAACTATTCCACTTGCCATATGAAACTTGTATTCTACTATTATCTGTGCAAACAAACATTTTAAATTGAAAGAGGAGTTTCTTCAAGATCACATTTAATGAATTAAGCAATTATCTCACAGTTATAGGGTATTTTACTCTGGAAATTTCTAGCTGTAATCGCTAAAGGGGAGAAGGAACTTCGCTTTACTGTTGGTTCACTTTACCACACATTACATACAACTCAATGCAATTCCCAATTACAACTCAATTCCAAAATAAGATCAAAATAAAGACTGTTTATACCAAACTGGTATTTACGCAATTTCAGTGTTAAGTTTTGTGCTTAGCTTAAAAAGTCTTCCTTCGAATGGTAGTTGTAGAAGCAATTTGCCCCACCATCTCCAATACACAAGTACGCATCACATTGGCTGCACTTGAAAGTAGTCTTGTGCCTAGGGGAAGGATTATCTGGGTTTGTTTTCTTTGATAAGAAGTGCTTCCTTTCGCAGACTACACAACGATGATTCCTTCCTTCTCCTTTGAATGGGAAATGATCATTTCCATTTGTTTGATGCTTCTGCCATTCTTTCTTGAGGAAAGTTTCCCACAAGCTGTATACACAGGTCTTCCTTGAATGACAAAAGATCCCTTTTTCTTCTTCCTGCTGCACTGTGATTGTGCTTATGGCCCTCGGCAATGTAAGCATTGTAAATGCACAAAAGGACCATTGTGATAAAAACACAAAGGTACCACCTTTTTTTCTTTGATTTGTTTAATTATGTCAACTGGTCACAGAGGTCAACTCCCCCCCATGAATTCATTGTAGGACTTGACAATCTGTGGCCTGTAAATTTTCTTAGAAACCCAGTTGCCCTGAACTTTTACTCTCCTATATACCACATCAGCAACATCTCTCTCGTCATCTGCTTCGGTACCAGAGTCATCATTTTCAACCCAGGCTGGTATAACTGGAGGAGGATGGACGTTACACAAAAAGAAGACATCTTTTTTATCCTTCCATCTCAAGGCTGTCATTTTTCTATTGTTTTCTGTAAGCCATGCTACATCTCCACGTTTTTGCAGCACAGTTCCTTTCAACTTGTCAGAAGGGTAGCCCTTTCTTGGCCTTGCAGTCCTTGCTGCTACAATACCTCTCTCTTTCAACAACAGGAAGAGAACTGGAGTTGTGTAAAAATTGTCAACATAAAGATGATGATTTGTGTTGTGCAAATCTGCCACCAAATCCATTACAACTTGACCGGTCTTTCCTATGGCACCAACTGCTTGGTCATCCTTTCCAGCATACATGGAGAAGTCCTTACAATACCCTGTCTTGGCATTGCAGAGTTGAAAGAGAATTTCACGCCAAATATGACTGGTTTATGTGGCATTCTTACCTTAACAGCCACCTTTCCCTTGAATGGCACCATAGCTTCATCAATTAAAATCTCATGCGAGCAATTAAGGTGATACTGGAGCAGTGCTCGAAATTAGAAAAAAATCCAGGTTGTCCTTATGGCAAATGCCGGACAACCTGGCCCCTGACTTTGGTTGCCCTGATAAGGACTTGGTTGCTCGTAACATATTCTATGATTTTTTTGCTTAGTTATAGGTTTTGACCAAAGAAAAAAATGCCCTATCAGTATGCCTATGTTTTTATAGTTCTCGAAGTGCTGCGAATAATAAATATTTAATATTTCAAACAAAGTAAGTATAACCCACCCATTTACTTCATTCTGTGTTAAGGTTCACTTATAGAATACTTACATTTCTATAATTATATGCGATGCCTTGAACTTTTTTACTGTTTGATTTTTTTTATTTCAGACATCTTAAACTCTGTCAAGCACAGTCCACTGCATCAGGCTTTATTGCATGCTAAGCTTTAATAAATGCGAAGACTGTCTAGTTTTAGTTGTTTGACAGGGTTAGATCAGTTTACTTCACTAATGACTTCAAATTTATTTATTACATCGTTGTAAAAACACTTGTTCAATGCTAGGCCATCTAGTTTGTCTCTGAATTTAAGATAATGAAAATCGTAACATAGTCATAACGGTAAGCTCACAGCAAACTTCAGTTGAACACTTAGGTAACGTTGACTTAATATTTAATATTGCATTAATCTCTTAATGACAGTTTCTTCGTCATCATCACACCCTGATTCCAGTCCACTATCATCACTGACGTCGTCGTTGTCAACCTCTTTCCCTCCTACTGTAGCTCTTTCTTCTTGGTCGCCTGCTTCTTTTACTTCAGTCTCCTCTGATTCATTGGATAGTGTTGGAACAGCTATTACCTCAGTTTCTTCGGCTATAGCAGCTGGTTGAACTTCTGCCGCAGTATCGTCTGCTTGAACTCTCCCCTTTGGTTCTGCCATTGGAATATTCAAAAGAGGAGGATGACGCTGTGGCTTTTCATCATCTTTAAAGAAAGGTCTTCTTCTCCTTGTGGACTGCTTGTTCCAACGGTGTATGGCCTCCGTGGGGTCATAACTTTCAATGGGTGCTGACTCAAGCTGAATCACCATAAAATCACAAAGTGAACTCTCCTTAAGGCTGTTTCGAAGGTCAGTTTTGATGTTTTTCATTAGGCTAAATCCTCTCTCACACTCTGCACTGGATGACGGAAGGCACAAGAGGAGGTCAGCAACTGCCAAAATGTTCCCATAACGCGATTGCCACCTACGATTTATCTCTGGCCATGTAAGATTCCTCACGTCTTCTTGTTCACTGTATAGGTCGTTCTTTAGCAGTGTCCACTCCAACTCCACGGAGTCTACAGCAACTCCTGCTTTAAGCAAAGATTCCTCATAGTGTTTCAGAACATAAGCAACCTCTTTTTCACCGAACATGTCCTTCTTGTCTTTTGATGGCCAGGAAGCAAGATCCACAATAGTGGTAGCCTCGATCACCCCAGTATCAGTGTCGGAGAACCTTTTCTTTAAGTTGCTTTCAAGACTTGTGAGAAGATTTGATTTAGAACTTGCGAACTGTACAATGCTGCCTGTGGCTTCTTTGCAGAAATCACCGGACTTGACCTTCGCGAGGTATGGCCCATCTTTAGTCTTGTACTTGTCCAGCACTGAGAGGACATTGGTCAATGTTCGGTGGATATCAGCGGCCGTTCCGTCCTTCCTTTGAAATACCTGGGACATCACACTAAGAGCAGACACCACATCGTGCAACAGTGCAGCAAACTGCATTATATCCCTCTTAGTGAGCAACTTAACAAAGCATTTCGCCTTGCATTTGGCAGTTGCAGACACTTTTGAGCTATCTACAAGCTGTTGCAAGTGTAACAATAGTGCCTCATAGCCCCTGAAAAGATTTGTAAGGGCTCTTTGAACATGGCCCACCCATCGCGTCCCACCAACCCGAGATGGTATGACAACTTTCTTGCCCAAGGCCTTTAAGCTATTTCGCAGATTACTGCGGTTAAGGGGGCTGTTGTGATAGAAATAGTAAAGGCCCACTAGGAGCGTTAAGACCTTTTCTCCAAGTGCGACCTTTGAAAGTGACTCCTTATATGCCAGTTCAAGTCTGTGACCAAAACAGTGAATGCTAACAATGCAAGGGTTCCTTTCCCTTAATAAAGCTGCAACACCCTTTCGTACACCCGTCATAACTGATGCCCCATCGGAACCTAACGCCACCACTTTCTGAAGCAGCTCGTCCCATTTCAACCCAGTAACCCGAACTGCACGTTCAATTGCATTCAAAATTCCTTCCGCATCTGCCTTTTCTGTTGACATACAGCCCATGAACTTAACTGAAACAGTACCCTGCTTACAAACTCTTACATAGACAATCTCATTCTCAGTCACTGACGAATCAGTAGCGCCATCACTTAAAAGAGACGAAAACTTGCTTTCTTCAATGTCGGTTTTGAACTTGCCACGTTCTGTGTCCGCTATTGCTTGGGTAAAGTTCCTGGCTGATTTGTCATTGTTGTACGTTGTCCCTATTTCTAGTCCTTTGGCTTTATCCAATTGGCACTGCCAAACGAAGTCCGTGAATGGTCTGTTGTGTTTTGCCATAGCATGACAGGTTCTGAACATTTTCTCTAATTTGGCAAAAACCTCATCATTCATCTTTTGAAGGGCTTTCTCAGCGGGACGCGTACCCACCTAAAAAAATTGCACCTCAGTTGTATTCAGTGAAATACAGAAGCAAAACAGAGAATGGCAAATTTGTTAAATGAATAAAATTTCCTTACCTCTTTCATACGGTTTTTTAACACCTCAGCTGCATGCATATGCATTTCACTGGTTTCATGTTTTCGTACAGAGTCGATCCGAGCAGTCTTGCAACCTTTAACAAACTCAGTTTTATTTTCAGGTACGTTGGCATCAACACAATAAGAGCAAACCATGCCTTCATCTCTAAACAATAACCAAGGCCTGTTGACCTTCCACGCTGACTGGGGTTTTCTTTTCCGCTTTTTATGCTCATAAATGGTTGCACGATCGGACATTTTTGCCCTCTTTTCTGGAGGTTTTGCACCAGTTACAAACCGCCACATTTTCTCTCTGAAACTAAAGACGTAGCGAAAACGTTCGAGCTTGAAATTATATCTTTAGAAATTGTTCAATAAGACCTTGTAATCTCTGACTGTAATCACAGGTTTCCAGAATTCAAACCCCAAACGTATTCAAAGGGCTTCTTCCGTTATTTGACGTAAAAGACGCAAATCGAAATGGTTTCCTTCAAATAGCTGCAAACACGCCATTACGCTCTTTCACGTAAACAACTTACGGTAGCGTTCAGGAAGAGCAGTTCTTGACAGAAAGCAAGACACGTCCACTGTACCAGTCGTATAAAAGCAATTTAGTTACAATAACAAAACGGTTTCATTTAAATGCCTTCAATTAATTCATGCTAAATCGGCGGCGTAAAAAATGTTGGCAAAGTGAAGTCCATTGATGAAAGAAATGTATTAACTATTCTAAATAAAAATATAAGCCAGGCCTTAGCTTATTGAATCGAACGAACGGCGTTACAACCCTTCGTTTTCTTTTCCATTTCCCTTTTCCTTTTACAAATTGTCATGGATCCTCATCCACATATCAGTATCAGGAGATAAACCTCGCATTTAGAGCTGTTTTCGTGTCTCAAGTTTATAACTTCTGTTCTTTATTCTGTTACGCATCACAGTAATGTAAGTACTTCAATTTTTTCCTGGGTTGCCCGACGAATTCTTCCCGGGCAACTAGCCCTTTATTTTTCCTAAAAAATGGTTGCCCGAACGAAGTTTTAGTTGTCTCGGGCAACCGGGCAACCGCTAATTTCGAGCACTGCTGGAGGATAAAGTGACCCTTTCAGATTCATTTTTAAATCCATTTGCCTTGTAGAAGAACTTAAAATAAGCCTGCTTGCAAAATTTGAAGTGTGTGCAGCGCTGCGTTTCTGAGAAAAAAGCGATCCAAGTTACGTTTCTAAGGTCTGTTTCGCGGGAAAAGACGAGGCACCGTACTGTGCCGAACATGGTTTCCTGCTGTTGAGAAATTCCCCAATGAATGTTTCTGTTGACAGATCTGTCACTACTAAAATATTCCAGATGAACAACGAAACCTCTTTTTGTAGCAGTATCTAATAAAACCCCAGTGTTCGTTATCTGGATCCCTCTTTCGCCTGAAAACTCGTGAATGTAACTTCTGATGATGGAGGAATTAGATGCAGCTTTCAGGGAAAGCGGGTAAATATTCTGCCTTTCCCACTTTCAGTGATTTCTTCTTATGATTGTATAAGGCTTGGTTTTACTGATATTTTACTTTACAGATTTGACGCTGGTATGCCGAGAGGGCTGAGACTGGTCCTTTCACACATTTCAAGAAAAGGAGATGAAACCCCAGAGCAATGCCGCCGCAGAGCATTCAAACGGCTCTTCGGAATTCTGTGGGTATGTTGTATTCATTTCATTACCTTCTGGCTTTTTGTTGACGTAATTTCCACTTGGTTGCAGCGGCATTATAAAAATATTCTGCTGTTATCTGCTGGTAGTTATCGAGATTTTCACTATGACACGTGGCAGAACATCTTTTGAAAAAGTTAAAATCTTTGTTTGGATATCGGTGAAAAGTGAGTTCTCATTTCGTAAGACATTATACTGCATGCGAAATATGTTCTGTCCAAAGCAATTCCTGGCAAGCTCTATCATTGAACATATTTGAACATATCGGTCATGACCTTCGATCCGCCATGTTTATTTCACCACACCGCCAGTCCTGCAATGGATTGTCGATTGGGAGGGCAATCAATTGTTGAATGCGGGGAAAGAGTTGCGAGAGAACTGAACCAATCATAAAAATCAGAATCTCTAGCGCATGTTCTTTTGTCTTTAAAAATAGACGCTGTGAACAGTATAATCATACTAAAATATCAAATTGTTTTCTTTTCTAACATTGATATTTGTTGTACATATTCTTTCACCTTACAGTTTGGAAACAAAGTGGGAGATGGTTTCTTCCGTGGGAAGTCATTGCCTACTTATGTGTATCCCCACTGCCTGAAAATGGCAGTGCGGGAAATGGTAGGTGGTGACCTCAAAGACTACCAGGATCCTGAAGGATCTGCGGTAAGCAATTTCCTTTTCCAATCATTCCTTTATATATTTCCTATACTAGCCGTTGTGGTACAGTACTTTTTGAATGACTGAACCTGCCTTATGTTGGAGAAATTTATTTAGAATTGTGTGGTCCAGCGTTATACATATCCCCTGGGAAATGTTATAATTTAGAGATAAGCAAGGAACGGAAAATAAGAAATAACCAGAAGGAAGGGGGGGGGGGGGATTTTAAAACTCTGCGAGGGAATCTTATCTAAAACAAAAATTCCTACAAACAGTTCTGCCTAAAAATTTTCATGGAAAGGAGAAAAAAAATCCTACAAAAAAATTGTGCTTTTACAAAAAAATCCAGCACCAATAGTTTATAATCCCCACCGTTTTTTTTTTCTAATTGTCCGCCCCTAAAATGTCCATGATTTCTGGGGCTGGAGAAAAAGAAATTGTGATGTAATTTTCTAATAGTTTGTTTCCCTTCCTAGGTGTACCATGTCACAATAGAGAACTTGTATTCTGCCAAGTGGCCAGCGAAATGAACACAACCTGGACACTAAATTCTTTTTTCTTTTTTTTTTTTTACTTTGATCTGTTTTGTTGTGATCATCTTGCCATAAATTTGAAATTGCAATGACTGTAATATTATTATTGTTGTAAACTAAATAAACTTGTCACTCTTATTTTTTATTTGCATTCTCTTACTTTATTTTGTTTTTATTTACCCCCTTTCCAGTGAAAAAAATCTTTTGATAAGCAATGAAAATTATCATTGCAATTCTTTTGAAACTAAATTCCAAAATTAATACAAAATTTAACAAAGAGCTTTGTACTGTTGTAGAGTTGTGAAATTTGCAATAAATAAACAGAAAGTACAACAATGCAAGGTTCCTAAGCCCCAAAATGACAAGGAAATATTTGGGCCACCACTAATCTCTTTTGTTTTTTGGATTGAATGGGCAGTCTTTGTGGCTTTTTTGAGAATGAGACTTGCTGCCACACCATTTACATGCCTTTCCACCAACAGTCACTTCAGCCCCATCAGGGGCAGCAATTTCCCGCAGTTCTGGTGCAGTTGGTACTCTTCCCGCAGAAATAGCAGCTTCTGTTATTTGCAATGCACTTTCTTCAGAAACTACATCATCATCAGCCTCATCATTGCCATATGTGTGCTGAATATGGAGCCTTTTCACATACTTCTTTCTAAATAAAACAAAAAGGTTTCCGTTACCTAAGTAACAGTATACAGCTGCCCTCCTTTACTGGCCTACAGTATTATTTACTGTTGTAAAATTCATTAAC
This sequence comes from Ricordea florida, assembly GCA_949710005.1. NCBI lineage: Eukaryota > Metazoa > Cnidaria > Anthozoa > Corallimorpharia > Ricordeidae > Ricordea > Ricordea florida. The sequence goes on along the minus strand of OX453276.1, from coordinate 16,654,041 downwards.
TATTCATGAGGGTGCAAACCAATCGAAGCACAGTATTCAGATCACATGTACAGATCTGCACACCCATTTACAAATCAAACAATAGAATTAACTTTTGATACAAACTCCTGCTCAGCTAATTGGTATTCATTAACTTTTGATACAGATCTCTTCTGAATCACATAACAATACTTTGCATTCAATTTATTGTTTTCATTTCGCAAGTAGAATAAAATATTCGCATCGGATCTATATGAGATCTGTACAGATCTCCTGCACACATTATATAGCAGACATTCATGTGATGTACGTAAATTACCTAAGTGTTTGTTCCTCTGTTCTGTTGATTTTATTTTGGATACGATTTCTCTTTCCTTCATCAGTTTTTTTCCTCTCCAGTTTCTTCATTCTCTCTCTATTGTCTGCTTCACACTAGAGAAAAAAAACATTAAAGGATTTAGTCAGATTGTAGGATATACAAGTGAAAGATTGACTAAAGTTCAGACTACAGTATTGAATAAGGATAAACTGTAAATGCTAAAGAAATTATACCATTTGTTGGCATCCATCCAGTATTGGTAACCCCAGACGGGAATAGAGGTCGGTAATCCAATGGTATTCGGGCCCTCTGTTCTTGAAACACCACGTCATATTGGACTGTATCAGTCCAAGGTTGGTTGAAGCTTGGTAGTGTTTGCGGTGCAGGTTGATGTCTTTAACCCTAAATTTAGTCAGGACGCTGAATGTGGATTCTGGCAAGTTGGAGTGGCCCTTCCCCAGTTCAGGGTCAATCACCTGTTCAGCATTTTTGGCCCTTTCATGGCACTCAATTTCATATGCCAATGCATGAAATTCGCATTTCAAAACATTGGCAGAATGGTAAGTCTCCCCTGGACATTGCAATTTTTCAACAAATCCCTCAACATCAGCAGTGCATTTCTTGCATGAGCATTTCACCAATGGGTGAAATGTACAGGAACCACCCTCCCACTGGTGTATGTCCCTACTGTGGTATTTTCCCAGTGATAACATGGTTTCCCTGTACTTTTGTGGATCTCTCCCAGCATGCACAAGGGCGCAATAATGGTTACGCTTGGCACTTTGTATGAAGGCAGGGCCAATGCAACCACAAGCTGCCTTGCTTCTTGTCGAAACAAAGCTGTGGTGCTTTCCACTGCAAACACATTTCAATGACCCCATATGTGGGAACTCCTTTTTGTGCAGATCAATAAACCCTTTGGTGAAAGTGCTTTTTCTCTGCAGTTCTTGGAGCTTTTTGCCATGGGCCCTCCCCACATGTCCACCACAAAGCATAACCTTGGACTCTTGTTCATCACTATAGGAATAGCAAAACCCTTTGGCAGAAGATGAATCAGCGTCTTGCCAATTTACCTCCACCTTTAGGCCTTCTTCCTTTGCCTTGGCCCACAAAATCTGGGCCAGGTGCCCCTCTGCTGCCTTTGCGGTTCCCTGCCAAAGGTCATCACTGCAGATTTTATCTGCCCCCCTCATGGAAAGGTGTCCATAAAATAAAAGAGCACCCGTAAGGTAATTTTTAATTATGAATGTACAATTTTGGCTGAAGTGCCCCCGAATTTGCCAACAGCCATCACAGGTTGTTACACCACGTGCCCAGCTACCCAATTCTCCATGTGAGATGCTCTTCATATGCCCTTTAGCTTCTTCACACATCTCATCAAGAATATTTTTTATATGAAGCAAAGCTACACCAATGACTTCCAGGTAGGGCTTTCCTGATAACACGCCCAACCCTAAACCCTTCCCTAACATTTTGCGGTATGCAGCATATCCATGTCCACTTATAAAAAATGCTAAAGATAGGGCTAAAGACACCATTTGACGACGGTTGTTTAGCGCCAGCTGGCTGCTTCGATAATCAATTTCTTCTGTCCAACATCCGTGACATCGGAAGAGAAAACGCATTCCACCGCCCAATCCTTTCTTTTCTGTGGCAACAAGTACAAGTTTGCCTAAAATATATAAAACATGGTTTTTGATTAGAACTTCCTTAGCTGTACAAACCACTTTTCATGAGAAATAAGTGAAAACTCAATATATGAAAAAATACTGCTGTTTTGAAAAGTTCCAGGCAATACAGCAGAAAAGGAATACAATTTGCCTGACTTGCATTTGCAGTTTCAATCACTATATAGCTTTTACAAATGTTCTGTCTTTTATTGTGTACTGAAAAACTTTTAAAAAATTATTTCATGTACACCAGCATATGCCTGACATATCCAATTAAACAAACTCTGACCACAAATAAATCGAACCAATTCCAACACCAATCGTTCCATTGGGTTCGGTAATCAAACAAAATGGAATCTCCTTTTTTTGCTGTGAGTTCGATTTTCAAACCAGTCATACCAATCAACCATGATCAAACTTGATCCGATTCAATTTTGTTTGGAATCTGTCTCTTGGTAAGTAAATCACACAGGTCTAATCAGAGGGACAGTGCACCATTCAAAATGTCAGCAATATCAACAAATTGTTGACTGTTGTGTAATCGAATGTTCGATTTCGTTTGATTGTCGTCTGTTTGGTAATAATAACGGTAATGGAATGTGTATTTTGTTTAATGGTTGACCAAATTTTATTGTGAGTTCAATTACTAAACCAAATTGAACCATTGGTGTTCGAACGTTCGATTGGACATGCCAGGCATTTTATATAGTTTCAAGAAAAAATAAGCAAAGAAAACCTTTCAAATTCTAAAAAAAATCTAGGTAAATCTTGCAAATATATAAATCATCATATGATGTAATTCCAACCAAAAAACGAGCAAAGTAAATTTCATTTCAAATTATCAAAATATATACCTTTGCATGTACCACCATTTGAAGTGCAGTTGAAATAATTGTTAAATTGTTCAACTAAATTCAAAATGCTTGAGGTAGTCGCAACAAACAATCCTTCAGCAACACTGGCCCTAAAATAAACGTGGTAAAAAAAAAACATATAAGCACCATACAGAACAGTTCAAGTTACTGTATGTCTACGAGTGCAGATTCTTGACTGTCTAATAAACCCAGGCAACCTGGGCATATTTCACACTCGTTAGTTTATTCATAGTTTTTCATATCGACATTGAATTATTGCAAATTAAAACTACCGTAGAAACAGCAAAAGAAAGTGCATAAGGGTATGATAAACAGACGGCCAGCGTTGGCACACCAACACGTTTCACACCTTTGTGAGAATACTTCTAGGCTTCGGAAAATACTAAAGCAAAAATTTTAACCGAAAGACTGAAATTATCGAAATATACGAGTATGTACAGGTAATCGACTATCAAATGAAATCCATGATATATTCATATATATTACTCACTCGGCATTGACTACATCTTTGGTGGCTTTTATTTTCAATGGCGGCTCGTAGTCGGAGTCAGAGTCAACATCATCAGCGGCCACTTCCACGAAAGTTTCGTCTTTCTCTTTTTTGATGAACTGTTCCAGTGTTCCGCGGGAATTTAACTCTCTTTCCACATTCTTTGAGCTGTTGTATTTGCGACCCTGAGGATCTACAAACGACAGGAGAACTTTCTTCCCCGATTCACGTCGAATTACTTTCCAGCCAGCTTCTTCCAGTTTTGAACAGTCAAAACGAAGCCTTGAACCAAGTCCCGAACCTCGGGCTTCATGTAGAGTTTTCGACCAGCCTTTTGTTTCGGTGTTCGCCATAGACACTGTATTTTTTCCTCTGTATTACATATATATAGCAATTATTTTTCTATCGTTTACCAATTTGTGCGACGAGCATTGAAATCTGATAACACAAACCTTCAAGATTTCACGTTGAGTGCGGGCTACTGAGGTGTCGTTGCTAGGTGAGGGGATTAGCTCGCAACTGATTGGTTTCGCGGGAAAACATGGCGTCTTAACAATGGCCTTTTTGACCATTTTTGGGGGGTTTTTATGCATTTATCCGCTGGAAAAGGTTATCGTAGACCCACATAACATGGCTGCCGTCGGCACGAAGTAAACACAATCGAAGGTGAACGTTTTTGGAAAATTTATAGCCGTTTTGAGGTAAATAGAGTTTGACTTAGGAACAGATGAAGCAGGCTATCTTCTTAAGGATAAATATTGGAGATATGAAACTTTGCACGCTTAAAGTACTTGAAAAAAGGAAAGTTTTCACCGCAGTACACATTTGATGGTGGCTTTGTTCGTGCGTGACTGGGTCACGCATTCTTCGAAAGAAAATTTGGCGATTTGATGCTGCTGAATTCTAATAAATCAACACCTGGAAGTGTACTGCGGTCAAAAGATGTATTTTCCATCGTTTGTTTTGAGTTCCAGGTCTCAACGCGGGAAAAAAAAATTATTGTTTAGATTTCTTCAATTTTGTAAAATATCATGGAATTGACCACACCCTGAAATTCCTTGAATTTCAGACATTCCTTTAACTAAGTATAAACAACTTTATATTTTTCAGAATCCACATAAAGCAAAGATTTGCTGTTGTTAAAATGACTGTATTTCCTTTAATATTATTTGAGATTCAGCATTCTAAAACACTGCCCAAAAATGGCCAAATTATCCTCCAGTCCCACCTTAAACAGCTCCTTGAATTTTCGAATGATGGAATTATATATACCTTGAACTTTATACAGCGGGTCCTTCTTCTCTTCTTTTTTCATTCATTAATTCATTCATTTTATTTGCCATATAAATACAAAATTTTTACAATTTAAGGTTGGAATAATGAAATTAAAAAAAAAAAAAGTAAATGGCGAGGAGACCTGAAAGAAACCACGAGGCTTATAATGAGTCAGGTCTCCTCAACTTAGGATAAACTAGTCTTGATAATATAATTACAATATGGGCTTTTGATGGCTAACTTTGACCACGAACTCACACACACATACACACACACACACACACACACACACACACACACACACATGCTAAATTAATTAATCTAATAATCTACTTAGTGCCATACTGGACCCATACTGAAGCTTATACGTACTAAGAAGGAATTCTTTAAGAAGATGATTTGTTCTTGTTTTGATGTATACTTTAACAAATATTCCAAACAGGCATGGTAATCAACTATAATTTGAATGTCGCAATTTGCTGTCCACCACTGGAGTTGCAGTGGTTGATGGCGATTCAGTCTGGAGTCATTTTGTTTTGAAACAATGTTAGCTTTAAACTTAGTTTCTCCACTTCTTGTGTTAATAGGTTCAAAGTCAATTCTTGTGTTTGTACATTCATCAAAGGGAAAGTGAAACCTGCATTTTAATTCAGACTTATCATTTTCTTTAAGACAAAATTTGGTACTGCATGTTGTATGTCTTTCAACTGAATTTAACAGATTGACATAGTCTTCATCCATTTCTTTTTTGTTTAAAGACACATATGCTTTTAGACATGGATGAGAAAGAGGTTTCGACCAACCCTTATCTGGAGGGCAAGGATTCCATGTGGTTAACAAAAAGTCAAAATATTGGCAAACCCTTAGCTCAGCTTTCCTTCCTTCATCAATCTTATTTTATAGGTGTTTGAGTTCTGCTTCAGACAGACTTTTCTCATGCTCATTCATATAAAACCGTTCTAAAGCTTTTTGCATAAGTTCACATAAGCCAGGATCATTTTACAACTTAGCAACCCCATGACAGTGAATGGAACCTCTTTGAACTGCATACTCATATCTATACCAATGCCAAGATGATCCCAATGATTCTTTTAACCAAAACTTTATAAAATGATCAGTTCTTTCAGTAAACAACCAGTGTAAAATATGTGGATTCTCTAAAACATGTTGGTGTCTTTTGTTTGGTGTTAATTCTCCTAAGCTGTCATGGTTGAAAAGGCTATGAAATTCTGGCCAATGGTATTCAGCACATGACATTGTGAAAATGGTGTTGGTGGTCCAACTTGAGAGATGGTAGCTTTAACCCATTCGCCCCTGAACCGCCCGTAACCGCCCGTGTACGACAACCCACGAATTCCCTGAACCGCCCGTAACCGCCCGTAAAAATGGCCGCTGGTCTTGACCCTCTCCCCACTCTTACTGAGTGTTATTTGCTCTTTTGTCCTCATAGAGACTTTGACAGATAATAAACCAATCATTTGCCGTCTTTTGCGCATATTTTGACAGCTGATGAGAATAACACGAGGTCGGGATTTTCCGATGAGCGCAAGCCAACTCGTTTTGCGAAAACAATGGCGGTGGCTTCTGAAATTGACCCCGAGGTCGCGTCAATTTTTGGGGACTCAGAGAGCGAGGACAACTTTAATGGGTTCAGAGAGTATTTATTTTTTGAAAATGATTGTTGTTTGCTTGAGTTTTTTTACCCTTTGGCTGTGGTTAATTTCATTTGATGAGATAATTCGATTTGCGTGTACTAACGCATTTACGCATTTGGGTTTTCCTTTTGCCAGTTTTTTTGGCTTCAGTTCTTTCATGATTGACCCATTTCATAATTTGGCTACCATTTATCTTTCATGTTTAGAATAAACCTGATTTGGAGACCCATTTGTGTGTCTTTTATGTGATGTACAGAGTATATATTTCCTTTATCATGTTTATTGATGCGAAGCGCTTGCGGCTTGTTTACGTTGAAATTATTGATGCGCCTCTCTTTGTAACCGGATTTATATGAAAGAAAACTTCAATAAACTTTAGCTAAACTAAGGAACAGTATTTAGAAATCGTGTTTTTGCACATTTTGGCTTTGATCATTGTTTTCTCATGTGTTTTGTGCGACCCGTGAAATATTTATTTTTGTGCCTTTTGTCGCGCGGTAAAGAAATTATTCGATTTCCATAGTCCTGTTGACCATTTGTATCAATTCCTTTGGTTAAACAGCATTTATTTTACATTTTCTAGTCGCTTATTTATTCCACTTCAAAAGGCAGTTTGTTTGAAAACTTGATGTTGTCTTTAGGTTTACTGCGCATATGGTTTACTTCACGCGTTCGCGAATGCAAATTTTTAGGCCAAAACTCCCAGGGAATTGGGGGGTTGTCGCGCTTTAAAGTCCCAGGAGTGAATGGGTTAAAATCTTCTTTTGCTTTGTGCCAATAAGTATTGCTGCCAGCTACATTCTTAGCATAATTCATAAGCTTTGACATTAATGTTGAATAGGTATTTTGATGCAAGCATTTGCTTCAACTGTTCTACAGTTATTTGAGAGCACCAGGGTTTTGTTTAAGAAAAATAGTTCCTTAACTTAGAAGTCTATGTCTTTGAATCATTTTAAAGGCCCAATGCACAAATCTCGAACAGCTTGTATATCCACTGATCATTTGTAAATTCTGCAAACTTTATAAGGTGTCTTACCTTTTCTGCTAATGTTGCATTACACATTGTAGCACTATTAGTCAGTTGTCCTTTTCCATCAGGAAATAAGGTTGGAAAAGCCATAGTTGCTGACAACTGAATTTTAAATTCATTTCAAGGTTTTGGATCTTTATCTGGCCATTTCAGTCTCTTTTCATTCAAAATTTCATCAGTAATAAGCTGCTATTGAGGCTTCAATTCTACAGGATTGAGTAAGGTGCTACTTAACTCTGTTTCTTTGTTGAAAGGTATTTATCTATATCAAGAGGACCCCTATCTGGATCTATTTCATTGTCATTATGGATTTCACCATAGGAAATCTTATGTAATTCGGTTGGAATTCCTTCAGAGGGCAGAGAGACCAAGCAATTATAATCAATAGTAATGTCTTTATACACAGGATTATGCTCAACTAACCAATGTAAAACAAGTGAAACTTTTTCGTGACACACAGTAAGATCTTTTGAAATTGTATCTCCACTATAACTGGGAGTTCCCTTGGATACCTTGGCAAAGTATCTCCAAGCTGCTGAATGTCTTGTGAGAAGTTAATACAATGAACTTTATATGCTCTTTGACTGCCTGGCTTTGTATAAACAGATATGACCGGAAAAGCATGTGCTATAAGCATTTCCTCTATTTGTGTAAGTTCTTGTAATTCTTTTGGGACACACAAAGGAATCATATTATTTTCCATGGAAAATTATTTACATTGTTTTTGTCCCATACATATCTTGAACAAACATATAATGACGGCTTTCCTTTTATGGTTTCTTTCTTCAAATGGCCATGCTTCATGGCATATTTGACACTGATGTATTTTATATTTCATTGATTTATGAAATTTCACCATGTTATTCACTGCCCAAGGTTGATGATGAATATGACCAATTTTATTGATATGAAATGCCGATAAAATGTTTGTTTCTCAGAAATGGTGTGCATCAATGTATTACCTCCGCCAAGGAGGTTATGTTTTCATGCCTGTCTGTTTGTTTGTCTGTCTGTTAATCGTTTTACGCAAAAACTAATCAACGGATTTGCACCAAATTTGGTGGAAAGGTCGCAAATATACCCAGGATCAATCGATTAAAATTTGGGATTTATCTGGATTAAACTCCAGATCTCAGATCCAGACTAGATGCTCTCGGGAGCGTTCACTTGGGCTACATCTGATAATGCGGCTTTGAACAAACCTGAATGTCAGTTTATGCCTAAGTTTTGTATACATTGTATACTATATGGCTGGTTCCACGACCGCAAAAACCTACCAGACTACCGGTATATATCGCACCGCAATTCTTGTCGTGTTTAAGCTGAGCGATTTTATCAGAAAGTTTTTTTACAGAAATTTCAGTGATAATTGGGTTTGTTTACTAATCAAATTAATGTTGACCAATCAGCTTTCTTGGTTCCCATGGTAGAAAACAGTTGTGAAACTTGATGCCATTCATCTGATTCCAAGTTATCAAAGGCGAAGAAGCGATATGTGTGAAAAACAACAATATTACTCCTCAATTGGATTTGTGGCAGGGCGGAGGTACGTGCTCTACCAAATGCCCTTCTAGTTCTCGTTTGTTTTAGTTTGATAGTTATTTTCACTTTATGTTTCATTTTGTTCCTATATTTCTTCATGTATGAATTTTTCTTTTCCCTTTTTGCATTGCCTACATCCTTTTTTCATCATTACATTTTCTTTTCTTTCTGTATTTTCTCATGTATAAAGGTTTGTTTTCCATTTTTGCATTTTCTACATCCTTTGTTTCATCATTACATTTTCTTTTCTTTCTGTATTCTCTCATGTATAAAGTTTTGTTTTTCATTTTTGCATTGTCTATGTTGTAGTTCACTTTTTTCCTTGGTTTAACTTTTATTTTCCTTTGTTTGTTGGAATGGTAATGTATGATAATGAGTTTGAAACAAAGGAAAATAAAATTTGAACCAAGAAAAAAATTGAACTACAACATCTACATCCTTTGTTTCATAGTAAGATGTTCTATTCTTTCTGTATTCTCTCATGTATAATTTTTGCTTATTCCCTTTTGTGTTGTCTGCCACTGCTGTTTCCTTGTCACATTTTCTTTTGTTTTGATACATTCTCATGTATTTTGTTCTTTTAGATTGCTTATCACTTTTATTCTGTCTTTGAGATGCATTTACTTCACTTTGTGTACTAGATCTGAAAATTGTTTCACACTTGCATTTGTATCTACACATAATGTTTCTGAAACAGTAGAATTTCTGGGTGTATCATTGTTATTGAGAGCAAATGATCATTTCTCGTGTACAGCAAAAAAGCATCCATTACAATGTTTATTGAATAACTCAGATAAAGAAGAATATTGCCTCACTGAGAAACGCAAATAATCAATATATAACCAATGAGAGGTTACTTTTATAGCAAAAGAGAAGGAGCCCTTACTGGTAGTAATTTGTGTTTGAAGCACTCAGCGGGCTGTTTTAGAGAGAAAATCTTGGTGGATGAGAATGACTTGCTAGTTCATGTTATGTTGTTTGCTAGGGATTTCATTACTCAGAGACACAACTGAGTTTGTAAAAGAAAGCTGTGTCAAGTTTATTCATCCAATTACAGCACTGTATCACACTTTTAGTAGTGATGTAACTTTTGTTAAAGTTAAAATCAAAATGATTACTAATAAATTGAAATAATAATAATGATTATAATTGATGATTGATCGGTTGGGGCAATCCAATTATTTCCGATCATCAATTGTGAAATCTCAATTGATTCCCACCACTATGTACCAGTCATAGGTAGATTCAGAATTTACTTCTGCACCGACAGAAGGTACATGCAAGTCAACATTCTGTGTGTCTGGTTCCTGCTGATTCTGTACAAGTGACTCAAGCTTATGAAACTAGCCAGGGACATTTACCTTTGCATATGGTGTCTGAACAAATTCATGCCATTTGCATATGATGACCTCATCAGAGGATTCTTCATTGTGCCAAGCATTTTCTTCAGTTGTTTTCTATGGTTTATATCTCAGGAGCTGATATTTGCAAGACTGAGGAAAGTTTGGCCCATTTGGATTACATGAATGTGTAGGGAAACTTCCGATAACCAATTTTCAGGCAGTCTAGTGAGTTTGTTGTTGACAACCTTAAACTGAGTTGCAAACTGGAGAAAATTATACGCATCAAGCAGGGAATTGGTAGAACCTAGTTCACCATCTTGTGGTGCTGTTTTGATTCTGCAAGATCCTTTTTAGGAAACTGGTATGTCATTAAAGGTTAAACTGTGATCCCTAAGTGATGGCAAGTGATGCATTGTTTCTTGGGCTGTATAATTTCTTCCACCAACCGTTTTCATAATCACCTTTTTAATGTCTTTGTGAGGATCACTATTGTTACGAGCACTACATATTGTTTTGCTAAATTCTGCTTTCAGCATAGGTGATCTACTCTTCCCTTTAGCTGTATACTTGGTACGGTATTACACATAAGCATAGTGGTCACTGACTACTTGCATGTCACAATTAGCTCTCCACCCTTGAATCTGGAACTGTTGATATAGAATGCAATCAAGTTAGATTGGAAATTGAATTTGTTATAGATAGTAACAAAGACTCGTTTTAGCTATACAGGACATGAGAGACTTAGAACGGAAACCGAGTAGGAACGACTTCAAAAAGATTGAGATACACTGGAAAATATGATAATCACAAGACAAACTGTAATGAAAACAGAATTTAAGGAAAATCATGGCAACAGCGTACAGACAGAATCAGAGGACGAACGAAGAAACAGATTACCATATCGTCGTGAAAAAAGTTTCAGGAAAGGGGAAACAGAAACGAACCGCAAAGAAATGAAAGATGACAGTCACGTAGTATTTATACTGCAATGAGAATGCAAGTAGGTATTTTTCATAGTGAAACGATTGCCTTCCATTTTAAAGAAATTCCCAATACAGAGGTTGCAGTTGTGATAGCAATTATTTATAATTATGTGATCTGATATCATTGCAACAGTGAAAATAAATTGAAGATTTGTTTGATGTAGCAGTTATGCTCAGCATTTTCAACAGAAAACATACCAAACAATAAGTGACTGGTTCTGCAGTATTATCAGTGATCAGTGCAAGTATTTGTAAATAAAGCAGTTGTCATTACTGACTTCTGAGTAGTATTTCTCTATTATTAACTTTGTTACTTTCTGCTGTTTGCTTTATTTTTATGATGTCAAATATCAATATTTCATAACAGCCACAACATGCAATTAACCTTTTACATTGGAAAAACTTTATAAAGAAGAAAATAAATTTTGTAGTGCCAAAATGTTTATGATCTTTCTCATATATTCATTGCAAGTGTGCTGTATGTAGTAGCAAGTGTTTCAAGTTTCCTAAATGCCCTATGCTTTCAATAATGATTCTCCACACAAACTTTCTAGACAAATGACTGCACTAGATTCTAAGCCTTTTAGAAGAAATGGTATTGTTTGGAGCTGTTTTGATTACTACCACCTCTGATGGAAAGCCTATTAAGAAGACTTTTGTATTGCTTGTAGTAGTAGAGTAACAATACCTTTACCAAGATTAGGACATGCATCCCACCCCATAAAAATATATTATGTTTAACATAAAAAATATAACAATAATAATATCAATACCAAAAATAATAATAATAGTAATGATAATAATAATGATAATAATATAATGATAGTTCGTCTCGTTACTATATGTCATTGGTTGCAAGTTCAATAACTCTGACTGCCATGACTTTTTCGATGAAATACCATCCTTATATTAAATTTTTCTTCTGCAGCTTTTTGTAGCTTTTTGCAGCTTTTTCTTGCAGGTGTTTTCTTATCCAGTTTGAAGAAAAATGCGGTGATTTTTATGGGTAAAAGACTTTTAGCTCACCAATTTCTTGAAACTTAAGGGTACAAAGCTCTGACTGATATAACATTAAGTTTGGAAAAGCAGAATTTAAATGTTGTAACAAAGTGACGAATTGCGACAATCCCTAGTCATTTGCAACCTGGTCAAAACGAATAACGGTGAAAATACGATGTGAAAATTTAGAATTGTTATGCCTGCAGTATGGCAGCTATGGTGAAGGCTACAAATAACATATCCGACTGAATGTGCAGGCCAATAACACAGATATTTAACTGAATTACTTACGTTAATGAGAAAGGATGCCAATTCTCTATACCGTTTGTAGAATTTTCAGTATAAACCACTCTCTGCTAAATCACTGCACTTGCAACTCACTGCGCTCAGCATTTATTAAATGTGCTGACGCATCATGAAAACTCCTCGGTTATTTTTATAGCAAGTGGACATTAGACCACATGTTTAAAGTTACAACATCTGTGAAAGAGTAGGTCATTGCATAGTGATACAAAAGATGAGGTGAAGATTTCATATGCCTATCTTAAATATTATTTGAGATATTGTTGCCTCAAGGTTTTAAATCCCCTGAAATACACAAAACAAGAAAATAAAAAATCAAGTTGAACAATACTATTTTAGGAAAAGTTCAGTGTCTAAAAATCACTTGGAAGGCACCAGCTTCATACTACTGTCCCTCTGTTGCCTCTGTGGCCTCTGTGCAGTCATATAGCCCTTTTTCAAGTTTTTCAGCTGCTTTCTCTTCCTTTTGGCCTTTTTGGAGCTCTTGCGACGAGAATGGCGCAATCGGTTATGGTCCAGTGTTTGGCTTGCCATAATACAGTGATGTCACAGATAAATTATTATTCTCACGGCTCATTGCCAGGTCAGCAGGCATGTTGACAACAACTTCACTGACCAAATTGAAACAGTTGAACTTGAGGTGATATCAACGAGTTTTAGTCAACAGACGTTAGCAGATTACAGCACCACTAGCAGCACCTAAAGTGTGGCAGCCATGGTGAGGGGGGCAATTAAAAATCATATCAGACTTGGTGTGAAGGTCATAACAGAAAGTAGACTGAGTGAGTTACCGCTCTGAAACGACTCCCAGAAATCCCAATGTGCACAGAAGCTGCACATAAAAAATGATACTCATATAACTAATAGCCTTAGGTGTTTTTTTATGTAGTTTGAAGAAAAATGCCGCGATTTTTATGGGTAAAAGACTTTCAGCTCACCAATCTCTTGAAACTTAAAGGTACAAAACTCTGACTGATATAACATTAAGTTTGGAAAAGCAGAATTTAAATGTTGTAACAAAGTGATGAATCGGGACAATCCCCGGTCATTCGTAACCTGGTCAAAACGAATAACCGTGAAAATATGACATGAAAATTTAGAATTGTCATTGCCAGGTCAGCAGGCATCTTGACAACAACTTCACTGACCAAATTGAAACAGTTGAACTTGAGCTGATATCAACGAGTTTTAGTGGACAGACGTTAGCAGATTACAGCACCACTAGCAACACCTAAAGTGTGGCAGCCATGGTGAGGGAGGCAATTAAAAATCATATCAGACTGGGTGTGAAGGCCATAACAGATAGTAGACTGAGTGACTTATCGCTCTGAAAAAACTCCCAGAAATCCCAATGTGCACAAAAGCTGCAGATAAGAAATGATAATGGTATTACTAATAGCTTTAGGTGTTTTCTTATCCAGTTTGAAGAAAAATGCGGTGATTTTTATGGGTAAAAGACTTTTAGCTCACCAATTTCTTGAAACTTAAGGGTACAAAGCTCTGACTGATATAACATTAAGTTTGGAAAAGCAGAATTTAAATGTTGTAACAAAGTGACGAATTGCGACAATCCCTGGTCATTTGCAACCTGGTCAAAACGAATAACCGTGAAAATACGATGTGAAAATTTAGAATTGTTATGCCTGCAGTATGGCAGCTATGGTGAAGGCTACAAATAACATATCCGACTGAATGTGCAGGCCAATAACACAGATATTTAACTGAATTACTTACGTTAATGAGAAAGGATGCCAATTCTCTATACCGTTTGTAGAATTTTCAGTATAAACCACTCTCTGCTAAATCACTGCACTTGCAACTCACTGCGCTCAGCATTTATTAAATGTGCTGACGCATCGTGAAAACTCCTTGGTTAATGTTATAGCAAGTGGACATTAGACCACATGTTTAAAGTTACAACATCTGTGAAAGAGTAGGTCATTGCATAGTGATACAAAAGATGAGGTGAAGATTTCATATGCCTATCTTAAATATTATTTGAGATATTGTTGCCTCAAGGTTTTAAATCCCCTGAAATACACAAAACAAGAAAATAAAAAATCAAGTTGAACAATACTATTTTAGGAAAAGTTCAGTGTCTAAAAATCACTTGGAAGGCACCAGCTTCATACTACTGTCCCTCTGTTGCCTCTGTGGCCTCTGTGCAGTCATATAGCCCTTTTTCAAGTTTTTCAGCTGCTTTCTCTTCCTTTTGGCCTTTTTGGAGCTCTTGCGACGAGAATGGCGCAATCGGTTATGGTCCAGTGTTTGGCTTGCCATAATACAATGATGTCACGGATAAATTATTATTCTCACGGCTCATTGCCAGGTCAGCAGGCATGTTGACAACAACTTCACTGACCAAATTGAAACAGTTGAACTTGAGCTGATATCAACGAGTTTTAGTTAACAGACGTTAGCAGATTACAGCACCACTAGCAACACCTAAAGTGTGGCAGTAATGGTGAGGGGGGCAATTAAAAATCATATCAGACTGGGTGTGAAGGCCATAACAGATAGTAGACTGAGTGAGTTACCCCTCTGAAACGACTCCCAGAAATCCCAATGTGCACAGAAGCTACACATAAAAAATGATACTCGTATAACTAATAGCTTTAGGTGTTTTTTTATGTAGTTTGAAGAAAAATGCAGCGATTTTTATGGGTAAAAGACTTTCAGCTCACCAATCTCTTGAAACTTAAAGGTACAAAACTCTGACTGATATAACATTAAGTTTGGAAAAGCAGAATTTAAATGTTGTAACAAAGTGATGTATCGGGACAATCCCCGGTCATTCGTAACCTGGTCAAAACGAATAACCGTGAAAATATGACATGAAAATTTAGAATTGTCATTGCCAGGTCAGCAGGCATCTTGACAACAACTTCACTGACCAAATTGAAACAGTTGAACTTGAGCTGATATCAACGAGTTTTAGTGGACAGACGTTAGCAGATTACAGCACCACTAGCAACACCTAAAGTGTGGCAGCCATGGTGAGGGAGGCAATTAAAAATCATATCAGACTGGGTGTGAAGGCCATAACAGATAGTAGACTGAGTGACTTATCGCTCTGAAAAAACTCCCAGAAATCCCAATGTGCACAAAAGCTGCAGATAAGAAATGATAATGGTATTACTAATAGCTTTAGGTGTTTTCTTATCCAGTTTGAAGAAAAATGCGGTGATTTTTATGGGTAAAAGACTTTTAGCTCACCAATTTCTTGAAACTTAAAGGTACAAAACTCTGACTGATATAACATTAAGTTTGGAAAAGCAGAATTTAAATGTTGTAACAAAGTGATGAATCGGGACAATCCCCGGTTATTCGTAACCTGGTCAAAATGAATAACCGTGAAAATATGACATGACAAAATAAAGAATTGTCATTGCCAGGTCAGCAGGCATCTTGACAACAACTTCACTGACCAAATTGAAACAGTTGAACTTGAGCTGATATCAACGAGTTTTAGTGGACAGACGTTAGCAGATTACAGCACCACTAGCAACACCTAAAGTGTGGCAGCCATGGTGAGGGAGGCAATTAAAAATCATATCAGACTGGGTGTGAAGGCCATAACAGATAGTAGACTGAGTGACTTATCGCTCTGAAAAAACTCCCAGAAATCCCAATGTGCACAAAAGCTGCAGATAAGAAATGATAATGGTATTACTAATAGCTTTAGGTGTTTTCTTATCCAGTTTGAAGAAAAATGCGGTGATTTTTATGGGTAAAAGACTTTTAGCTCACCAATTTCTTGAAACTTAAGGGTACAAAGCTCTGACTGATATAACATTAAGTTTGGAAAAGCAGAATTTAAATGTTGTAACAAAGTGACGAATTGCGACAATCCCTGGTCATTTGCAACCTGGTCAAAACGAATAACCGTGAAAATACGATGTGAAAATTTAGAATTGTTATGCCTGCAGTATGGCAGCTATGGTGAAGGCTACAAATAACATATCCGACTGAATGTGCAGGCCAATAACACAGATATTTAACTGAATTACTTACGTTAATGAGAAAGGATGCCAATTCTCTATACCGTTTGTAGAATTTTCAGTATAAACCACTCTCTGCTAAATCACTGCACTTGCAACTCACTGCGCTCAGCATTTATTAAATGTGCTGACGCATCGTGAAAACTCCTTGGTTAATGTTATAGCAAGTGGACATTAGACCACATGTTTAAAGTTACAACATCTGTGAAAGAGTAGGTCATTGCATAGTGATACAAAAGATGAGGTGAAGATTTCATATGCCTATCTTAAATATTATTTGAGATATTGTTGCCTCAAGGTTTTAAATCCCCTGAAATACACAAAACAAGAAAATAAAAAATCAAGTTGAACAATACTATTTTAGGAAAAGTTCAGTGTCTAAAAATCACTTGGAAGGCACCAGCTTCATACTACTGTCCCTCTGTTGCCTCTGTGGCCTCTGTGCAGTCATATAGCCCTTTTTCAAGTTTTTCAGCTGCTTTCTCTTCCTTTTGGCCTTTTTGGAGCTCTTGCGACGAGAATGGCGCAATCGGTTATGGTCCAGTGTTTGGCTTGCCATAATACAATGATGTCACGGATAAATTATTATTCTCACGGCTCATTGCCAGGTCAGCAGGCATGTTGACAACAACTTCACTGACCAAATTGAAACAGTTGAACTTGAGCTGATATCAACGAGTTTTAGTTAACAGACGTTAGCAGATTACAGCACCACTAGCAACACCTAAAGTGTGGCAGTAATGGTGAGGGGGGCAATTAAAAATCATATCAGACTGGGTGTGAAGGCCATAACAGATAGTAGACTGAGTGAGTTACCCCTCTGAAACGACTCCCAGAAATCCCAATGTGCACAGAAGCTACACATAAAAAATGATACTCGTATAACTAATAGCTTTAGGTGTTTTTTTATGTAGTTTGAAGAAAAATGCAGCGATTTTTATGGGTAAAAGACTTTCAGCTCACCAATCTCTTGAAACTTAAAGGTACAAAACTCTGACTGATATAACATTAAGTTTGGAAAAGCAGAATTTAAATGTTGTAACAAAGTGATGTATCGGGACAATCCCCGGTCATTCGTAACCTGGTCAAAACGAATAACCGTGAAAATATGACATGAAAATTTAGAATTGTCATTGCCAGGTCAGCAGGCATCTTGACAACAACTTCACTGACCAAATTGAAACAGTTGAACTTGAGCTGATATCAACGAGTTTTAGTGGACAGACGTTAGCAGATTACAGCACCACTAGCAACACCTAAAGTGTGGCAGCCATGGTGAGGGAGGCAATTAAAAATCATATCAGACTGGGTGTGAAGGCCATAACAGATAGTAGACTGAGTGACTTATCGCTCTGAAAAAACTCCCAGAAATCCCAATGTGCACAAAAGCTGCAGATAAGAAATGATAATGGTATTACTAATAGCTTTAGGTGTTTTCTTATCCAGTTTGAAGAAAAATGCGGTGATTTTTATGGGTAAAAGACTTTTAGCTCACCAATTTCTTGAAACTTAAGGGTACAAAGCTCTGACTGATATAACATTAAGTTTGGAAAAGCAGAATTTAAATGTTGTAACAAAGTGACGAATTGCGACAATCCCTGGTCATTTGCAACCTGGTCAAAACGAATAACCGTGAAAATACGATGTGAAAATTTAGAATTGTTATGCCTGCAGTATGGCAGCTATGGTGAAGGCTACAAATAACATATCCGACTGAATGTGCAGGCCAATAACACAGATATTTAACTGAATTACTTATGTTAATGAGAAAGGATGCCAATTCTCTATACCGTTTGTAGAATTTTCAGTATAAACCACTCTCTGCTAAATCACTGCACTTGCAACTCACTGCGCTCAGCATTTATTAAATGTGCTGACGCATCGTGAAAACTCCTTGGTTAATGTTATAGCAAGTGGACATTAGACCACATGTTTAAAGTTACAACATCTGTGAAAGAGTAGGTCATTGCATAGTGATACAAAAGATGAGGTGAAGATTTCATATGCCTATCTTAAATATTATTTGAGATATTGTTGCCTCAAGGTTTTAAATCCCCTGAAATACACAAAACAAGAAAATAAAAAATCAAGTTGAACAATACTATTTTAGGAAAAGTTCAGTGTCTAAAAATCACTTGGAAGGCACCAGCTTCATACTACTGTCCCTCTGTTGCCTCTGTGGCCTCTGTGCAGTCATATAGCCCTTTTTCAAGTTTTTCAGCTGCTTTCTCTTCCTTTTGGCCTTTTTGGAGCTCTTGCGACGAGAATGGCGCAATCGGTTATGGTCCAGTGTTTGGCTTGCCATAATACAATGATGTCACGGATAAATTATTATTCTCACGGCTCATTGCCAGGTCAGCAGGCATGTTGACAACAACTTCACTGACCAAATTGAAACAGTTGAACTTGAGCTGATATCAACGAGCTTTAGTCAACACACGTTAGCAGATTACAGCACCACTAGCAACACCTAAAGTGTGGCAGTAATGGTGAGGGGGGCAATTAAAAATCATATCAGACTGGGTGTGAAGGCCATAACAGATAGTAGACTGAGTGAGTTACCGCTCTGAAACGACTCCCAGAAATCCCAATGTGCACAGAAGCTGCACATAAAAAATGATACTCATATAACTAATAGCTTGAGGTGTTTTTTTATGTAGTTTGAAGAAAAATGCAGCGATTTTTATGGGTAAAAGACTTTCAGCTCACCAATCTCTTGAAACTTAAAGGTACAAAACTCTGACTGATATAACATTAAGTTTGGAAAAGCAGAATTTAAATGTTGTAACAAAGTGATGAATCGGGACAATCCCCGGTTATTCGTAACCTGGTCAAAATGAATAACCGTGAAAATATGACATGACAAAATAAAGAATTGTCATTGCCAGGTCAGCAGGCATCTTGACAACAACTTCACTGACCAAATTGAAACAGTTGAACTTGAGCTGATATCAACGAGTTTTAGTGGACAGACGTTAGCAGATTACAGCACCACTAGCAACACCTAAAGTGTGGCAGCCATGGTGAGGGAGGCAATTAAAAATCATATCAGACTGGGTGTGAAGGCCATAACAGATAGTAGACTGAGTGACTTATCGCTCTGAAAAAACTCCCAGAAATCCCAATGTGCACAAAAGCTGCAGATAAGAAATGATAATGGTATTACTAATAGCTTTAGGTGTTTTCTTATCCAGTTTGAAGAAAAATGCGGTGATTTTTATGGGTAAAAGACTTTTAGCTCACCAATTTCTTGAAACTTAAGGGTACAAAGCTCTGACTGATATAACATTAAGTTTGGAAAAGCAGAATTTAAATGTTGTAACAAAGTGACGAATTGCGACAATCCCTGGTCATTTGCAACCTGGTCAAAACGAATAACCGTGAAAATACGATGTGAAAATTTAGAATTGTTATGCCTGCAGTATGGCAGCTATGGTGAAGGCTACAAATAACATATCCGACTGAATGTGCAGGCCAATAACACAGATATTTAACTGAATTACTTACGTTAATGAGAAAGGATGCCAATTCTCTATACCGTTTGTAGAATTTTCAGTATAAACCACTCTCTGCTAAATCACTGCACTTGCAACTCACTGCGCTCAGCATTTATTAAATGTGCTGACGCATCGTGAAAACTCCTTGGTTAATGTTATAGCAAGTGGACATTAGACCACATGTTTAAAGTTACAACATCTGTGAAAGAGTAGGTCATTGCATAGTGATACAAAAGATGAGGTGAAGATTTCATATGCCTATCTTAAATATTATTTGAGATATTGTTGCCTCAAGGTTTTAAATCCCCTGAAATACACAAAACAAGAAAATAAAAAATCAAGTTGAACAATACTATTTTAGGAAAAGTTCAGTGTCTAAAAATCACTTGGAAGGCACCAGCTTCATACTACTGTCCCTCTGTTGCCTCTGTGGCCTCTGTGCAGTCATATAGCCCTTTTTCAAGTTTTTCAGCTGCTTTCTCTTCCTTTTGGCCTTTTTGGAGCTCTTGCGACGAGAATGGCGCAATCGGTTATGGTCCAGTGTTTGGCTTGCCATAATACAATGATGTCACGGATAAATTATTATTCTCACGGCTCATTGCCAGGTCAGCAGGCATGTTGACAACAACTTCACTGACCAAATTGAAACAGTTGAACTTGAGCTGATATCAACGAGTTTTAGTTAACAGACGTTAGCAGATTACAGCACCACTAGCAACACCTAAAGTGTGGCAGTAATGGTGAGGGGGGCAATTAAAAATCATATCAGACTGGGTGTGAAGGCCATAACAGATAGTAGACTGAGTGAGTTACCCCTCTGAAACGACTCCCAGAAATCCCAATGTGCACAGAAGCTACACATAAAAAATGATACTCGTATAACTAATAGCTTTAGGTGTTTTTTTATGTAGTTTGAAGAAAAATGCAGCGATTTTTATGGGTAAAAGACTTTCAGCTCACCAATCTCTTGAAACTTAAAGGTACAAAACTCTGACTGATATAACATTAAGTTTGGAAAAGCAGAATTTAAATGTTGTAACAAAGTGATGTATCGGGACAATCCCCGGTCATTCGTAACCTGGTCAAAACGAATAACCGTGAAAATATGACATGAAAATTTAGAATTGTCATTGCCAGGTCAGCAGGCATCTTGACAACAACTTCACTGACCAAATTGAAACAGTTGAACTTGAGCTGATATCAACGAGTTTTAGTGGACAGACGTTAGCAGATTACAGCACCACCAGCAACACCTAAAGTGTGGCAGCCATGGTGAGGGAGGCAATTAAAAATCATATCAGACTGGGTGTGAAGGCCATAACAGATAGTAGACTGAGTGACTTATCGCTCTGAAAAAACTCCCAGAAATCCCAATGTGCACAAAAGCTGCAGATAAGAAATGATAATGGTATTACTAATAGCTTTAGGTGTTTTCTTATCCAGTTTGAAGAAAAATGCGGTGATTTTTATGGGTAAAAGACTTTTAGCTCACCAATTTCTTGAAACTTAAAGGTACAAAGCTCTGACTGATATAACATTAAGTTTGGAAAAGCAGAATTTAAATGTTGTAACAAAGTGACGAATTGCGACAATCCCTGGTCATTTGCAACCTGGTCAAAACGAATAACCGTGAAAATACGATGTGAAAATTTAGAATTGTTATGCCTGCAGTATGGCAGCTATGGTGAAGGCTACAAATAACATATCCGACTGAATGTGCAGGCCAATAACACAGATATTTAACTGAATTACTTACGTTAATGAGAAAGGATGCCAATTCTCTATACCGTTTGTAGAATTTTCAGTATAAACCACTCTCTGCTAAATCACTGCACTTGCAACTCACTGCGCTCAGCATTTATTAAATGTGCTGACGCATCGTGAAAACTCCTTGGTTAATGTTATAGCAAGTGGACATTAGACCACATGTTTAAAGTTACAACATCTGTGAAAGAGTAGGTCATTGCATAGTGATACAAAAGATGAGGTGAAGATTTCATATGCCTATCTTAAATATTATTTGAGATATTGTTGCCTCAAGGTTTTAAATCCCCTGAAATACACAAAACAAGAAAATAAAAAATCAAGTTGAACAATACTATTTTAGGAAAAGTTCAGTGTCTAAAAATCACTTGGAAGGCACCAGCTTCATACTACTGTCCCTCTGTTGCCTCTGTGGCCTCTGTGCAGTCATATAGCCCTTTTTCAAGTTTTTCAGCTGCTTTCTCTTCCTTTTGGCCTTTTTGGAGCTCTTGCGACGAGAATGGCGCAATCGGTTATGGTCCAGTGTTTGGCTTGCCATAATACAATGATGTCACGGATAAATTATTATTCTCACGGCTCATTGCCAGGTCAGCAGGCATGTTGACAACAACTTCACTGACCAAATTGAAACAGTTGAACTTGAGCTGATATCAACGAGTTTTAGTTAACAGACGTTAGCAGATTACAGCACCACTAGCAACACCTAAAGTGTGGCAGTAATGGTGAGGGGGGCAATTAAAAATCATATCAGACTGGGTGTGAAGGCCATAACAGATAGTAGACTGAGTGAGTTACCGCTCTGAAACGACTCCCAGAAATCCCAATGTGCACAGAAGCTGCACATAAAAAATGATACTCATATAACTAATAGCTTGAGGTGTTTTTTTATGTAGTTTGAAGAAAAATGCAGCGATTTTTATGGGTAAAAGACTTTCAGCTCACCAATCTCTTGAAACTTAAAGGTACAAAACTCTGACTGATATAACATTAAGTTTGGAAAAGCAGAATTTAAATGTTGTAACAAAGTGATGAATCGGGACAATCCCCGGTCATTCGTAACCTGGTCAAAATGAATAACCGTGAAAATATGACATGACAAAATAAAGAATTGTCATTGCCAGGTCAGCAGGCATCTTGACAACAACTTCACTGACCAAATTGAAACAGTTGAACTTGAGCTGATATCAACGAGTTTTAGTGGACAGACGTTAGCAGATTACAGCACCACTAGCAACACCTAAAGTGTGGCAGCCATGGTGAGGGAGGCAATTAAAAATCATATCAGACTGGGTGTGAAGGCCATAACAGATAGTAGACTGAGTGACTTATCGCTCTGAAAAAACTCCCAGAAATCCCAATGTGCACAAAAGCTGCAGATAAGAAATGATAATGGTATTACTAATAGCTTTAGGTGTTTTCTTATCCAGTTTGAAGAAAAATGCGGTGATTTTTATGGGTAAAAGACTTTTAGCTCACCAATTTCTTGAAACTTAAGGGTACAAAGCTCTGACTGATATAACATTAAGTTTGGAAAAGCAGAATTTAAATGTTGTAACAAAGTGACGAATTGCGACAATCCCTGGTCATTTGCAACCTGGTCAAAACGAATAACCGTGAAAATACGATGTGAAAATTTAGAATTGTTATGCCTGCAGTATGGCAGCTATGGTGAAGGCTACAAATAACATATCCGACTGAATGTGCAGGCCAATAACACAGATATTTAACTGAATTACTTACGTTAATGAGAAAGGATGCCAATTCTCTATACCGTTTGTAGAATTTTCAGTATAAACCACTCTCTGCTAAATCACTGCACTTGCAACTCACTGCGCTCAGCATTTATTAAATGTGCTGACGCATCGTGAAAACTCCTTGGTTAATGTTATAGCAAGTGGACATTAGACCACATGTTTAAAGTTACAACATCTGTGAAAGAGTAGGTCATTGCATAGTGATACAAAAGATGAGGTGAAGATTTCATATGCCTATCTTAAATATTATTTGAGATATTGTTGCCTCAAGGTTTTAAATCCCCTGAAATACACAAAACAAGAAAATAAAAAATCAAGTTGAACAATACTATTTTAGGAAAAGTTCAGTGTCTAAAAATCACTTGGAAGGCACCAGCTTCATACTACTGTCCCTCTGTTGCCTCTGTGGCCTCTGTGCAGTCATATAGCCCTTTTTCAAGTTTTTCAGCTGCTTTCTCTTCCTTTTGGCCTTTTTGGAGCTCTTGCGACGAGAATGGCGCAATCGGTTATGGTCCAGTGTTTGACTTGCCATAATACAATGATGTCACGGATAAATTATTATTCTCACGGCTCATTGCCAGGTCAGCAAGCATGTTGACAACAACTTCACTGACCAAATTGAAACAGTTGAACTTGAGCTGATATCAACGAGTTTTAGTCAACAGACGTTAGCAGATTACAGCACCACTAGCAACACCTAAAGTGTGGCAGTAATGGTGAGGGGGGCAATTAAAAATCATATCAGACTGGGTGTGAAGGCCATAACAGATAGCAGACTGAGTGAGTTACCGCTCTGAAACGACTCCCAGAAATCCCAATGTGCACAGAAGCTGCACATAAAAAATGATACTCATATAACTAATAGCTTGAGGTGTTTTTTTATGTAGTTTGAAGAAAAATGCAGCGATTTTTATGGGTAAAAGACTTTCAGCTCACCAATCTCTTGAAACTTAAAGGTACAAAACTCTGACTGATATAACATTAAGTTTGGAAAAGCAGAATTTAAATGTTGTAACAAACTGATTTATCGGGACAATCCCCGGTCATTCGCAACCTGGTCAAAACGAATAACCGTGAAAATATGACATGACAAAATAAAGAATTGTCATTGCCAGGTCAGCAGGCATCTTGACAACAACTTCACTGACCAAATTGAAACAGTTGAACTTGAGCTGATATCAACGAGTTTTAGTGGACAGACGTTAGCAGATTACAGCACCACTAGCAACACCTAAAGTGTGGCAGCCATGGTGAGGGAGGCAATTAAAAATCATATCAGACTGGGTGTGAAGGCCATAACAGATAGTAGACTGAGTGACTTATCGCTCTGAAAAACTCCCAGAAATCCCAATGTGCACAAAAGCTGCAGATAAGAAATGATAATGGTATTACTAATAGCTTTAGGTGTTTTCTTATCCAGTTTGAAGAAAAATGCGGTGATTTTTATGGGTAAAAGACTTTTAGCTCACCAATTTCTTGAAACTTAAAGGTACAAAGCTCTGACTGATATAACATTAAGTTTGGAAAAGCAGAATTTAAATGTTGTAACAAAGTGATGAATTGCGACAATCCCTGGTCATTTGCAACCTGGTCAAAACGAATAACCGTGAAAATACGATGTGAAAATTTAGAATTGTTATGCCTGCAGTATGGCAGCTATGGTGAAGGCTACAAATAACATATCCGACTGAATGTGCAGGCCAATAACACAGATATTTAACTGAATTACTTACGTTTATGAGAAAGGATGCCAATTCTCTATAGCGTTTGTAGAATTTTCAGTATAAACCACTCTCTGCTAAATCACTGCACTTGCAACTCACTGCGCTCAGCATTTATTAAATGTGCTGACGCATCATGAAAACTCCTCGGTTATTTTTATAGCAAGTGGACATTAGACCACATGTTTAAAGTTACAACATCTGTGAAAGAGTAGGTCATTGCATAGTGATACAAAAGATGAGGTGAAGATTTCATATGCCTATCTTAAATATTATTTGAGATATTGTTGCCTCAAGGTTTTAAATCCCCTGAAATACACAAAACAAGAAAATAAAAAATCAAGTTGAACAATACTATTTTAGGAAAAGTTCAGTGTCTAAAAATCACTTGGAGGGCACCAGCTTCATACTACTGTCCCTCTGTTGCCTCTGTGGCCTCTGTGCAGTCATATAGCCCTTTTTCAAGTTTTTCAGCTGCTTTCTCTTCCTTTTGGCCTTTTTGGAGCTCTTGCGACGAGAATGGTGCAATCGGTTATGGTCCAGTGTTTGGCTTGCCATAATACAATGATGTCACGGATAAATTATTATTCTAACGGCTCATTGCCAGGTCAGCAGGCATGTTGACAACAACTTCACTGACCAAATTGAAACAGTTGAACTTGAGCTGATATCAACGAGTTTTAGTCAACAGACGTTAGCAGATTACAGCACCACTAGCAGCACCTAAAGTGTGGCAGCCATGGTGAGGGGGGCAATTAAAAATCATATCAGACTGGGTGTGAAGGCCATAACAGATAGTAGACTGAGTGAGTTACCGCTCTGAAACGACTCCCAGAAATCCCAATGTGCACAGAAGCTGCACATAAAAAATGATACTCATATAACTAATAGCTTGAGGTGTTTTTTTATGTAGTTTGAAGAAAAATGCAGCGATTTTTATGGGTAAAAGACTTTCAGCTCACCAATCTCTTGAAACTTAAAGGTACAAAACTCTGACTGATATAACATTAAGTTTGGAAAAGCAGAATTTAAATGTTGTAACAAAGTGATGAATCGGGACAATCCCCGGTCATTCGTAACCTGGTCAAAATGAATAACCGTGAAAATATGACATGACAAAATAAAGAATTGTCATTGCCAGGTCAGCAGGCATCTTGACAACAACTTCACTGACCAAATTGAAACAGTTGAACTTGAGCTGATATCAACGAGTTTTAGTGGACAGACGTTAGCAGATTACAGCACCACTAGCAACACCTAAAGTGTGGCAGCCATGGTGAGGGAGGCAATTAAAAATCATATCAGACTGGGTGTGAAGGCCATAACAGATAGTAGACTGAGTGACTTATCGCTCTGAAAAAACTCCCAGAAATCCCAATGTGCACAAAAGCTGCAGATAAGAAATGATAATGGTATTACTAATAGCTTTAGGTGTTTTCTTATCCAGTTTGAAGAAAAATGCGGTGATTTTTATGGGTAAAAGACTTTTAGCTCACCAATTTCTTGAAACTTAAGGGTACAAAGCTCTGACTGATATAACATTAAGTTTGGAAAAGCAGAATTTAAATGTTGTAACAAAGTGACGAATTGCGACAATCCCTAGTCATTTGCAACCTGGTCAAAACGAATAACCGTGAAAATATGATGTGAAAATTTAGAATTGTTATGCCTGCAGTATGGCAGCTATGGTGAAGGCTACAAATAACATATCCGACTGAATGTGCAGGCCAATAACACAGATATTTAACTGAATTACTTACGTTAATGAGAAAGGATGACAATTCTCTATACCGTTTGTAGAATTTTCAGTATAAACCACTCTCTGCTAAATCACTGCACTTGCAACTCACTGCGCTCAGCATTTATTAAATGTGCTGACGCATCATGAAAACTCCTCGGTTATTTTTATAGCAAGTGGACATTAGACCACATGTTTAAAGTTACAACATCTGTGAAAGAGTAGGTCATTGCATAGTGATACAAAAGATGAGGTGAAGATTTCATATGCCTATCTTAAATATTATTTGAGATATTGTTGCCTCAAGGTTTTAAATCCCCTGAAATACACAAAACAAGAAAATAAAAAATCAAGTTGAACAATACTATTTTAGGAAAAGTTCAGTGTCTAAAAATCACTTGGAGGGCACCAGCTTCATACTACTGTCCCTCTGTTGCCTCTGTGGCCTCTGTGCAGTCATATAGCCCTTTTTCAAGTTTTTCAGCTGCTTTCTCTTCCTTTTGGCCTTTTTGGAGCTCTTGCGACGAGAATGGTGCAATCGGTTATGGTCCAGTGTTTGGCTTGCCATAATACAATGATGTCACGGATAAATTATTATTCTCACGGCTCATTGCCAGGTCAGCAGGCATGTTGACAACAACTTCACTGACCAAATTGAAACAGTTGAACTTGAGCTGATATCAACGAGTTTTAGTCAACAGACGTTAGCAGATTACAGCACCACTAGCAGCACCTAAAGTGTGGCAGCCATGGTGAGGGGGGCAATTAAAAATCATATCAGACTGGGTGTGAAGGCCATAACAGAAAGTAGACTGAGTGAGTTACCGCTCTGAAACGACTCCCAGAAATCCCAATGTGCACAGAAGCTGCACATAAAAAATGATACTCATATAACTAATAGCCTTAGGTGTTTTTTTATGTAGTTTGAAGAAAAATGCAGCGATTTTTATGGGTAAAAGACTTTCAGCTCACCAATCTCTTGAAACTTAAAGGTACAAAACTCTGACTGATATAACATTAAGTTTGGAAAAGCAGAATTTAAATGTTGTAACAAAGTGATGAATCGGGACAATCCCCGGTCATTCGTAACCTGGTCAAAACGAATAACCGTGAAAATATGACATGAAAATTTAGAATTGTCATTGCCAGGTCAGCAGGCATCTTGACAACAACTTCACTGACCAAATTGAAACAGTTGAACTTGAGCTGATATCAACGAGTTTTAGTGGACAGACGTTAGCAGATTACAGCACCACTAGCAACACCTAAAGTGTGGCAGCCATGGTGAGGGAGGCAATTAAAAATCATATCAGACTGGGTGTGAAGGCCATAACAGAAAGTAGACTGAGTGACTTATCGCTCTGAAAAAACTCCCAGAAATCCCAATGTGCACAAAAGCTGCAGATAAGAAATGATAATGGTATTACTAATAGCTTTAGGTGTTTTCTTATCCAGTTTGAAGAAAAATGCGGTGATTTTTATGGGTAAAAGACTTTTAGCTCACCAATTTCTTGAAACTTAAGGGTACAAAGCTCTGACTGATATAACATTAAGTTTGGAAAAGCAGAATTTAAATGTTGTAACAAAGTGACGAATTGCGACAATCCCTGGTCATTTGCAACCTGGTCAAAACGAATAACCGTGAAAATACGATGTGAAAATTTAGAATTGTTATGCCTGCAGTATGGCAGCTATGGTGAAGGCTACAAATAACATATCCGACTGAATGTGCAGGCCAATAACACAGATATTTAACTGAATTACTTACGTTAATGAGAAAGGATGCCAATTCTCTATACCGTTTGTAGAATTTTCAGTATAAACCACTCTCTGCTAAATCACTGCACTTGCAACTCACTGCGCTCAGCATTTATTAAATGTGCTGACGCATCATGAAAACTCCTCGGTTATTTTTATAGCAAGTGGACATTAGACCACATGTTTAAAGTTACAACATCTGTGAAAGAGTAGGTCATTGCATAGTGATACAAAAGATGAGGTGAAGATTTCATATGCCTATCTTAAATATTATTTGAGATATTGTTGCCTCAAGGTTTTAAATCCCCTGAAATACACAAAACAAGAAAATAAAAAATCAAGTTGAACAATACTATTTTAGGAAAAGTTCAGTGTCTAAAAATCACTTGGAAGGCACCAGCTTCATACTACTGTCCCTCTGTTGCCTCTGTGGCCTCTGTGCAGTCATATAGCCCTTTTTTCAAGTTTTTCAGCTGCTTTCTCTTCCTTTTGGCCTTTTTGGAGCTCTTGCGACGAGAATGGCGCAATCGGTTATGGTCCAGTGTTTGGCTTGCCATAATACAATGATGTCACGGATAAATTATTATTCTCACGGCTCATTGCCAGGTCAGCAGGCATGTTGACAACAACTTCACTGACCAAATTGAAACAGTTGAACTTGAGCTGATATCAACGAGTTTTAGTCAACAGACGTTAGCAGATTACACCACCACTAGCAGCACCTAAAGTGTGGCAGCCATGGTGAGGGGGGCAATTAAAAATCATATCAGACTGGGTGTGAAGGCCATAACAGAAAGTAGACTGAGTGAGTTACCGCTCTGAAACGACTCCCAGAAATCCCAATGTGCACAGAAGCTGCACATAAAAAATGATACTCATATAACTAATAGCTTTAGGTGTTTTTTTATGTAGTTTGAAGAAAAATGCAGCGATTTTTATGGGTAAAAGACTTTCAGCTCACCAATCTCTTGAAACTTAAAGGTACAAAACTCTGACTGATATAACATTAAGTTTGGAAAAGCAGAATTTAAATGTTGTAACAAAGTGATGAATCGGGACAATTCCCGGTCATTCGTAACCTGGTCAAAACGAATAACCGTGAAAATATGACATGAAAATTTAGAATTGTCATTTCCAGGTCAGCAGGCATCTTGACAACAACTTCACTGACCAAATTGAAACAGTTGAACTTGAGCTGATATCAACGAGTTTTAGTGGACAGACGTTAGCAGATTACAGCACCACTAGCAACACCTAAAGTGTGGCAGCCATGGTGAGGGAGGCAATTAAAAATCATATCAGACTGGGTGTGAAGGCCATAACAGAAAGTAGACTGAGTGACTTATCGCTCTGAAAAAACTCCCAGAAATCCCAATGTGCACAAAAGCTGCAGATAAGAAATGATAATGGTATTACTAATAGCTTTAGGTGTTTTCTTATCCAGTTTGAAGAAAAATGCGGTGATTTTTATGGGTAAAAGACTTTTAGCTCACCAATTTCTTGAAACTTAAGGGTACAAAGCTCTGACTGATATAACATTAAGTTTGGAAAAGCAGAATTTAAATGTTGTAACAAAGTGATGAATTGCGACAATCCCTGGTCATTTGCAACCTGGTCAAAACGAATAACCGTGAAAATACGATGTGAAAATTTAGAATTGTTATGCCTGCAGTATGGCAGCTATGGTGAAGGCTACAAATAACATATCCGACTGAATGTGCAGGCCAATAACACAGATATTTAACTGAATTACTTACGTTAATGAGAAAGGATGCCAATTCTCTATACCGTTTGTAGAATTTTCAGTATAAACCACTCTCTGCTAAATCACTGCACTTGCAACTCACTGCGCTCAGCATTTATTAAATGTGCTGACGCATCATGAAAACTCCTCGGTTATTTTTATAGCAAGTGGACATTACACCACATGTTTAAAGTTACAACATCTGTGAAAGAGTAGGTCATTGCATAGTGATACAAAAGATGAGGTGAAGATTTCATATGCCTATCTTAAATATTATTTGAGATATTGTTGCCTCAAGGTTTTAAATCCCCTGAAATACACAAAACAAGAAAATAAAAAATCAAGTTGAACAATACTATTTTAGGAAAAGTTCAGTGTCTAAAAATCACTTGGAAGGCACCAGCTTCATACTACTGTCCCTCTGTTGCCTCTGTGGCCTCTGTGCAGTCATATAGCCCTTTTTCAAGTTTTTCAGCTGCTTTCTCTTCCTTTTGGCCTTTTTGGAGCTCTTGCGACGAGAATGGCGCAATCGGTTATGGTCCAGTGTTTGGCTTGCCATAATACAATGATGTCACGGATAAATTGTTATTCTCACGGCTCATTGCCAGGTCAGCAGGCATGTTGACAACAACTTCACTGACCAAATTGAAACAGTTGAACTTGAGCTGATATCAACGAGTTTTAGTCAACAGACGTTAGCAGATTACAGCACCACTAGCAGCACCTAAAGTGTGGCAGCCATGGTGAGGGGGGCAATTAAAAATCATATCAGACTGGGTGTGAAGGCCATAACAGAAAGTAGACTGAGTGAGTTACCGCTCTGAAACGACTCCCAGAAATCCCAATGTGCACAGAAGCTGCACATAAAAAATGATACTCATATAACTAATAGCTTTAGGTGTTTTTTTATGTAGTTTGAAGAAAAATGCAGCGATTTTTATGGGTAAAAGACTTTCAGCTCACCAATCTCTTGAAACTTAAAGGTACAAAACTCTGACTGATATAACATTAAGTTTGGAAAAGCAGAATTTAAATGTTGTAACAAAGTGATGAATCGGGACAATCCCCGGTCATTCGTAACCTGGTCAAAACGAATAACCGTGAAAATATGACATGAAAATTTAGAATTGTCATTGCCAGGTCAGCAGGCATCTTGACAACAACTTCACTGACCAAATTGAAACAGTTGAACTTGAGCTGATATCAACGAGTTTTAGTGGACAGACGTTAGCAGATTACAGCACCACTAGCAACACCTAAAGTGTGGCAGCCATGGTGAGGGAGGCAATTAAAAATCATATCAGACTGGGTGTGAAGGCCATAAGAGAAAGTAGACTGAGTGACTTATTGCTCTGAAAAAACTCCCAGAAATCCCAATGTGCACAAAAGCTGCAGATAAGAAATGATAATGGTATTACTAATAGGTTTAGGTGTTTTCTTATCCAGTTTGAAGAAAAATGCGGTGATTTTTATGGGTAAAAGACTTTTAGCTCACCAATTTCTTGAAACTTAAGGGTACAAAGCTCTGACTGATATAACATTAAGTTTGGAAAAGCAGAATTTAAATGTTGTAACAAAGTGACAAATTGCGACAATCCCTGGTCATTTGCAACCTGGTCAAAACGAATAACCGTGAAAATACGATGTGAAAATTTAGAATTGTTATGCCTGCAGTATGGCAGCTATGGTGAAGGCTACAAATAACATATCCGACTGAATGTGCAGGCCAATAACACAGATATTTAACTGAATTACTTACGTTAATGAGAAAGGATGCCAATTCTCTATACCGTTTGTAGAATTTTCAGTATAAACCACTCTCTGCTAAATCACTGCACTTGCAACTCACTGCGCTCAGCATTTATTAAATGTGCTGACGCATCATGAAAACTCCTCGGTTATTTTTATAGCAAGTGGACATTAGACCACATGTTTAAAGTTACAACATCTGTGAAAGAGTAGGTCATTGCATAGTGATACAAAAGATGAGGTGAAGATTTCATATGCCTATCTTAAATATTATTTGAGATATTGTTGCCTCAAGGTTTTAAATCCCCTGAAATACACAAAACAAGAAAATAAAAAATCAAGTTGAACAATACTATTTTAGGAAAAGTTCAGTGTCTAAAAATCACTTGGAAGGCACCAGCTTCATACTACTGTCCCTCTGTTGCCTCTGTGGCCTCTGTGCAGTCATATAGCCCTTTTTTCAAGTTTTTCAGCTGCTTTCTCTTCCTTTTGGCCTTTTTGGAGCTCTTGCGACGAGAATGGCGCAATCGGTTATGGTCCAGTGTTTGGCTTGCCATAATACAATGATGTCACGGATAAATTATTATTCTCACGGCTCATTGCCAGGTCAGCAGGCATGTTGACAACAACTTCACTGACCAAATTGAAACAGTTGAACTTGAGCTGATATCAACGAGTTTTAGTCAACAGACGTTAGCAGATTACAGCACCACTAGCAGCACCTAAAGTGTGGCAGCCATGGTGAGGGGGGCAATTAAAAATCATATCAGACTGGGTGTGAAGGCCATAACAGAAAGTAGACTGAGTGAGTTACCGCTCTGAAACGACTCCCAGAAATCCCAATGTGCACAGAAGCTGCACATAAAAAATGATACTCATATAACTAATAGCTTTAGGTGTTTTTTTATGTAGTTTGAAGAAAAATGCAGCGATTTTTATGGGTAAAAGACTTTCAGCTCACCAATCTCTTGAAACTTAAAGGTACAAAACTCTGACTGATATAACATTAAGTTTGGAAAAGCAGAATTTAAATGTTGTAACAAAGTGATGAATCGGGACAATCCCCGGTCATTCGTAACCTGGTCAAAACGAATAACCGTGAAAATATGACATGAAAATTTAGAATTGTCATTGCCAGGTCAGCAGGCATCTTGACAACAACTTCACTGACCAAATTGAAACAGTTGAACTTGAGCTGATATCAACGAGTTTTAGTGGACAGACGTTAGCAGATTACAGCACCACTAGCAACACCTAAAGTGTGGCAGCCATGGTGAGGGAGGCAATTAAAAATCATATCAGACTGGGTGTGAAGGCCATAACAGATAGTAGACTGAGTGACTTATCGCTCTGAAAAAACTCCCAGAAATCCCAATGTGCACAAAAGCTGCAGATAAGAAATGATAATGGTATTACTAATAGGTTTAGGTGTTTTCTTATCCAGTTTGAAGAAAAATGCGGTGATTTTTATGGGTAAAAGACTTTTAGCTCACCAATTTCTTGAAACTTAAGGGTACAAAGCTCTGACTGATATAACATTAAGTTTGGAAAAGCAGAATTTAAATGTTGTAACAAAGTGACGAATTGCGACAATCCCTGGTCATTTGCAACCTGGTCAAAACGAATAACCGTGAAAATACGATGTGAAAATTTACAATTGTTATGCCTGCAGTATGGCAGCTATGGTGAAGGCTACAAATAACATATCCGACTGAATGTGCAGGCCAATAACACAGATATTTAACTGAATTACTTACGTTAATGAGAAAGGATGCCAATTCTCTATACCGTTTGTAGAATTTTCAGTATAAACCACTCTCTGCTAAATCACTGCACTTGCAACTCACTGCGCTCAGCATTTATTAAATGTGCTGACGCATCATGAAAACTCCTCGGTTATTTTTATAGCAAGTGGACACCACATGTTTAAAGTTACAACATCTGTGAAAGAGTAGGTCATTGCATAGTGATACAAAAGATGAGGTGAAGATTTCATATGCCTATCTTAAATATTATTTGAGATATTGTTGCCTCAAGGTTTTAAATCCCCTGAAATACACAAAACAAGAAAATAAAAAATCAAGTTGAACAATACTATTTTAGGAAAAGTTCAGTGTCTAAAAATCACTTGGAAGGCACCAGCTTCATACTACTGTCCCTCTGTTGCCTCTGTGGCCTCTGTGCAGTCATATAGCCCTTTTTTCAAGTTTTTCAGCTGCTTTCTCTTCCTTTTGGCCTTTTTGGAGCTCTTGCGACGAGAATGGCGCAATCGGTTATGGTCCAGTGTTTGGCTTGCCATAATACAATGATGTCACGGATAAATTGTTATTCTCACGGCTCATTGCCAGGTCAGCAGGCATGTTGACAACAACTTCACTGACCAAATTGAAACAGTTGAACTTGAGCTGATATCAACGAGTTTTAGTCAACAGACGTTAGCAGATTACAGCACCACTAGCAACACCTAAAGTGTGGCAGTAATGGTGAGGGGGGCAATTAAAAATCATATCAGACTGGGTGTGAAGGCCATAACAGATAGTAGACTGAGTGAGTTACCCCTCTGAAACGACTCCCAGAAATCCCAATGTGCACAGAAGCTGCACATAAAAAATGATACTCGTATAACTAATAGCTTTAGGTGTTTTTTTATGTAGTTTGAAGAAAAATGCAGCGATTTTTATGGGTAAAAGACTTTCAGCTCACCAATCTCTTGAAACTTAAAGGTACAAAACTCTGACTGATATAACATTAAGTTTGGAAAAGCAGAATTTAAATGTTGTAACAAAGTGATGTATCGGGACAATCCCCGGTCATTCGTAACCTGGTCAAAACGAATAACCGTGAAAATATGACATGAAAATTTAGAATTGTCATTGCCAGGTCAGCAGGCATCTTGACAACAACTTCACTGACCAAATTGAAACAGTTGAACTTGAGCTGATATCAACGAGTTTTAGTGGACAGACGTTAGCAGATTACAGCACCACTAGCAACACCTAAAGTGTGGCAGCCATGGTGAGGGAGGCAATTAAAAATCATATCAGACTGGGTGTGAAGGCCATAACAGATAGTCGACTGAGTGACTTATCGCTCTGAAAAAACTCCCAGAAATCCCAATGTGCACAAAAGCTGCAGATAAGAAATGATAATGGTATTACTAATAGCTTTAGGTGTTTTCTTATCCAGTTTGAAGAAAAATGCGGTGATTTTTATGGGTAAAAGACTTTTAGCTCACCAATTTCTTGAAACTTAAGGGTACAAAGCTCTGACTGATATAACATTAAGTTTGGAAAAGCAGAATTTAAATGTTGTAACAAAGTGACGAATTGCGACAATCCCTAGTCATTTGCAACCTGGTCAAAACGAATAACCGTGAAAATACGATGTGAAAATTTAGAATTGTTATGCCTGCAGTATGGCAGCTATGGTGAAGGCTACAAATAACATATCCGACTGAATGTGCAGGCCAATAACACAGATATTTAACTGAATTACTTACGTTAATGAGAAAGGATGCCAATTCTCTATACCGTTTGTAGAATTTTCAGTATAAACCACTCTCTGCTAAATCACTGCACTTGCAACTCACTGCGCTCAGCATTTATTAAATGTGCTGACGCATCATGAAAACTCCTCGGTTATTTTTATAGCAAGTGGACATTAGACCACATGTTTAAAGTTACAACATCTGTGAAAGAGTAGGTCATTGCATAGTGATACAAAAGATGAGGTGAAGATTTCATATGCCTATCTTAAATATTATTTGAGATATTGTTGCCTCAAGGTTTTAAATCCCCTGAAATACACAAAACAAGAAAATAAAAAATCAAGTTGAACAATACTATTTTAGGAAAAGTTCAGTGTCTAAATATCACTTGGAAGGCACCAGCTTCATACTACTGTCCCTCTGTTTTCCATTTCTACGATCGAGGGCAATCCTCTAGATCGACGAAGGTCTTCTGTTGGCAACGCTGAGTGTTCCCCGTCCATTTTGCTTCGAGTATGCTCAGATCTTTGGGCAGGCGAAAGGAGCAAACTCCCACTTAAATATTATCACGTTTGGTTGTTTCTACGCATGTCAAAACAGACAGGAAACAAGCACGCTATTTTGCCCAAGAAATTTGTTTTCAGTATTGGTTACCAGTCCGTGTGAATAATCGACTCGGTTGAAGAAACTTTACGGCAGTTTACAGTAAAAAGTTTGATGCGTTCCGTTCTCCGTCGATTCTAATTTGTAAGGTTAAACTATTGGATAATCATGGGATGCGAATTCTCTTGGAAATACCCTCAGCGTTAGTCAGACAGAAAAATCGCGATTGCAGGTGTTTCATAAGCAAAGACAGAATCAGGCGAATCAGC
Organism: Ricordea florida; assembly: GCA_949710005.1. Taxonomy (NCBI): domain Eukaryota; kingdom Metazoa; phylum Cnidaria; class Anthozoa; order Corallimorpharia; family Ricordeidae; genus Ricordea; species Ricordea florida. The sequence goes on along the minus strand of OX453276.1, from coordinate 16,617,493 downwards.
CTATTTCTTGGAAAATTGAGCATCTACAGCTGTTCTTCCATTTCAAAGAATAGTGCTACAATTCTTTCAGAGTAGTCCTCTACTTATATCCACCTGGTCATGCATTCAGACCTAAAAAAAGTCAAGATTTAGCATGAGGCAGTTGTGTTCCGAGTTTAAGCAAAACTCAGGGTTTTTCTGGGTTACCTCGATCGCCTCCAGATGAAAGACGAAAGAAGACATAATTTGTTTTCACTGTAGTGTAATTTATCCGCTGAACTGAAAGCAGGTGCAGCTCCAATAAAAAATATTGGTGATTTGAATAAAGCTAGAGCTTAATTTGTTTTGCAGACCACGCTACTTTCTAAACAAGGCATAGCTACCTTTTGTTTTATTATTATTTATTTATTTATTTATTTATTTTTTATTTCAAACACACACATTATTTTACAATTCAAAAAGAAAAAGGGAAAGTGAATTGGTTTACTACATCAGATCCTATCATCCGTTAAGTCTTCCCGCTTAAGATTCCCTCATAACCTGTTTTCACGGCAGACAGAAGAACG
>OX453276.1:16504448-16611948 GCA_949710005.1 Ricordea florida | reverse complement strand
TTGTGAGTGTACGTTTTTTTACAAGTTCGCAGATGTTAAGATCGAAAGATACAATCGGATGCTGGATAGCCACATCTTTCATCACATTTGCACACACAGCAGATTCATGACTCTCAGCTTCGGCGGAAATTTCGTCCTCGTCGGCACTCTCCATGGCCACTTCTGAGACTTCACTAGCTTTTGCTTCGTTACCGGCGGCTGTAACTTCTAATTGCTTCTTTGCTGAAAGACGGCTAAAGAAGCCACTAATCTGCTGCGACGTAAGGACTTCATCAGGTTGAAATCGGCGTTCCCCCGCTTGGTCTCTTGCTAAGCTCATTGCTTTCGAAACTTCCTGTGGATCGCTTTTCCGTCCACTTTGTTCCCCTTTTTGAAATTGGTCAGTTAAGAATTCAGTCTGTTTCTTTGTAAACCGCACCTTTTTCTTAATAGTCTTCAGGGCCCAACCCATCGGAAGAGGCGGCAAGTCGTCAACATTTGCTTGGACAGTAACTTGAACACTTGGAATTCGACTGCATCCCTCCGTCAGTTTGGAAGAATATTCTTTTTTGGCTCTATCGTAGAGAGTTTCCTGTTCGAGCATCATTTGGTGTTTTCCAGTATCTAGGTGTGTCTGGAGGTTTGCAAAGCGACTGTATGCTTTTACACATCCATCCTCTGGACACGGGAAAAGCATGTCATCTAGCTTATTTTGACCAATACTGCTTCGATCTTGGTTTTCGTTTTCAGTTGAGAAATCTGCTTCGACAGAGCTTTTCTTGATATGTCGATGTCTCACAATCTTGAAAGGCGGTGCGCCACTTACATTCTGCGATGGGGGTTCTAGGATTTCCAATTTTTCGGGCTGCTTCATGACTCCTTCGAACTTTGCCCATGGCACTACTTTACCGGAACCCACATTGAACGCTCTCCACACTCGTACACCAGTTTCATTGTACTCAAAATTGTTGAGTAAGCTTATGCCATCCCATTTAATATTAGAGGTGCTTGACGGCTTGGCAGCAACATATCTTGCGTTCACTCTTGTGGTTCCTTGGCCAGATTCAATGGCTGTTTTGAGCTGTAAAGCGTTGATGACATCATTGCCTTCGTTTACGTACCTTCCAACGTCTCCTTTGATTGTTGCTGCTTTGCGATCACATATCCCCTTTCCACCTTGAGGGTCCGAGAAGTCGTTTCTTACAACAGCCACTCCTACAGCATCACCGGCCAGCTTAGCAGAGATGATTGAATTTCCGCTGTGATAACAGCCAGCGTTGTCTTGTTTGTAATAAGCCATTTCCAGGTCTGGAATTTCCTTTTTCAGGGTAGTGAGGCAGTCAAGCATTATCGAAGCCACAGTCACACTGTCTTGGGCGCAGCTTTGAAACACGTGAACAAGTGTCTGCGATTCAAAGTGCTCAGAACCCTCTGACCGTCTAATGGCAACGCTAATGTGCCATGGCAATCCTCGCTTCGCAAACCAATCTGACTGTGCCTCTCGATATTTTCGGGGCATATATTTCATTGCCCAGTCCTGGACTAACAGCACCGATCGGCTGTCGAGTTTGGCTAAAACTGAATGCTTTGCCTCAGCTTGGTGGACTGCACGTAGCTGATGGGCTTTCCAGCTAATGATATCATCCCTTACTTGTTTGATAGTATGCAGCATGTCAGCTTGATCTTCTGCTGACGAGAGCGCAATTGAACACTCATCTTCTATGATACGCATGACTTCCTCTAACTCGTAGCACTGCACACATGACTCAGTGTGGAGATGGTCGCAGGAGCCCCGAAATTCTGCATTGCTTGGATCACTTAACGCATAAATTCGACAGTGATCGGGAACCTCTGAGGACTCCACTGCATGTACCTAAAAAAAAAGATTAAAAGACAATCCCGTGATTCAGTGCATATTTGCAAAGCAACGCGTGCGCATCGACATTTCAAAAACATTACTTAACCGATTCCCAGCGTTGCATACATGTGTGTAAGCGTATTACGGTAAATTGCAAACTCTTGTCTGTTCATGAATTAAGCATAAAAAGGACTTGGAGAGAAAGAAAAAGGTAGCGGCGTATCATAGTAAGAAGTCTACTACATCACTTCCGCAAAGGCAACGCATAATTATAAAATATGCACCCACCTTGTAGTCGCCCTTTAGGTACTGCTTCGACAAACGAAGTTGCTGCTTAATTTCCCTCGCCCATTGCTGAGTCTTTCCACAGTCAACAAACTTGTCTACGAGTTTCTCTAAATGATCAAATGCTTCCGCTCCTTGTGCTGAAAAGTTATCAACTCCTTGCAGAGACTTGCGAACAGATGCAGAACACACGGTCAAAACTCTTTGTAGGGTTCTCTTATTCATAGGCTCAAAGTTGGTTTCACAGCAGTATTGTTGATACTGCTGGACAATGCGCTCTGGTATCATTGTTCTGATCACGTTGGGTGTTTTTATGATCTCGCCAGTTGACAATTTCAGAAGTTTTTCCCCAAAAGGAACATCTTGAATTACGTGTGGACTCGTTATGAAAGAAACAAAATGTTCTAATTTTACAGGTTCAATCCTCATTCTCTTTTTATCCTGGTTTGGAAGAGGAGCAGCTCTTCCATTTAACAGCCTGTGGCGTCTGGCAATGTTGTAGCGATAGCTAGTAACAGTTGGAATAAACTCTCTCATCTCCTTAAGGGATAACTTATCTGCCATCAAAGAGAGTATTTGTCGTCTGGTGCTCCAATGTTGTGCGTTCAAGTAGCTCTCAGCAAATGCACTAAGAAGCTCCGTCTCTTTTTCACTTCTGCCCACGACCACAACCTGGCTCTCTCTGCTTACAGCATGACGATCACAAAGCTCCGTCCACAGTTCTTGCGAATTTTCAGGTGCCAGGACATCAAGCACTGCAGATATACATTGTTGAGCTTTCCGTAGGTATCTGCGTTTAGTACGCTCGTGCGCTGTATTCCACGGCACTGATAACGTGTGACGTACTGGACTGACGTCTCGAAGCTGTAAGAAGCGATTAAGCTGCACCTGGCACTCGTTGTCTGGACTGGAGCCTTCATCACTCTCTTGGAAATCTTCTTGCGGAAAAAAAAGGCTCTGCCGTCTGCATGTGGAACCTCCTGGCAGTGATTCATCACCAACAGTTACAGGACAAGTAATGGCAGGAATATCAAAGTCACTCGCTTGGTCATCAACCTGACAAAAAAACAAATTGCCTTGGATGGCTTCAAAATGAGATGAACCGTGTGCAAGCGCGAGGTGTCGTCTATAAAAGCGCAAGTCGCATGCGAGCTGGAAAGTAATATTCGATAATTAATTTAATTGACTGATATCCTGTCCTGATATCTTTATCCAGTTACTACTCAGTATTATTTTCCATTTGGAGCATTTAGAAAAAACTTTAGAAGCCATATATTAATTTAAAACGTTTATTATCTGGCAATATTCTGGGATGTGATTGGCTATCCGCGCAGGGCACTCTTTTCCAATTCTCAGTGTGTCATGTATGGTCTTGCCCAGTCATTGACCGGCTGCAAGGGCGGCATTTTGAGGATGCGCATGCAAGTTATCCTGGAAACACCCTTCTCCCGCGCGGGTTGAACCCCTGAAAAGGGCAGAGAAGGGAGAATTCGGAGAATGCGTTGAGGTTTTCCACTTTCATTAACACTTTGAAGAAACTCACCAAGCTAAGACCAGATAGACCTTCTGCGATGTTTTCCACACATCCTGTGGCACCCAAATCCTGCAATTCTAACTGATTTTCTGTTTTTGCCAGGGACTGTCGACATCGCACACAAATTCCTTTAATATTTGGAGAGAAAGAATTAATTTATTTTCTTCTACTTTACACATCCCCCTTAAACAAATAGCTCTGAATGTGGCAAAAGAACAAACCCAGCCCAGAAAAAAGCCCCACAAACCTCAAATTGATTACGCAATCTGTATTTTACCTTGTCATAAGTCAGTCTTTTACGTTCCTTTCTTTTTTCCGAGCATTGTTGGAAGGAATTCTAATATCTGTAAAATATTTCAATTCGACTGTTCCCCTTTTGAATAAGTCTTGAAGAAGATGAAAATGCTGAGTAAATGCCAGTGTTTGCTCAAGATTCCGACGTAAAAGTATCTGCAAAAATCCTGAAAACTCGTGACACATGAAAATAATTTAGCTGTTAAACTTGACGTTATTTTACGCGGCAGTGAAGGGATTTGAAGTAAGGATACGAACTCTGATTTCCGCCAAGTACCCTGCGTGAAATGAGAAGCTATACGGATGTTTATCCTTGCATAAAGTGAAAATAAACATTGTAGTCGCTTACCTGATCCGACGGGTACGAGGTATTTCGTAAGCTCAAAAATGTGTATTGATTGCTGCAAACTAATTCCCCTTTCTGCTGCGGGTACTTTTTGAAATTCCTTTTTGTGACCGGAGACATCTTGGGGCACAGAACATAATCTACTAGCTCTTCTCCGTCCGATTCCAAGGCTTGATCGATGTAACGGGCAAACAGTCATTTCCGAAAAATTGACGGGCTTCGCGAAAATCCCGCTTCTTGCTAAGATAAGTTCTATCTCTGTCTCAACACCTGAAAACTGTAAAAAACTCTTGTGGTTTCTGATATCCTTGCTGCACGATGACAGTGACACTGTCTGAGTGGACGGATGCCTTGCGCGTTCCTCTGCACCACAAACGCCACCAACAATGTCAAGGAAAGAACAAGACATTTTTTTTTCTGCTGGAGTTTAAGCAACCGTTATCTTTATTCCTTTCACCGACGATTACTACGCTTTTGCTTTTTGTTTACTTTCGTTAACTGGTTACATTTGTTTCCCGTGGGAAAATTAAATCGTTGTTTTCGTTCCATAAAATTTACACTGTACGTTATAAATTTGCGACATTTTGTTAAGTCTGTTTCTTTTGTTGTATCTTTTTTGTTCATTATGGCAATATATTTGTTTAGATTTCATTTGTGTTGCAGAATGTATTGTTAGTTCAGCAGCTGGTTATGTGACAGATTATCACATGTCACGCGGTTGATACGCAAACAGGAACTTGTGCAAATCGCTAGCGGTGCCTGCCGTGTTGTACGGGATCTTTTGTGTGTGGGACGTCAAAAAAGCCAAAATTAGGATCAAAGTCGACTAAACCAAACTGGACTGCGACGCGCTATAGACAATGACGACAACAAGTAACTTTTAAAGTTTACTCATCACCAGCTCAGTGGCTTCAATGAGCGCGCCGGTCGGCCCCCTTTACACCAACTTGCAGAGGACAGTATTTCGAAAGTATCTTCCAAGCGGCATAATAAGGGCCTATAAAAGATTTCTAAGGTATAGAACTATTGATATCAAAGCAAACGTAACAAGCTAAGTGCGGCTGCGACTCAAACAATGGTTTGCTTGTGTCACTGAAATGTTGATTTTGTTCATTTCAATATGGCGCCATTTACAATTTTACCGAAGTTTGGTTGGTTGGTATATTGAAACAGTAGAAGATACCAGAAAAATGAAACGATAAATTTGAAGACCTACCTTACAAGCCCTCGAGATAGTATTGCTGAAAATTTGGAGACACTACCACATGCATTTTTGCCACAATATATTAGGCTGGGTTTGACGTGAACTAAAAATGGCGAAGACGTCCTCTGGTAATTAACCCGTGGTTTCACCAGGAAGGACACGATACAAAAAATATCAGTATATCTTGGTAAAGGAAGGCCAACTATATATATTTATAGCTAGGCAATTCCTGCTGTCGCATTTTAGTTCATCTAAGGTCGGCCTGAAAACTACATAATTTCGAGCTCGCACGCATTCATTTTTGATAATGCCATTCATAACGGTTTATTCCCGTCAAAATGAATATTTACACAAACTAACCTCATTTCACTTTAGCTAGTACCTATAGCTACCTGTAGACAAAAAATGGGACGAAACGAATTTTTGACCATGTCCGCGATTTTTTTATTTTTCTTCGATTTTTAGAGACATCCACTCTTAAGGTTTCTAGCTGTTAATTGAAAAGAGGCCACTGTTGGCTTTTCTGTATTTTTGTGTCGGTTATAATATTTCTTGAAAGCGAATACATGCATTCCAAATCGAACAAATGAACAAACCGATGAATAAAACTGCGATCCACAAGTTTCCTATTACTGAACCAAATTACATTTAAAGGGCTTGGAAGCGAGCAATTTACAATATTTTCATAACAATACTCCGAGTGCACTTAAAATAATAATAATGTGGTCGCGGTAAAGAACAGTTGGGACTACTTCGCCTATTGCTCCGTAGCAGTTACACCCATCCTCACCTACAGGCCTGCTTAAATGCAAATACTGGGTTGTAGTGTCAGTACCTTGTGATTTTAGATGCCTTTTTCCAGTTCCCTTCGGTTTGTAAACTCCTTGGTTACATTGGTAATACTGCACATGATCCTTTATCCCAGTTGTTTTCATAAAAGAGCAGCTCTCTTTCTCCTCTTCCTCTGCCTTCCATTGATCAAATGCTTTAAATGGAAATAGAAATGTAAATAGCAATTGCAATTTGCATGAATAATACATGAATAACTTTATCTGCATCAAGTAGGTTTCACATTACATGCATTAGCTAAAACATACCCAAAGTTGTCGAATGGAAATCAGCTTTTATGTCACCACCCCTTCCCACGATTTTAGTGTAGTGTCAGGTAAGACCTGATGGGACACTTGTATGTAGTACATCTAACAATGTACCCAGAAGGGTGTCATTTGAAATAATTATGTTAAAAAGGTTAACAAAATGGTGAAGATAATGGCTGTCAAAACCCCACTCATCCTCAGCTCTCTCTTTACCACCCTAGCTCATAATTATGCGCAACTGGTAGATGGTTTAGACCTGTACTTGTAATTATAAAAGTGTTTCTCTCTCACCTGCAATATTTTCCAGGTGAACTGTTGTTGTGAAAGCAACTCCATGTTTGTCACTGAGATGTTGCCTCAGGTCTGATACTTTGTGACATTTAAAGTCACAGTGGTGACAATGACATGTTCCTGTATAGTCCACTCTTTCATCTGGATGTTGCCTTTTCATGAGCCGCTTTAAGCTTGCATTACAAGAGAAGACCAACGAGCATAACTTACACTGGTGTTTTTTTGTTCTTCACTAGCTTTGCTGGAATTAATGGCAATGTCTGAAGTCTACTCATTAACTGGAGCATCACTGTCTTGCTTGTTACTATCACAGTCCTGATTGGCTGGTGTCTGCTGGCCCGTGTCTTTATCAACTGGAACACTGGAGTGGATGTCCTTGGCCAAATTTACCTGTACCTGACAATGGCTATCGTTGACAGAAGCGTTGTCTTTAATTCCAGAAATGTTGAATTCTTCTTCATTCGATTCTTCACTGACTACATCATCAGGCTTTTTTTGGTAAACAACATAATCAGGAACTTCATTGGCTGGAATCTGGTTTCCCCTGTCTTTATCATTTGGAACATTGGAATGGATATTCTTGCATGGATTTACCTGACAATAGCCACCATTGGCAGAGGCGTTGTTTTCAACATCATCTACTTAATTCAAATTGGCATTGACTTCATCATCTGGCTTTTCTTGGTCATTGACACAATCGGGGAACTGATTCGTTGGTATCTAGTGGCCCCCATCTTCATAAACTAAAAAATAATTGGAATGGATGTCTGTAGCTGGATTTTCATTAAAGTGGTCTTGATCCTCATTGCTGGACTGATTGAAGTCTTTCCTCATATTAGGGGTGTTAAAGGATTGCAAAGGCAGTTGAACAGACTGTGGTACAACAAATTTAATGCTAACAGCATTTTCAGCAACCCAGGATGCAATGAGTCTACGTAAAAAGCCTTTAAATTGTGAAGGCTTCTGGAGATAAATATGCAGCGGTTGATTGGTATTCCCTTGGCTGATACATGAAATGGACATCAGTTTAAATAGTGGGAGGTTATGGCAAGCAATTGCTGCCATTGCCATCACAACAATACCACAAATACTTTTTTTTTTACGGTTACAAACTGTACACCAATTACACTACTGACTATTACAAACTGTACACTAATTACACTACTTACGATTATAAACTGTACACTAATTACACTACTTACGATTACAAAATGAGCACTAATTACACTACCTATAACGCTAGGGTCTACTTAGGCTACATACATAAAATAGATCTGGTTACAAAATTAACACTTAAGTACAACTAGCAATTGACTTAGAGTTACAAGTAAGGGCAAAGAAAGGAGAAGGAGTAAAAATCAATAACACATACGGCTATATACTTTTTATGTTGTTGAAGTGAAATAAGGAACAAAGGCATGTGAAATACTCTAGATGAATTTAGATATGGTCCTGTCAGGAGATGAGGACAATTAAAAAGGGACAAATAAAGCTGGAGAAAAGATATTTAATCAAACATTTATATATCCTGCAAGAGGTTTCCATTTCCTTGTGTCTCCCTTTTTTGTTTCTATTTCATATTGTGATTTTAATAGACATACGAAATGTATAAGGTTAGGGGAATTTTCTTTCGATTTAGCAAGCCATATGTGATATTGTGCTAACAGGAAGCAGTAATTGATGAGAAGTGCAAATTGAGAAACATCTGGCCTCAGACCCAAAGCAGTAACATTTGTCAAAGTATATTCTTTAGGTAGTAAATTTAAGTTTTGTAGCCATCCAGTGACTTCATTCCAAAAATATGATGTCTTATTGCATGACCAAAAAAGATGAATTAATGACTCTGTGGAGGTATGACAGAAGCTGCAGTTTTCATTATCCTGGAGACCTATTCTAAATAAAAAACTATTCGTTGGGATGCGTCTATGTAAAAATTTATACTGAAATTCGATCAGCTTTGTGCTCTTGGTACACTTTTTCGCCAAAACGTAGGTGGCAGTCCAATTTATATTATCATTAGTTGGTAGGCAACAGTCCTCTATCCATTTCTTTTGACTTGATTCTGGGGTTAAACTCTTGCTATTGATCAGTCTTTGGTATATTAATGTAGTTGCTTTTTGAACCTGCAAAATGTTTTTTGAAAGCGGCTCATATTCATAATTGGTGTTCTGGACATCTTGAAAGTTTGACTTGGTCCGAAGAGACTTTACAGCAGATATTAATCCATAGAAGGTGAGAGGGGGAGGGTCAAAATCATACTTTGAGCGAAAATCCTTTAACGAGAGAAAGGTGTCATTGTCCGGTCCTAAAAGATGTTTTACCATAATTATTCCTTTCATGCACCAGTCTTTCAAAAATACTGGCTTGTTTGCTATTTTTATTAAGGAATTAAGCCAAAGAGGTTGAACCAAGAATTGATCTTTAGATGTTATTTTGGAGTTGAAGTTAACCTCTGCCCAAATTTCTAACATTTCTTTTAGAAAGGCATCCGAAGTTGTTATTGTTGCCAAGGTGTCTCTGATGTCAAGGTTACAAGAAAAAAGATTTTGGCAGCCAAACTTTTTGAGGGCCATATCAAAGAAAATTTTCCATTTCCCGCTGTTACTGTTATCTAAATATTTTTTAATCCATGTGGTCTTAAGAGATTTATTGAAGGAGATAAGGTCAATCATTTTTAGGCCGCCATCGCAGAAATCATTTATCATAACTGTGCGCTTTATCTTGTCGCCTTTACCATTCCAGAGAAAGTTGTAAAGTAAATTGTTTATTTCATTTAAGACCTTGTAGTTTGAACAAAGGGGTGAAAGTAAATAAACCAATTGTGAGACCACTAATGCTTTGATTACAGTGATTTTGCCTAACAAGGTGAGTCTGCGGTATTTCCAGCACCTTAAGATTTCCTTGACTTTTTCAAGTTTCTCGCTGTAGTTTAAAAATGCAGATAGTTCAGGATTTGTTGAGATCCATAACCCAAGGGATTTTACCTTTTCTTTTGGCCATTTCAGTTCCTTTCCAGGTAACATGATTTTTTCATTTCTAATACTTGCGCCAATCCATAGAGCTTCCGTTTTCTTATCATTAAGTCTGAGGCCAGATACTTTGCTGAAATCATCTAGCATTTTTAGGGATGGTAGGAGAGATTCACGTGACCCATCGAGGATAAGTGTTGTGTCGTCCGCGTATTGACTTATTTTGATTTCTTTATTGTTAACAGAAATTCCCTTTACTTTAGTATTATTCCTGATTGCTGTGGCTAACACCTCTGCTGAAAGGATAAATAAATAAGGAGACAGGGGGCAGCCTTGTCTAACACCTCTTTGCATCTCAAAAAAATTGCTTGCCCATCCATTATTCAGAATACAACTTTCGGTATGGCTATATAGCGTTTTCACCCAGTTTATTAGCGAAGTACCGAAACCGAAGGATCTTAATGTGCTAAGTATGAAGGACCATTCAAGAGAGTCAAAAGCCTTTTCAAAGTCTATAAACAGCAACAATCCCAGGATATTCTTCTCTGTGGCATATTGAATAACGCAATCAATAAGCCGAATATTTTTGCCTATAAATCTACCCTTCAAAAATCCTGTTTGGTCGTGGTTGATAAGACTTGGAAGTACGAGTTTAATTCGGTTTGCAATAGTTTTGGCAACAATTTTTTAATCAGTATTCAAAAGAGTAATAGGCTGCCAATTTTTAATAAAATAAGGTTCTGCATCCTTTTTTGGGATTAGTTTTATAACTCCTCGTCTTTGTGTAACTGAGAGGTAGCCTGATTCAAAAGCAAAGTTAAGAGCGGGGATTAAAAAAGGAGAGACGTCTTTCCAAAAAACTTTGTAGAATTCGGCAGGTAGTCCATCCGTGCCTGGCATTTTGTCAGAATCCATGTTCTTAAGGGCTTCAAAACATTCTTTTTCAGTTAAGACACCCTCACAAATTGTTTGCTCTTCTTTGGTCAAAGAAGTCGTGTTCACTTGCGAGAACAATGATGGCTCAGGGCAATCTGAACTTTTTGACGTGTAGAGATTCTTATAGAAAGCCATACATTCAGACAGAATATCTGTATCCGTGGTGACGGAATTGGTTTCATTAACTTTTAATTGACTAATTGTTCCCTGTTTACACTGTCTCTTTTCAAGATTGAGAAAATACCTGGAGTTCTTTTCGCCCTCATTATACCATTGCGACTTTGACCTGATAATTGCACCTGCTGATAATTGCATTGAGTACGATACTCAAAAATTTTTTCTAGTTCTTTTTTTAAGGAAATAATTCTTTCTAAAAAAATGTGGTATGACGGGGTGTCATTATTGGCATTATCAAGTTGTTTTTCTAATGAGGCGATTTCGCGTTCTAATATTTCTTCTCGTTTCTTTGAAGCTGCGTTTTTGTAAGCGGCATAAGATAATGATTTTTCACGCACCTTTAATTTAATCATCTCCCAAAGTAGAACTGGGCTCACCGAGGTGCCATCCTTGTATTGGTTCACAGTGCATTCTATTGTTGTTTTGATTCCCTTGATATATTCCATTTCGGATAGTAGAGAAGTGTTCAATTTCCAAAAACCTTTACTACTGGGGTTAGAATGCAAAGATAAGTCCAGAGTAATCATTGAGTGATCAGTTTTGAAGCCTGGCACGATATCTGCGTGAGTGACATCACATAAAGAAGATTCACTAGCTAAAAAGAAATCGAGCCGGCAGTGAATGGCGGGCTGGTTTTGACGCCAAGTATACCTCCTTGCCTCCGGATTGATGATTCTCCAAACGTCAGACAAACCAAGATTTTCGGAAAAGTTTTGGATCACTTTTAAGGCATTTTTGTGTGTTCTAGCAAGACCACCCCTTTTGTCTAATCCAACATTTAGAACTAAATTTAAGTCCCCACCAATTATAATCTCCTCACATTTAAAGCTTGATAAATGATCAAAAAACACCAGAAAGAAATTTGGATCGTCTTCATTAGGGGCGTAGATATTAGCCACAGTCAGACACTTGCTATTCGTAACGATATCACATATTAAAAACCTACCAGTTGGATCTGAGAAAACCTTGTGAATCTGAGAATTAAAATTGTTATTGAAAAGAATACAAACACCCGCTTTATTGGAACAACAGCAGCTGAAGAGCACTTTGTAACCCCACTCACTAGCCCATATGTTTGTGGTATCTTCAGAACAATGAACTTCTTGCAGCATATATGTAGATTTCTTTTTCGCTCTCAGCCAATTAAACACCTCTCTTCTTTTAGTATTGTTTCCTAATCCCCTGACGTTAAGGGAAGCTATTTTCAAATCCATTGTATTATGAGCAGTGAAAAGAGATCGAGTTGATTAATCTGCATTTTCACAGTTAAAGGTACTGAATGACCACATGCCTTTAGACTATTGCTACTTGGATAACTTTCAATGCCCTGGAGACAGAAAAACCATTTCCTAACTGGGTTGACTTTATGCATCTGGAAAGGCAACTAGCCGCAAATTTTGCGCAAAACACAGCAAGATACATTAAAAGCTCCCATAGTGTCAAAAGAAAAAAGTACTACAAAGCGGCAAAAGGGGACTTAACTAATGATTAATTCCTTGCCTACTGGCCATAAACGTCCTCTAATAAACAACTTATCTGGTTGAGATTGGTTGAACGACGCAGGGATTCCATTTCTTCTAGCCTCTTTGAAGGTTTTCATCTGCCCTTTGCGTCTTTTGACAATTTCTGTGGGGTAATCGCGGAACATTTGGAAATTCGTGTCTGTCAATCGGTGCCCAAGTGAAAATATTTTTTGCACATCTTTGTATCGCAGAAAGTGAGCCAAAATTGGTCGAGGATTTCCATCTTTCGCCTTTCCGTTGCGGTGAACTCGTTGGATTTCTACAGATCCGGCATCTAGGAAGCCCAAGTCGCGTTCTAAGAACGTTCTCAAAGTTTCTTCGACATTTTCAGGCTCCTCTGTTTGGCCATCTTGTGCGATATTCATAAACCTGATATTCTCCCTTCTTGAATAAGCCTCCAAGTACAAGAGTTTTGTCGCTGCTTCTTTCCTCCCCTCCTCGTTCGCCTTTACTGTTTCCTTTAGGCCGGCGAGCTCAGCTTGAGCTTTTGCTAAATCTTTCGTCCGTTCATTTAGCTGAGCGCTGGTGAAATTTGTGCCATCTTTGAGATCATTATCTTTCTCTGCTGTTTGTCTGAAGTTTTCCAAGACATCAGTGCGCTCTTCTAGGCTCTTAAGTTTTGCCTCAGTGTTCTTGATGGAAGATTCTACCACGTCAAGCTTCTTTAGCTTCTCTAAGATTTCTTCAAGCTTTCCTGCTAAATTCTGCGACATATTGAGTGCGGTCCAGATTTCGTCGTCTTCTTCAGTCGATGAATCGGTCTTCCTAGTTTTTTTGCTCTCGGGTGAAGAGACTGAATCGTCCAAATTGGCAGATGATCTGTTTCTCCTTCTGCTTAGCAACTGGGTAATAATTTCGGCCATCAACCACTACAGGGAGTACTCATCTACTATAAAATTTGCGGATGGTCGTGTCGAGCGTCTTCACGCGGCCATTACTCGGTCCAGTCCAATACCACAAATACTGCTGCATGTTTGAAAAGGATAGTGCTGTGCACACTCAAAATTACACTCATGGGTTCCACTCATTAAATTTACACTGTGAGGATCATGACAAAGAACCACTAAAAATTCATCCCTTTCAGCACTGCAAGCCAACCTGATGAATGAGCAGTAGTTGGATTATGGGCATTCTGGCGCAATTTCATTTTGATCGATTTTTTTGCGAAATCGTGGTTTTGGGTGTGGTCGATTTTGTCAGATGGGTGTGGCCAAAAAGTTTATGCATAATTAATTGGGTCGAGTCGAGTTTGACTTGGTTGATTTTCGATTTTTTCGTTTGGATCGTCGATGTCCTTTGGGGGGTGGGGTGGGGGCCGAATTGTTAAAGTGGGATTTTGGGTCGAGGGTTGCACCGATTGGCATACGCAAACAAAATGCAAAGAAACCTGCAAATTGATTTCAACCCAGCTTTCAATTATATGGAGTTGACTCTTTACAATTGCAACAAGCTACGTAATGATGATTTCATTACCAAGATGAGGAACGAAATGGTTGGTTTCTTTCAACATTTTACACCCAACGACATTTGTGGACTTTTCAAAGATGTCGTTTCGTTTGACTATTTAGGCTACAAGTTTAGAGTATTAACCAAAAGAAGGTTGGAGGACGTTTTTAACATTGAAGGTCTTTGTAGCGATTTTCATGAACGTTGTGTAGCTAATTATGGATCTGACGAGTACGAAATCATCACGGTTAATATCCGTTTGAATGTTAGTGATGACTTGGTTGCTAGTGATGATTATGGCAAATTTCAACGTTATGTAATCGACGATGCGTTGAAAGGTAAGTTGTGTGTCTGGTATTAACAGGGGTAGTCAAATTTTAAGTGATCATTTTTGTAACATGGATCGTGTTACAAAAGTATAAAAAGTTAAAGAAGCTTTTCGATGCCATAGTGATTGTCTTAGAGATTGAAATTTCAAAATACAATGGATGCCATGGAGAATCTGACAGTCAAAGACTTGAGGTCAATAGCCAAAAGAGCTGGTGTGAGTGTTCGTGGATTCAGAAAGGCTGAAATGCTCACAGCGTTATCCGATATACAACCTGAGAACTTGACAGTGAAGATACTACGAACCATGGCCAAGAGGTCTGGTATTCGAGGTTCTGGCAGCATGCGTAAAGAGGCTCTCATTAATGCTGTTGGAGCTCCACGAGTGGTTGAAGCGAATGTTCCAATATTTGGTCCAGTTAGACCTATAAGAACAAGACCCGCCCGGGCTTCGTATGGAAGGGCTATTGCTGCTGCCAGGCGTGAAATCATACAGACCACAGATTGGATAAGATCCAATGTTAGAGATCCAAACAGGAGGGCCATAACCAGGAGATTAAGAAGGGCAGCCGCGGCGGTTAGGAGGGAACCCGAGTTTTTCGTCCCTGAAAGACATGAAACGGCTCTGAGAGGCTTTTTGAGGACGTACATAGTAAAGGGCAGATCTGGCTATGATCCAATTACATTTCTTGGCAAGGTTAGAACACCATTCTATGTTTTGATGCTTAGACTTAGGAAGCCATTCAAACTGAAGTGTATCCTTTCATGTGGATTCGCGAGGAGGAACGGCCAGGATAATCGTGTTATCGAGCGGAGTCAGGGTCATTTTCATTCACTGATGGAGACAGTGACAGCTTCAACAGACACACTCGCTTTGTTTGATAGCATCAAAGCTAAACTGGTTGAATTGGTGCAGAAATACGAGAATGAGCACTCTGGATGGGTGTTTGAAAGTGTGATTGACTTTCGTATCCATTTGAACCCGTTTCAACCGTTTTCTGGAACTTCGTATATTAAACTACCACCCAAATTGGCTGCCAAGAAGGCAATCATCAATGTCAAGAATGAGGATCAGGAGTGCTTCAAATGGGCAGTGACGTCCGCTGTCTTTCCAAGGGAGAAGGATGCTGGAAGGCTAAACAGAGAGATGATAGAAAACTCAGAGAAACTCGATTAGTCAGGGATAGAGTTTCCAGTGGCAGCACTCAGTACAACCCAGATAGATAGATTTGAAAGGCAGAACCCATATGGGATCAACATCCTTGGTTATGAGAATGGCGAGCCAACCCTAATCAGGCGTAGTAAAAAGTCAGGGGTTACAAAGATAAACCTGCTCTTGATATCAGACGAAGAGACAAATCATTACTGTTGGATCAAAAACATGTCAAGATTTGTCGAGTATAATAAACATCATGGCACTCGTTTCTATTGTGACAACTGCCTAAACTCGTTCAATTGTCAAAAGTCACTGGACGACCATATGGAGTACTGCCTAAACAATGAATCAGTCAAAGTCCAGATGCCGATGGAGGAGGATGGTAGTTCAAAGTACATTACCTTCACGAACCACAGACGAAAGATGCAAGTGCCATTTGTGATCTATGCTGACTTCGAGTGTTTAAAGGAGAAGTTGGACACTTGTTTACCGGATGACAGGGACAGTTTCACAAATCAGTATCAGAAGCACAAGCCATCAGGATTTTGTTACCTTATCAAGTGTTTCGACGATGAGGTCTTTGAGCCCAAGTTGGTGATGAGAACAGCCAACTCACCGGAGGATGACATACCGCAAATGTTCCAAGAAAGTTTGGAGGAGGATGTCAAGAAGGTCTATGATCAATTCAAGTCTGAAAGGAAGCTCGTAATGAAGAATAGCGATCATAGGAAGCATGGAAAGGCCACACACTGCCATATTTGTGAGGGTGAATTGGGGAACGATAAGGTGGTCGACCACTGTCATTTTACAGGTAGTTACAGAGGAGCAGCCCACAAGAAATGTAACCTGGAATTTAGCACACCCAAGTTCTTCCCAGTCATCTTCCACTACTTGTCTGGGTATGACAGTCACTTGTTTATCAAGAAGATGGGAGTGTCAGAGGGGAAGATTGATTGCATCCCACTCAACGATGAAAAGTACATCTCATTCACAAAGGAGATTGTGGTTGAAAAGTTCACGAAGAAGGATGATGATGGTAAGGAGAAGGAGGTTCAGATTAAACGAACCATTAGATTTGTAGACAGTTTTAAGTTCATGGCAAGTGGTTTGGCTAGGTTGGTTGACAACTTACCGAGAGAGTCTTTGGCAAACCTTTCGAGATACTATGAAGGGGCAAACTTTGATCTTTTGGCTAGGAAGGGAGTGTTCCCCTATGATTGGTTTGATGGCTTCGACAAGTTACAAGTGTCCAGTCTACCACCCAAGGATGAGTTCTATTCGATACTATACGACACAGACATATCGGATGACGATTATCAACATGCTGGAAACGTGTGGGAGGCTTTTGGTATGAGAAGTTTTAGGGATTACCATGATTTGTATCTCAAAACAGATGTGATCCTGTTGGCTGACGTCTTTGAGAGCTTCAGAGGGGTTTGTATGAAGAATTACGGGTTGGATCCAGCATGGCATTATACTGCGCCTGGATTGGCTTGGGATGCTACGTTGAAGATCACCAAGGTTGAGTTGGAGCTTCTGAGGGACCCCGATATGCTGATTATGGTGGAGAATGGGATCAGAGGTGGAATCTCAACGATCTCTACCAGGTATGGGAAGGCTAATAATCGATACATGAACAACTATAATCCCAGGTTGCCCACAAAGTTCATCACATATTTGGATGCGAATGGGCTCTATGGCTATGCAATGACCAAGGCGTTACCAACCCACGGTTTTGAGTGGATGAGTGATCAAGAGTTGGTAGACTGGAGGAACCATCCATGCATATTGGAGGTGGACTTGGAGTACCCGTTAGAGTTACACGATCTTCACAATGATTACCCATTGGCCCCAGAGAGGGTGGATGTTGATGGGGTTGTTAAGTTGGTTCCCAATTTGAGGCCCAAGAAGAAGTACATTCTACACCACGAAGCTTTGAAACAGTACTTGTCGTTGGGTTTGAAGTTAACCAAGGTACACAGAGGGATCAAGTTCGAGGAGTCGGAATGGCTGAGGTCCTACATTGATCTGAATAATAGTTTGAGAGCCAGGGCTGAGAATGATTTCGAAAAGGACTTCTTCAAGTTGATGAACAACTCAGTGTTTGGCAAGACCATGGAGAACATTAGGAAGAGGGTGGATATCCAGTTGGTCACCGAGGATAAGAAAGCGCGTAAGTTGATTGTGAAGCCAAACTTCCATCACAGGAACATCTTTTGCGAGGATCTGACTGCCTTCCACATGAAGAGAACGAAATTGCTCTTTGATAAGCCCATTTACTTGGGGCTGTCCATTCTGGATCTGAGCAAGACTGTCATGTACGATTTCCATTACAGGTACATAAAACCCAAGTATGGGGATAAGGTCAAATTGCTGTTCACAGACACGGATTCTTTAGCTTATGTGATAGAGACTGAGGACTTTTACAGAGACATCAGTCCAGATGTGAGGGCTAAATTTGACACCAGTAATTACCCCACGGAGCATCCGTCCGGGATTGAGACCGGGGTGAACAAAAAGGTCGGAGGGATGTTCAAAGACGAGGCTGGTGGTGAACAGATCACGGAATTTGTGGGTCTGAGGGCTAAACTGTATGCTTTCAAGACGGACAAGGAGAAGGAAGTCAAGAAGTGTAAGGGTGTTAACAAGGCAGTGGTTAGCAAAAGCATAAGTTTCCAAGATTACAAGACTTGTCTTTTTAGCGGTCAATCCCAGAGACGGAAGATGAACACCATAAGGAGTCATAGCCATGACATCTACACTGAAACTATCAACAAGATTGCATTATCACGCGAGGACGATAAACGTGTGATAATGGAAGACGGGGGGAAACACGTATGCACATGGTCATTTCAGGACGCTGGAAGGGGGTGATTCGGTGTCTTGAGGTACAAATTGAAGCTCTTCGCGAACGAATCCCCGTTTTGGACCTCCACTCAAATAATACAAGACTGGTTGACCCGGTTCGATTATGGTTCGAGCCAAATCATAGACTTCAAGACTCCATATGGGATCAGTAGCCCTTCGTTTGTCTCCACCTTCATCTTCACCCGGGGCATAAAGATACCTGACTTGAACATCTGGAGGTAACCTCTTCTCATTCAACCCCACAGGTCGCTTGTAGTCTGGATTTTTGGTGCCAATCGAGTCCATTTTCAAAGCTTTGTCGGGCTCTTTTCCAGTAATACGGGTGGTCTCACTGTTGAGGGTCTTCATGATGGCAGGCAATCTATTCACCCAAACCGTGGATCGGGTATCACTAATCATTTCTTGAGCGTATTGATGGCTGAATAGCTTCTCACCGAGAGTCCTGTTGGCCCTCTCCACAAAAGCTTGAGCTCTATGATTCCCAGCTTCACTACGCTGGATTGTGACTTGATGCTTTTTCATAAGAGTTGTTACATCACCCTTGAATTCTGTTCCCGGATCCACCATTAATGTTTGTGGCCACTTCAACTTACGGGAATAAATCCGTTGAAAGGCATTGGCAACTTCACCACTCTCCTTTGAGGTCAATGGTTCGGCATCCTTGTATCTTGACGCGATATCAATCACGACTAAGGCATAGCGGTATGTTTTTCTTCTCACTGTATCGTGAGGAAGAAACAACAAGTCCGCCTGATGAATCTGGTTAGGCTTATTCACACTCCAATGTGGCCTGGGTATATACTTGGGGGCTGGGAGGTAAATTTGCCACAAGGCTTGCTTTTCCAACCACGCTTTAGCGACCTTTTCACTAACTTTGGCTGCTTTGGCCAATTTGGGTATGGCTGAGTATCCTTTCCAGTATCCATCAGTGGAGTAATATAATCGTTTTAAAACGTTAGAATCAGTCATTTACAAACAAGATTATAAGCGTTTAAAATGGCTTCTATACCAAGCATTCTTGACACCAATCGTGTTCCAAGGACTCGCGAAGGGTTGAAGGCTATGACGTCATTAAATAGGGTCACACTAAACCCATCGTCAGCCGAACCTGGTGAGACGCTGTACATTGAAATACCAAGATTGAGTGAAAATCTTGTGATTGTGCCCGGTAGTGTCTACATAACCTTTGACATGGTTGTAACCGGGCACAAAGACAACACTCTTGTTAATAATTTGGGAAGGAATCTGATTTCACAGTATAAGGTTCTATTTGGTGGTGAAGTCGTAGAGGATCTTGGTAGATTTGATTTGTTCAAGACTTACCACGACTTGTTTCTGACCACCGAAGACCGTGAGAATAGATTGAGACAGGGCATATCCAATGTCAACATAAGGAAGATCAGGACCAATGCGGGGAACAAAGATACATCAAAAGCAAGGGACAATACGTTAGCTGTGATTCACAACACTAGGTACGCCATTCCATTAGATCACACAATCCTCAAAGATCATGGCGTATTTTATCCAATAGGATTACCCCATCCACTTAGATTTGAATTGACTTTGGCCAAAGTTTCTGATGTTGTGGTTTATTCAAACCGTGAAGCACCGCCTGATTACAAATTAATAAACATGGAGATGGAGTACCAGTGCATATCAAGCAATCCTTTGGCAAGTCAGGCTGTTGCGTCCTACATAAATGGGAAAGGGTTCACGTATGAAAAGGTACTTCTTCACAAAACCTTCACAATCTCTGAGGCTAATGATTCTGTGATAAATCAGCATGTCAATGTGCCGAGGAGATCCATGACTGGTATACTATGTCTTTTCACCGCCCCTCATGCAGAAGGCCTAAGGGACTCTGAGATGTTTGCAAACCCAAAGATCACGTCAGTCAAGATTGACATAGATGGAGTGCCCAACCAAGTTTATTTGAAAGGTATGATGGCGACTGATTTGTGGCAATCCATCATTAAGCGAGTTGGCCTTAGTGATTCAATCGATGAATCCGATTTCTACACAGATAAGTTCGCTTTGTGGATTGACCTGAGGACTTATCCAGACGACGATATCCATGGAAGTGGTTTGTACATTCACGCTACTCGTGATGGGGTGACTTTGGAAATTAAGAGAGAAAAGGTAGGCACTAGAGTTCTTACATGTCACATGTTTGTTATTGCTGACGCGGTCATGAGCATTGTTAATGGTGGCCTAAAGGAGATTAGATATTAAGCCGCTGTATGGGTTTCTTCTCACGATGTCACGAGAAGAAACATCAATCTAAAGGGATTCATGTAGTGAGTAATGATGAACGAACTCAAAGATTTGATTCCATTCAATTGCATCATCACTGGCCCCACGAATTGTGGAAAGACTCAATACATAGTGGAGCAGCTTCGAGGGCACTATAGGCAAGTGTTTGATTATATTGTGTTGATTTGTCCAACATATGCCCATAACAAGACGTATAGAGGCTTTGCCAAAGGGGACAAACGATTCTTTGTACTGTCGCCAGATGCCAGTGATCATGATGAAATCAACAATTTGTTGATGGACTGTGAATCGTTCTTATCGGGTACCAATACGCTCCTAATATTGGACGACTGTGCCATTTCCAAGGATCTGAAGAATAGGTCCAACAAATTCATCGGTTTGGCCTTCTCTGGGAGACACGTAGGGATATCAGTGTGGGTTCTCACTCAGCAACTGACATCTATAGCCAAACCATTCCGTGAAAATGTAGCTTGTGTGGTCTCATTTCACAATCCATCTCAAACGGCGATGAAGATGCTTTTCGAGGAGTACGGCGGAGACCTGGATGCTGAAACGTGGAAGAAACTCAAGAAGCATCTTATGAATGAAAAGTATGCCAGGCTATGCTTCTCCCTCAGACATCCATTTCAAAACTATTTAGAAATACCAGCTCTAACGGCACAACCATGACAACGCCTGAAGAAATCATGAACGGTGAAACTGTAGTGGTGGAACAATCGTCACCAACCATTAACGTTGATGATGTGAAAGCTAAAAGAGAAGAGCTGGCAATACTAGTTTCCCTAGGCTCTAGCAAGGAGTATCTTGGAGTTCAGATGGCTCTAGGTGATGTCCACAGATTGTCGGATAGGGATGTCGAGAAGTACTACAAGAGGTACAAGGTGGTGTCGGGTAAGAATGTGGCTGAAGGACTAGTTGATCCTCCTTTACATCTATTGGCCAGACTAGTCAACTGGTCTCTTAGTAGTTACGGCAGAATAGATGAACCAGATGCTTTGGTAGAGGATTGGAAGAACAATCAGTTGATCAAGCAGTCGCTGTCAGAATATTCTGGTTCAATCGTAGTACACGGTGGTGCGATTGTTACGTTATTGATAATAGCCCTTACCGCTCTCAAGCATTTCAGACTAGATGAGCCTAGTCCCCCAGCTACATTGTACGACATGGCTAACGCGGATGAAATAGGGGTTGACACTGTTCGGTGAAAAAATTGAAATTGGAAGTGGAAGGGGTCGGTGTGAAGGCATACTCGAAAGAGATCGAAAACATGTCTCAGAGAACAAACTCAACTTCCTCAAATGGTCCAATGACGTCACTGAAAACTCATTTTGTACCCATCGACGTAGATGACTTCAATTGGGACTCTATTGAGATAGAAGCTCCAGTGAAGAGAGGCAACTACTCATTTTCGAGACTTATTGTTCGGGGTGACGACGGTGAAGCCTCCAATCTGGCTTTCCAATTGGCTGACCAAAACATATTTGGCCTCAAATGGAACAATGGTCATGAGAACAAAAAGCCCAAGTCTGGTATCAAGTTCACCTATTTGTTGCGTGACGATGAAACTCGATCCAGGTTTGACATCATCACGGATAAAGTCGCTTCTGCCATTAAGAAATTCTACGCTGACGAGGTTATTCGTAAGAAAATGCCCAAATTGAGTAAAATTCAGCTTGAAGCCATGAAGAAGGGGGACACAATTGATTTGATCAAACCACCGTATGCCACAAACGAAAACGGAAATACATGTGTATACCCCGAATTCAACACGAGTGGAAGTGGACCCAATCTGAAAAACCACACAGCATTCATTGGTCGAAAGAATAAAGACTGGATTGATTACATTCCGAACGATGCAGATGATGACAGTACAAGGGCATGTGCAACAGTCTCATTGAGGATCAAAGGGATAACATTTGGTGCCTGTGGGACTGCTATGGGGTGCATGGCCAACGTGAAGTACGTGGTCCAGGCCATTAAACTAAGAAAGCCAATGGAAGAAGTAAAGGTTGCAGAGGACAATGTTTTCGCAGACATGTCTGACGAAGAAGACTCCGAGGAAAATGATGAGTAGGAATGTTGGCAGCAAAAGGGTAAGAAGAAATAGGGGTTGGGTGGGATCTGACAGTTTCCTAGTATGCACTTACTAGGAGACTTAAAGCTTACAGTAGATTACCTTACAACGACAATATGTCTGAAGAAACAAGTCAGGTTGAGCAAATCACTAGAGAGCCTTCTGTCAAAACCAAGGTCAAAGACCCCAAGAGAGTTCAGGCTGGTAAAACGTTATCGGAAAAGATCAAGAGGGCCATAGAGGCTTTGAAACGTGAAGAGGAAAGGGAGAAGAAAGAGAATGAAAAGGAAGAGGATAAGGGTAGTTCTGGTGGTGGAAGAGGTGGTTGGATACCGTCCCAAACTATTTTTTTAGCCATAGGTGCAATTGGCCTCGCCGCCTATGGACTGTGGACCAACTATCGAGACAGGATACCTGACTTGCATTTTCCATCACATCCCAAAGTCACAGAAAGTCAGCCCGTGGCCAGCAAAGCAGAGGAAACCGATTTAAAAGATGATGTGTTATGATTCAAAATGACTGAGAATAAGCTCGTAAAGACAGTTACTGGCTCTGTAGTGCTCGTTAGTTTGTCGGCTGGGATGGGCTGGCTTGGCAAAAAGATTCTCAAGGAATCATTCATCGGTGACCCATCGACCAGTATCGTGAACTATGCCAAATGGGTAGGTGTGCTGACTATAGCCATGTATGTCAAAACCTATTTAGAGGATCAGAAGATACTACCCACATGTGATTGAACATGCCTTTGAGTTTCACTGAAGCAATTAAAGATGCTCAAACTGATTACATTATTGATCTTATGAGACACATAAGACAATCATACGTTGATGCTTTACACGAAACTGAGTATCTCTCTGTTGTGAGAAATTCAGAGGTTGAAATCGACCCCATGCCTAGTAACAGAGAGCTTATCGAATGGTATTTCAAACTTGGAAATAGACAATTTCATCATGCCACGGAGCCTAGACTGGCAAGCTATCTTTTGAGAGATATGAATAAGGATCTTGATGAGACCAACAAAAAGGCTACAGAACAACCACGACGAGGCCTACACCCATTTACGATTGGAGTGTTGACACTGACCGCATTATACATAGGCTTGAAATTGTTTAAGAAGTAGGACAACAAATGAATAAATGGCGACTATAGCAATCATGCTTGGAGGGGCAGTCCTCAACGCAACAGCCTTCATTGGTGGAAACTATTTAGCAAAGGTCATTAGCGGCTCGTCTTCGGCCGATCTCCAACTTGAAAGGGAAAGGCATGACAAAGCCATGGAGAAGTACCAGAAAGACTATGCTGCTTATCAAGAGAGACGAATGGCTTATATTGACTTTGAGAACCGTAGGAAGGGTGATGAGAATCAAGCCTCTGAGAACATATCAAAGACGGACGAAGCGCTAGGATTGTACAATCAAATGGGCAATCCCCCCAAATTCTCAGACTATTACCGACCCAATTCAGATCAAAAGACTGGAGAAATGGTTTATGTTTCTGTTGGGATGTTAGCCTTGGGATACATTGCCAGCAAGTGGATATGACGACTGACAACACAATGACTCCCCATGAGTATGTCAAGTTGGTGGGGACCAGAGCTGAGCAATTGCAGATGGGCAGTAAACCAGTGATAGACTGGCCATTTGATTTCAACCCTATAGCCATTGCCAAGAGTGAACTCAAACAACACGTTTTGCCCCTTGCTATAATTAGAAAGATCCCGGACTGTAATTCAAAGACTGGTTTCCGCGATGAAGTATGGGACCCAAACGACATGCATATACGAGACTTTTGAAATCAGTTTAGAAGTTTCCATATTCAACTTCAAATATGGCAACTGCTTATGATGATCCTGATTTGGATCCGACTACACTAAATGAGGCAGGTGATGGTGGTGATGGGGATGATACACTTTACTTGAGCCCAATCACAAAGACATCCACCACTCGTCCAATTGAACCTGATTATGAAGAGGAAGAAACCTCGTTTGGTGGTGTTGATGAAATTCGACCCTTATTGATAGAAGAGATGGAAATTGAACAAGATGAAGCCTGGGCCAAGATTAGATCAAGATTCCCCAAAGTTGATACTTCGAAATTTACAGCCAAACTGAATGAATTCAAACAAGTAGTCGTTAAATTGCTTAGGAAAGGATCAAAACCTTATGTGTTATTCAAAGGTGATGATGAATTGAATGATGGATTGCCAGACACCATCAAAAACAATCTAGGCCCAAGAGCAGAAGAAGTTGTGGAAGCCAATGATGGTGTGATTGCTGAGAAAAAGGGATTACTCACCAAAATGAAGGAGACGCTAAGATTCCAAAGAGATAAGCCGCTGAAGACCCCAGAAGAAGAAAGTAACATAGAGACTCTGGAGAGGGAAATCGGTGAGCAGGAGGAGGAGATAGCCAATTTGGAGGGTGAGAAATAGAGAATCCAGGAACGAATGTCATTGCGGGATCGCGTGAAGGCCATCTTCAAGAAATACGGATTCACAGTCTTTGCTGTCATGAGTGCCGTTGGAGTGGTCATTGGTGTCATAGTCTCCAACCTCTCCAAAGGGCTATCGAAATTGGGCAAGGGTGTTGGTGATGGGCTAAAAAACCTTGGGAAGAAACTTGGCGAATTGCTGCCTGGGATGGTGGGCGCTATTGTAAGCTTTCTGTTCAAGACTGCTGGAGAGGTCGTCTCATTCCTGGGGAAACATGCTTGGCTGTTAATAATGGCGGTTGTGCTTTACTTCATAGAAGAGTTAAAAAGGAAACATACATGAATCAAATGAAGAGCTACTGTGTCAAAGAGAAAAAGCTGACTGATTGTGTACCTGGTAGTGAAACCTTTGCCAAAACAGCCAAAGGGAGGCCGATGGTGAAGTGTAAATGTTCCAGCTGTGGCATCACCAAAACTCGATTCCTCTCAGAGGCTGACTATAGAAGTTTAAAGATGGCGAAGACGTAATCAAACAACATGTTGAGCATTACTATGTACGAGTCTGAAGCCAGAGTGTATTTGAATCCCCCATTGGAAGAGGTTCGGGAGATCCAACTCCTCGACTGTATTGTACCCAAACGATTGATCAACTTCAAAGATCGACAGGGCTTTCTCAAGGAGGATCGACCCATCGTAATAATCCCACCCGGTACATACTCTCTACGTGGCATACACGCAATCCTTCTGAACGATACGGATAACGCCAAGCTGTCGATCATTGAGACTGACACCGTTGACTACCTGTATTCAAACAAGACGTTCAACATTAAACTCACAAGAGGTCTCCAAGTTGCGTTGGGGGTGCCTGAAATCGTAACCCCTGGAAAGCTGTACCCCATAAACATACAGATTAAGGAGCCGCTGAGACTTTTGTGCAGTCTAGTGGACAATAAGTCGTCATATGCGAATGAGACTAAGTATGGCAACCTCGTGAAACTCTCGCCTTCCCACCTCCTTGCCAACATACCATCACAGGATTATCCAACCGTTCCAGTCCAAAACCATGAGAGTCTCCTAACCCACTTCGATTTAAGCATCCTCGACATTGGATGGAAGAAACTTGATCTGAAGGGTTCTCCCATCACATTCAGTTTACGATTCAGATAACATCTTAAAAGTAAGTGATGTTCACTCCAAAATGGATGCATATAAGCCGATTTACCCCAACTTAGAGGCCACTGCACCTCCTCCCACTGATGGACCATCATTCAGGCTTCAACAATGTTGTGATGCCTTGAACAAGCTAAAGTCTGAATTAAACCACTACGAGACAGTACTCAAAAAATACAACCGATCCAAGGGTACACTCATGGATGTAAGCTCGACCTGTGGTATACTGTCTTGCGTCTTGGCGGCTGGTGGATTAGGCACATCGCTTAGTGGTGTCGGAATCGTCGCATCTGTACCTTTGGGTGTGGTGAGTGGTGTGTTTGTGTGCGCATCCATAGCGTGTCAACAGATATCCAAGAGACTGTCCCAGAAAGCTGTGAAACACCAAAACACCATCACACTGGCCAGATCCAAGATAAACACCATTGAAGACCTGGTGTCCAAAGCCCTTCGTGACAATACGATCTCTGACTCAGAATTCTCGTTGATCATGGACGAACTCAAGAAATTCGAAAAGCTCAAGGCCGAGATACGGGCTAAGGCTCAAAAAAATGTGAGTGGAATCCTCAAGTGGAAGAAATCCTCAAAGAACTAAAAGGAGGACCATAACTATCACATACGAGCAAAACAAATACTAGACTAAATAGACTTAAAAAGTTGATATACTAGTAACACAACCATGACTGAATACGAAACCAAAGGCGTAATCGATGCTGATGCTATTAACGAACGCTTGCAAAAAGCCGCGAAAGACTACGACGATTTCCTGAGATTTAAATATCCCGAGAAATCCACACCTCAACATCTGGTTTATTGGATCCATTCAAGGTGCCTAGAGACAGAAAAACAATTACATAGAGCGAAAACTATTATTAAGGTGGCTTTACTGGCATCCTTGTTTGCATATTTCTGGAGATAAACCTAATGGCTTAAAAGTAATACATACTAATGACATAACCATGGAAGACAGTCAAACTAAAGATCAATTGGAGTGTGATTTGGCAAAAGCAGAAGAAAATGTTGAAAGACTGGAAGAAAGTGTTGAAAGAGCAGAAGAAGACGTTGAAAAAATAAAATACACATTAAATTTTGGAATAAAAGTTTTGACGGTGTGTGCTGTGATTGAAGTTTTTCGTGTCATGTCGTCATTCCTTCTTAATTAATCATATGCCTCTAATGTTTTAAACGTTTGAAATCCTCTACCCAAATTCTGGATAGAAGATGGGCTTACTCGATGACTTCAGAAATAAGTATCCAAAGGCCGACCTTGACCAGTTCAAATTTGTGAACGATCAATATGGGGGGTACGTTAGATGGAAAGATAACAGTATGACAGTCATGTCCTATGATGACCCCACTGGCAAGACATGGACTGATGGGATGCGACCAAGTTTGAAATCGCGACTCTGGATTGATCTTGGACTGGCCGCCCTGAACTCATTCCCGCCAAGCCTAACCGCAACCAAACGATACTACCCGATACCCGCCGTTGACTTTGACAGCCCCACCAGTAACACCACAAGTATGCTGACCTCGCTGGACATATACGTGTCCAATACGAAGAAATTCACCGCCAAGATGCGTAATGTTTTCACCTCCCAAGTTGTAACTTTCAAGTTTGGGAAACAAAGTCGAAAGTGGTTGAACGCCCCCGACATGAACTACTGGCCACAACAACTGAACTTTGCAGTGTGGTGTGCGACCGCCGGCTGTGGAATTAGTCCCTTCGAGAGCCTCAACTACCCCAAAGTCGTGAGCGGCTTCATCAAGTTTCATGTGTACTTCACCATAAGACGAATATTGTATGAACTGAGCCTTCCACTGCCTGATGAGCAGCCCTTTGTAATCAACAACAACCCTTACAGCAAGGTCGCTTATCAACGATTGTGCGCTGAATTTGGCATCTCAAACAACTCTGACTTCAGATGGAAAGGTGGACGAAACGGGGGTTTGGGTGACATCTTCATCGATTATGGGGCTGGGTACCACGGAGTAGGTGGAGGATACCAAAACGTCCATATGGTAAGAAATTACGATGATGGAGCTGATCAATGGCCTGGTGAAGGTGGTAAATTTGCCGATGACGGGGGTAAGAAGGAAAAGGGTGACCTCATCTCATTCATCCGTAATGATGACTTTGCCGATTACAAGTATGCTTGGTTCATCCCAACGAGTGGTTATGGGCTCACTAAAGCTGGACTTGGCAGGTTGAATCGATCTGCTGAAGCCTTTGTTTACTGTATATTGGGAGCTCAAGTCAACACTAGAAACTCGATTGTGGGCACTGGTGGTGGAGCGATCGAAACTCAACAAGAATTCTTGGCCCTGTTTGAGAGTAGTGTGATCGAGAACGACATTTCAAGTTCGATCCAAAGGTACCAACTGGCCACTCAAGAGGCTAAATTAAGGCTTGATTTAGCCATTGCTCCTGGAGTGTGGTTGATGCCCAGTAACATGATCATAAACACTGAGAGTGTGGTCGGGTATAACAACAACCTCATGAAGGCCACTGATGAGATGAAATTTGGTGTCAACACAAACATAAACCTAGAGACTAAGACTGTGGGGATCACCCATAACCTGGGGTCTTCAAAGGTCAAGTTGCCACATGCAATTGTAGAGACTAAACGTTCAACAACAACACCAACGATTCATCCTCGCCCTGAAATCAAAGAAGAAACAAATACCAATCATGAAACCAACCTGATACTGTTAATCGTTGGAGTTGGAATTGCCGCTTGGATGCTCTTCAGATAAAAATTGAAATTGCCAATCCATAGATCATGGCCTCGCAAATCATGACATCATTGGCAATCGTTGGCAGCAGGTACTTCAATGACATGTCCTTCTTGAAAGAGCAAATACGTAAAGCCCTCAAGAAATGGAAGCTGGATCTCTCAGACATACAAATGATTGTGTCTGGGGGTGCAGAAGGAGTTGATGAACTGGCCAGAGATTTTGCCATTGAAAAGGAGATCCCATTCAAAGCGTTTGAACCTCAATGGGACTATTATGGCAAGGCGGCTGGGCCAATCCGCAATAGGCAGATCATGGAGTGTGCAACGCATGTATTGGCCTTACCTTCTTGTATTTACTCACCAGGTACCAAATCCGCTATTAAGTTGGCTAGGAAATACAAGAGAGAGGTTATAGTCGTTTATGTCTAATGATTAAGTGAACTTTTGTAACGTGAAGCGCGTTACAAATGTCTTTGATACCCCACTAAGTGGCACACTCTTTACAAAGACTCCTTATACGGTTATGTTTACAAACACATTCCATAAAACACTCATTACACATTCTCGCTATATTATTGGTTTTACGCCTGCCATGCATACAATATACATGAGGGCTACATTCTTTACACCACCCTTTGTGTCTACCATGTGAACAAATTCCAGCGCCGCCACATTCTTTGCAATAATATTGTTGGCGACCATGTGGGCAGATTCCACCCCCATCACATACTTTACAGTCATATTTTCGTCTACCATGTCCGCAAATATCAACACCACCACACTCTTTGCAAATTGATTTTTGTCGACCGTGAACGCAAGGCATTTCTCAAAACTGTACCCGATGGTAAAAACATCGACCTAAAGTTCCATCTTTTTTGTAACACGATCCATGTTACAAAAATATCATGCATGATTACCAATGAGTCCCCCAAAGCTCCTTCACCTCTTGGAACTCTTCCAAATCAAGACACCAGTATACAAACCTACTTGGGTGCCATGCTACAGACATTAGTTCTCCCCAAATTTCATTTCGGAAAATACGCCATTGTTCGCCCTTCCAAACCTCATGCAACAACTCCTCTTTGAAGCTTATATACACGTTAACTTGAAGATCTCCGATAAGAAGTTCATCGACAGAATATGGCCGTTCGAGGTCAGCGTCCACCATCCCAAACAGAGCTAAATCTTCAGCGCCCTTACATACGTTCTCGGCGATGTCCTTGACAGCCAACTTGTCAAAGTCTTTCGAGTATTCAAATACTATCTCGTTATCGTCGATGGGAAAATAAGCCATGGTAAAAACAAGACGAACCTTCTCAACCAACCATGGGTTGAAACTAGACACTATATAATATGCTTGATTTGTACTCTTCCAGAAAATCATAAACTCCTAAACAGTCCGCGTTGTCATAGAGAAAGCTGAATAACGTTGGCATGTTAATGTCATCCATGTTCGCCATTTCGTTTGCGTATGCCAATCGGTGCAACCCTCGACCCAAAATCCCACTTTAACAATTCGGCCCCCACCCCACCCCCCAAAGGACATCGACGATCCAAACGAAAAAATCGAAAATCAACCAAGTCAAACTCGACTCGACCCAATTAATTATGCATAAACTTTTTGGCCACACCCATCTGACAAAATCGACCACACCCAAAACCACGATTTCGCAAAAAAATCGATCAAAATGAAATTGCGCCAGAATGCCCATAATCCAACTACTTGAGCAGACCTTGTCAACAAGCCAATGAGGAACAGGCCACCCCAATGGGTCACCATAAATGATCTCTCCACTGGTAATGTCTACAAAACACAGTATCCAATGGCAACCCCTTTGAAAATCACCGCCAATAAAAGTGTCACCCTTACAGGAACAACCAACATTGACTGCAAGCAGTAACCTGGCAGGCTTTGTTGAAATCACTTTGTCATACCTTACTGAGTATCGCAAATCTTAAAAATGCTCATTGGATGATGCAGGAGGCTGGTGTACTGTTGCTGGGATATCATATGGAGCTGCAAACCATTTAATCTCTTTCTGAACTGCAGACTTAATTGACTTGGCCCTGTTAAGTTTGAGCATGGTTAGCAATGAGATATCGAAGCAGCCTTGTGCATTTTCAGTATATACAAATGTTCCATCCCTATGCTGATTCTTGCATGCAATGTCATCTTTCCACTTCAGAAGTTGGTTTTCTGGAAGGAGAAACTTAAGGGTGAAGGGGTCTGTCACTGGTCTTGCTACTGTGTTCTGGGTTAGGCGTGTTCTTGCCACACTCCTTGTTAGAGGAAGCCGGCATTCATATGCAGCTCCTCTGCTAAATGATTTAATATTTTCAAGAGTAAATCTCTTTGAGTTCTCCTTCATTTGTTTGAGCTAAGTGAAGTGTATTGATAATATTTTACTGATGCAGTTTTAACTACCTTTTTGTCTCATCATAATTTGAATTACAGTGTATATAGTGGATGCAACTTATGCATTACTTCTGCCAAAAGTGCATCCAGCTTCTGCATTATTAAGCAACTAGGGGTATTGGTAGTCCTCCCTGGATGGGATGCTAAGGCATCGCATCCCTTTCGTCCCCTGCATATTTCTTTAGGTGTTCACAAATTAATTTTCAGTACCCATGTTTACACCTAGACCTAGCCTGTGTGACAGGCATTCAAAGGAGAGGGTCCAAAGGGAGAAGTGTCTGAGTGTGTGTGTGTGGAATTCACTCCCTCCCCTCCCTTGGTGCATGCATACAGGTCAGGGACCTATTTCAGGGTGTTGAATTGTATTTGCCTTTGTTTATGGAATGGGTTATTTTCTAATGAATGTCAATTGCCCGCAAGATCTTTCTCTTGCATAATTGGTCATGAATATTCATTATGTAAATTTTAACCCTCATTAAAATTCACAATTGTTCAAAATGATTCTTACCTCAATTTGACTGTTTGCCTTTATGTGAGCTAACAGAAACATTGGAAAATCAAGACTATCTTTGACATTTTTGGCACTAAAGCACTAAAACTTGGACGATTATTCCCACAAAAATTTAGTAATTGGGCAAATGCGCAAGCCTTCTGAACAGCGGCATCTCATAATTACATCATGTTATCGACACCATAGTCCAGTAGTCTTTTAAGTGCAAGAGGTATAGAATGGCAAAATCCGAGACGCCGAGACCCTCGTTAAAAAATCCGAGACCGAGACTTAGCTGTTTTTTTAAAATCCGAGCCCGAGACTCCGCGAATTAAAAATCCGAGTTCGAGACGCGGCAAATGAAAAATCTGAGTTCATTACCAGCTATTACCATCTTGTGACTGTTTTACAGCGAGAGCCTTGTGTTCTGTATGACATATGGTACATCCATTTAATCCTTTGAAGGTCACGCGCCATGTAAAACTCTGTTTATAATACCCTGGTGGCCCTTAGGTCGTTATGCAACACTTACTATCCCAGGAGACTGGTTGTTACTCGTTGTGCTGCTGTTGTTGCTATATAAGGTTGCGCTTAGCTTGTGAAGTTTCAATCCAAATACATTTTCGCTTGACTTGCGAGACTCTGAGACTCACATTTTAAAAATTCGAGATTTCGAGACCTGTTTTTTTTTTTGCAAGCTCGAGATTCCGAGACTCTAGCTTGTGACGCCAAGATTTCGAGACCCACTTTAAATTTGCCGAGACTTATTTTTTTACAGGGACCATTCTGTACCCCTAGTGCAGTTACTGTATTTTATTATTGGAAGCTTTAAAGGCAGGAAAAGCACTGGCTCAAAGCGTGTTCAGAACGGGAGCTGCAGGCAAAATGACTTCGCTAGTTAAGATTAAAGGCTTTGGACTGAAGGAAGAAAGATTATCGCATTCGGCTTTTTCCTTTTTCACCTCTGGAAGTCGGAAATAAAACCAAAGAAAGATGTATTTAATTTTAATTTTAATTTTCAGTGGTTATGAAGCCCAGCTAACAGTATCAGTAAGTAACAATAGGGACTTTAAGATACTGTGACTACGGACTACGGACTACGGTCGGGACATGAATTGGGACTGGAACGAGACCTGAGCCTACCGTCGCGAGCTCACGACGGTGCGTAGGCGAAGGATTTCACGTAGTGGGGAATTTGGCGACACTGAAAAGAAAGGTAGGAGAAAAATATAAATTTATTCCATCAAAATGAATAGAATCAGCTGTTCCACTTCCTTATCGACTATAGTTTTGAACCAATACGCATTCTAGGCGGTTTGTTCTCGGTCTCGAGTCTCGTTTTAGGCAGACATTTGGCGGCGTTTTGATTTCGAATAAAAGACACGACCGCCAAAATGCAATGTTAGTGAATTAGGTTTATTATATCAAATGAAGAGGATAAGTGGTTCCACCTATTTAGCACTTAGGGGTTCCAGTCTCGATTACATTTTAAATGGACATCTGGCGGAATTATTTATAATCCTGAATTCCTGCAGTCGAGAATTCAGGCGGTGGATGTGTTTAGTTTTACAATCCTGTCATGTTCTTGTGAAACGGAAACCCCGGCCCAACTTTTTTTTTTTTTGCTAGATTTTCTCAGCAACTTAAAAATTCGCTAGAGGTTGCTGATGTCTTGTCTTTTCTCTTTGAGCAGAGTGAAAATGGCCTCATTTCAAGTGAATCTGTAAGTACTGTTTACACCAACATGATTCCAACTCATGAGCAAGGATCCTCAAATTTGAGGAACAAGTAAGACTTGAACAAGTAAGACTCTTGACTACTTGGCAGCAAAGAGGGAGGATGACATCAAGCTACAAAAAGAGGAGATGCAGTTTGAAAGGACCAACTAGAGCTTGGAAAGGAAGAGGTTGGAGAAAGAAGAGAGGAGGCAGTCACCAATACAAGAGCAGATGCTTTTGCAAAACCGGCAGATGCAGCAGCAAATGCAAATGATGATGGCTCTAATCCAACAAAATATGAGCAAGTGTTACTTTTTTACAGCACTGATCATAGACACATGCTAGGGTTCCCCAAAAAAAAAATAAAAAAAAAAGAATCAGCTTAACCTGTTGACAGGCTTCTTATTCTTGTACATTTTGTTTCCCCATTTCAAGACAGTATACTTGATTGTTCTTTGTTTGCCAATAACACATGAAAAGATGTTCAATTTTTTTTATTAGACATCTACCCTTTTTGACCAAGAAAATGAAATAACTGACTCAGGTGCTAATTTGAGGATTTATACTAATAGTGTTACTATGGAATACAAATATTGCTAAAAGGATGGTAGCATGGTACACAATATGCCATACTGGATTGCCAAATAGTTATGAGAATGTCAAACCAAAGAGATTCCAGGCAGGTTAAGCCTCACTTCTCATTGTTTTCAAAGTCTCAGTGGTACTTTTACCTTCCAGTATGGCTGCTTTTCTACCTTGTGACATCCTGCTGCATATTCTTGTTATGCTGTTGTGTTGGACAAAATGTAGTTTGAACAGTCACTGGTATTTTTATTTCCAGTTCACAAGTTAGTTATTGACAAAAAAAAGAGAAAAAAATACATGTTGGAATACCTTGAGTGGCCATGAAAATTGCTGCACCCCTTGTTTGAGGACCATAGTTTCAGCTACCCATCCTGAAATTTCTGAGTTGCCCCTACCTACCTTGATCACTCTGAAATGTCCTCAAGACTACCCTGAATTCATGTTCACCCCCTCCAGGAATTCTTTACTTTTATAATACCCACCCTAAAACTTAAACACTACTATAACTATCTGACCTGAGCACAGTGTCCTCAACAGAGGGGAAGACAGAATTTTTTTACAGGAAATAAACTGTTAGTGGAATAAGAAGATTATAGGTTTCTTATTAAAATTTATATATCCTTCACATTCTACTTTGAAGCTCCTAGTTTGCTTGTAAGGTTCAGTCTGAATTTCAGTGATTCATACAGTCTAAGACTGGGCCAACTAAGAAATAGTGTTCTATGCAAAATAGGTTTCAAGGCTAGGAGGCTCGACCTTAAAAAAACTCAGATGTGTTATTCCCACAGAGTTATGTTAAGGCATTTCTCATGAGTGCACAAACTATATATTGCTACCCCACAGCACTCATGCCAATCTTCAAGTTCTTATTGAAGTCAATGAACTTAAAAGATCCACTTTGCTTACTCGAAACTCTGCCAAGCATTCATCCGAGCTCAGAGATTTGATGCTAATCTTCGTAATCCCAGTATGGATAGCATGCATTTTCCGACTCGTAAGCGTCATACAAAAGAAGAAACTCGTCTTCGTCAATTATTTCATCCGTCAGACAATGTACACGTGTTTCTCGGACTCTTTGGAAAGACATTTATGTTGTAAAAAATATGCAAAAGCGAACACTGCTGCTTTACCGTAGTTTGTAGTCCGTAGTCTGCCAACTTAACTTCCTATTTTCGCGCCTTCAGTACTGTACTCGACCCAGTGCAAAGCGCGCGTCCAACCGTAGTCCGTAGTCAGTAGTCACCGTATCTTAAAGTCCCTAATAAGTGAAGCAACCCAGGACTCGAGAGAAAGTTGATTTCCAATTTGCCATCCTGACAAGCAGCTCTCAAATTTTGCTTAGTTTGCTTTTTTCATAAATCAGATGGCAGATTACTTCCATAGGTCCTTGGCCACTGGTCAATTTGGAAAGCAAAGTTACTTTTCTTGCAGGAAATTTACTGGTTCTTGTTCTGAATGACCAGATGATGCCCCCTGCATCAGTTAAAGGTGATTGGGTCCATCAATTTTTACCTCATGGTATAGTAATGGTTGGATTGCTCATTCCATGATGGTCATGAGGTATAGTAATGGTTGGATTGGTCATTCCATTCCTGTTAGACAATTAATTTATGCATTTAATCTGCATTAAATGTGAATTAAACAGGTTCTCCCGTGTCTCCCCCACTAGGTTTGGTTCTTGTCCACAAAGTCGTGCAATTGTTTTATGTTCACGTATATGGGGAAAGGGGGTGAGACAAAGCAGCAGCAGCAGCAGCACATGTTTACAAAATGGCGTCTGTTTTGTCGAGCCCAATGCAAAGATTGTCAAGGCAGGTTTTCGTTCCTTTTAATACACTTTTGAAGATCTTGCGAACAAACAGGAAATGTGTTCAAGAATGCTCGAGGGGAAAGAAATTGGTTTTAAAGTCTTAAAAGTGATGTCTCCAGTTTGGATGACGAGTAATCAATTAGTCTCAGCAAGAGTGTACAAAACAAACTATTTGGAATGAACAAGTATTGTGGGGATAGTTTCTAAAGAAACTGGTGCTGCGTCGGTGGGAAATTCAAACACAACAAACTGGGTAAATCAAACGAGTTGATTAAGTAAGTTATACCACCATAAGGTAAAAGGGAGGTGCTGACGTTTCGAGCGTTAGCTCTTCGTCGGAGCGAATGGAAGATTTGATTCTCCTATTGAGATAATCAGAGTAATCAGACAACGAAGTGCTAACGCTCGAAACGTCAGCACCTCCCTTTTACCTTACGGTGGTATAACTTACTTAATCAACTCGTTTGATTTACCCAGTTTGTTGTATTTGGAATGAACGCTTTATGGTCTGTGGAAAGGGCAGCACTTCATGGAATAATTACCACATACCATGAAGTAGCTTGAAGGACCCTTTGATTTAATTGGGAAGGGAAGGAAAAAGTGGGTAGATAATGATGTGAACAATCATATTGTAGCTCAAACAATGCAAAAACATATTGAACTCCGAAACAACATCCTTACAGTTCCACTATTATTGCCCACAGTGTTCTCATCCCGTGGGCATTTCGAAGCGCCAACCTTAAACACAAACAAAATTTCTTAAATCCTTGCCTGTCTTAACTGTGATATATTTTAAAACTTCTTTAATAATCCTTTACAGCTGATAACAAATCTTAGTGCCTGACAGATTACTTTAAGCTTTTAACTGTTCACGTGTTAGAATTACAATTAGCATACAAAAAAGTGATCTTATAGTCATTTCAGTGTATGATACATTTTGCAGTTGACAGATCGCAGTTCTAATGGGTAATGGAGGAAAATCGAGTATAAAACAGGGGCTGCGAACTAAATGCGCCCAACCGACTAACAGTCCATGTTTTGTACTGACCAGTTGTAGCAAATATTATGTAAGACATGTACACATGGGAACAAACCCTCTCGTATGCACATGCTTTGTGACCAGTTCCTTTGTTTTCACCCCTGCTGGAGGCAGGCCAATGTCACTTCTATATAACAGCTCATACAGAAACTGCTGTTCTGAGAATTTTTGCTTTACCTTTCCATGCTCGAACAGACTCTTTAATCTATGCTTATTTCTAGAATATAATTTGTACTTGGGCTTCTAAAGGAAACAACCTTTTCTGTCAAACCTGGAAGGAGGGAAAAACAAATAATTTCATGAGTTTTTAGCTACAGTGTTAATCAAAAGGTCCAATTTTTACTTAAACTTGCCTGCCAGTGGTTGAAGTTTTTTGTGGAGTATGCAGAAGGAGGAAATGTGGCATGGGAGAGGCTCCCCATGGGTATGATTAAACTATACATTACAGTCAAGCCAAGTGAAGCGTACTCCTCAATATTACATTTTATTTTATGAATTGATTATTTGAATGTTGAATCCACTAGTCATTTTAAGAATGCAATAATAATTTGATTACTGTCAGTGATATTTTACCCCCAAAACATCCATTTGATATAATTGATTATTGCAAGTTCAATACCAAATAATCAACTCATTATATGTTGCATTCTTGAAATGACTAGGGGGTTCAATATTCAAATAATGAATTAATTAATATATACTTGATGGGTACACCTTCACCTGGTTTGACGGTAAGGAATAACACTTTACTTGTCATCATCAACAACTGTTTCATCATTTGCTTGATTATCTTGATTTTCTTCTACTTCTTTTCTTTGGTCTTCCCACTCCTGGAAATTGTAGGGAGAACTTTTAAAACCTGTCTTATCTCCCTCCCTTTGAGAAGTCAATTTCCCTTGAATGTCTACCGATGTTAGTATTTTTGAATACTTCTGAAGTTTGTTAAAAATCAAACAAGATTGACCTTTTCATTTGAAACTTACCAGTATTAATAAATCCTGCCTTTGTTGCTTCCGCAATTCTCTATCTTGCTGTAGTAGTTCCCTGTAATAATTTACTACTTTTTATTACTATTTATTACGGTTAAAACATTGTACAGCTGTAGTAACAGAAATTGTGACAATTGTGACAAATCAAGATTTTGGAAACGTTCTTG
Organism: Ricordea florida; assembly: GCA_949710005.1. Taxonomy (NCBI): domain Eukaryota; kingdom Metazoa; phylum Cnidaria; class Anthozoa; order Corallimorpharia; family Ricordeidae; genus Ricordea; species Ricordea florida. The sequence goes on along the minus strand of OX453276.1, from coordinate 16,573,759 downwards.
TGTTATATAACAATACAATTTATTGATCAAGTGTTTAACAATGTGAGATCTTGATACTTTGTACATTTTGTGAGTGATAACATTGTGTGCCAGATCTTTATGCCTAATCAAATCAACATGAGTGACCACATTCAAACCAATGCAATAATCAGTTTTGGCCTATGTTTGTTTTGTTTAATGACATGGAGTTGGTTAATTTCATTTTGTTAGACCATGATAGCAAACTAGTACATTTTGTGTGTGACGGCATTTTGACTTGACCATGCACACTGGAGAGCATGTTCACACCTAGTGACTTTGGTCCTTAAAACATTTTTTGTTGTTTTATTAAAAAAATAGAACTTATTAATTAAATTGGATTACACAGTGTTTGATCTTGATGTTTAGTAAAACATTTATTTGTCATTGACTGAGAGATTATAAAGCCTAATTGGACTGTAAAACTGTAATGACCACATTCCTAATTAGTATGAAAATGTGAGATCTTGATACTGATACAAGGATACAGTAATGTGCCAGATCTTTAAGCTTACATGTATTATTTTATCAAGATGATAAAAGCACACTATAATATCAAAGTGATGATCCATTTTGGGTTGTGCTTGTTTAAGTTGGTTGCTATAGGATTTCATAATGTGAGATCTTTAAGCTTATGTATCGAAGATAGTGACCACTTACATTGACTAAGAATGCTAGAAGTGCTCTCACAGAATTTAGTTCTCAAAATGTTATTGTAGTTAAAGTTACAAAACTATTCATTTTCCTTCCATCTTTTCCAGGCATCTCAAGGAAACTCATCAAGGTTTGGCAACTTCCATTTAACATAGAAATTTTCTTTGAACTGAAACTGAACTTTATTTATAAGCAGGGTGACCCATTCAGCTATGAGGCTGTTTTCCAGAGAGGACCTGTGTACACCTAAACTAATTACAATATTATAATCAATTAATGATAACACTTAAAGTCTAAAAACTTCAGGCATGAGAAAAATAAACTAAATAAAACGGTTCTAATGTGACATGCCAATTGACATGTGAATAGTGTACATGTATCCACCATATACATATACATGTATAGTGTATATGTATTAGTTTAGTGTTTTTGTTCTCGCTACCGTGCTTTAGTCCCTCAATTAAGGTTCTGTCGGCTTCCACGAAACGGGAAGCCATTGTTGCAAAAAAAATTCATCAGCAATAACGCTTCGTTGCCAAGCAACTTATGACCAATCAGCAGCAAGTAATCATGCCCTCTTGATTACCTAAAGTGCCCTCGTGATTAAGAAAAAATGCCCTCTTTCTAAGCCAATCAGCGTTCAGTAATTTTGCCCTGCATGTGATAAACTGAGAAATGCTAAATTAAGTACATGTTAGAGCTATCAATCAAGCCAGGAATGGAGTAGCAACTTGAAAGGCTGAAGTTTAGAATACAAGCTGTGAAGAGCAGCTTATGTATAACTAGTGGAACCCCAATGACAAATGTAAGAATGATAGAGCGACTCTTGGACTCTTGGACTTAAAGCGATCAAAAAAAAGGGAAATGGTGAGTGAAAGTGACAATTTCTTGTTGTTCACCTTGTTGTTGACCTTTTGTCAAGATCAATCTCCCACTTGCAATGCTTCGACACAAACATCGATTTGGGACAACTCAATTTGTTGCATGTATTGTCTTTTAGGGAAATAGGCAGATGAAGGACTGATTCAAGGTTGAAGTAGGTGAAACAAAGGTACATGTACGTAAGAGCAGAACACGCGTTCACTTTGTTTACATTCACATGCGTCTTTGCTCTTTGTTGTTAGGGTTATCTTGTTCTTATATAAAAGCCTCCTTTCTTTATTTGAACTTCTTGAATTTAATGGGCTCTTCCCCAAATAAATTTAGTGTTTGGAGTCCAAGGTTGGCAGTGGGCAAACACAAGCCTAAAGGAAAACAAACATATCGACACACAGGTAGTGAAGAAAGGTGAGCCTTGCAAACAGCTGAAGTGTCATGTTTTGGAATCATTTGTTGGAGAAACAAATTTTGTGTTTCTGACTTTTTCAAAACATTTTTGCTCCCTTCACATAAATGTTGTTTCCCAGTTTAGCCACCTGAGGTGAAATTCCATTGAAAAAATGTTTTCTCTCTTGTCTCATTACAACTCCGCTCCGGTTTAAATGTGTACCTCAAATTTTGAGGTACACATTTAATTTGTAGTTACTCAAATTTGAGTACATTTGAGGTACTCAAATTTATTCAAGCTATTGTTTAAACTCATTGCTTATTCATTCCAATGTATTTGCCGACGAGTCGGCATCCTTCCGAAGATCGTGAAGAGCGCAACTGCTTTGATGTAGGTGAGATGTATTTCTTTTGTTATCAGACTGAATAAAATCTCCTGGGAATCTGCTTGACTGATTTTACTTCCTATGCCTTTCAATGCGTGGATAATTAGTCTATAATTGATCGACTTTAAAACCGCATACTCTTTAACAGCGAGTGGATGCGCGCAAAGCAAGCTCTCGTAAAACCGGATGTAAATATTTTCGATGCAACCAAAGCGAGCAATCATTTCAAAAGAAATATCACATAGAAATAAATCAGAGCTCTTTAATAACTGTACACTTTCCTCTTAGTTTTCTGAGACATTTTATTCAAGGAAGGAAATGAAAAGCGATTTTATTGTGCCGGGTTTTTGATACGAGTCATGACACATGCAAGCAAAAACCAGGAAAGTGTTGAAACCCAACTTTGAAGTTGATAGCTGGTCTTTCTTTGGCTTTCAATTAGTAAATGACTGTCTAAAACAAAAACTTGGCGTGGCGCACAATTAAGCAAAAGTAATATTTATAGTAAGCTTGATGATTCTTGACGGAAAATAAACAAAAAACCGGCGCGTATACTCGTGTGTTTATAGCGTGGCAACTGTCGGAATTTCAACAAATACGCGCACGCAAGGCTTAAATGGGCCGCTTAATTCGTGGCCAGAAATAGAGCTCCCCACATTCACAAACACATAAATCAAGGCTTTAATTGCTTTGTTGTTCGGAAATAAAACTGATAAAATAATTTGTTTTATTCTGGGGGAACAGACTACTTCAAAGACGTTCAAGAAAACACTTCAAAGGTTAGCGGGCCCGCGCGCCCGAGTTGTAAACAAACCACTCACTCGGCTTGTACAGAGAAATGAATTCTCATTTATATCTCTTTTATATGCTTTTGGAACTTCTTCAATTAAACACTTGTAGCCAAAAGAAAAAGTTTAAAGTCATTAAAACGATCTAGGCATTCGATTCAATGCGCGCTGCGTTGAACAAAACGTGAGTCAGAAGATCATGGCTACGCATAATAATTAACTTCGCGAATCGGGCCCGCCGTTCGGCAATGAACAAAACTAATCTCCCCTACGGCGATCAAAGTAACTCGTTCAAGATCTCTTTTTAAAGCTATCAACACGCTCTTTATTGGTAAAGACATATGAAAGCTCAAAATACATTGCGAAAAAAAAAAACGAATCCACAAAATGTCTGCAGATTCTGGAGTTCATTTACAAGTTTAAGAACAAAAGGATACGTTCGCAACTCCGTTCACTCAAGGTAGCTTAATTGCGCTATTGTTCCAGTCTTTTGAAGTCGCTTCCAACTGTTTCCTGGTCTTCTTCCAAAATATCTCACCTTTTTCGAAACGAATAAAACCGAAAGTGCACGACTTGTTTTCAGCAACTGCTGAAGGTAATGCCCAAAGGAATAAACTGAGCCTTCAAGCAAAAAAATCCAGCAGTATCACCCATTTCAGAAAGACACACTTAAACCGGCCTGAAGTTGTAATGTTATCTAGTTGAGCCAGGCTCTAAGTGTGATAACAATTTTTCCCACTGATCTCTTGCCATTTCTTGGGAGGTGTTTCCTATTGAGAGTTCTTAAGACTGGTGTGTGAAATGTTGGGGGCAAAGAAGATTCCTTTACCTGCTTGTGCATATGTACATGAGGACCCTCAAGCCTTGGAGACTGATGAAGTAGGTTATCTAAACTGACCTATTGTGCAACATAAAACAATAGATGTGTTGATAACATCAAGAACACAATACTCCACTAATCTACGTAAAAGAATGTTACATTTCATTCACAGGTCATCACTTGTAATATGAAATTTGATTCACAGTGCTCAAGGGAGAAAAATGAAAACTATGTGGGAGACCCAGCTGATCTTGTTAGTAGCTGTCAATTCCGGGATTTTTAACAATGAAATAAGAACTAATATTTAATTTTATGTGTGGTAAAAACAAAAAAGCAGATGCAGGAGAAAACACTAAAAAGCATAATATTACTTACTGAAAGTTACATGTGACTCTGTGTGCAGTGTTGAGTAATTTCCTATTACAACACATTCTTTAGTTGATTAATAATTTCACGAACAGGTCTTTCCAAATGTGACGGATTTGTTGTTTTATGGACAATACTTGAAAAGGAAAGTTCAACGCTTCTGTGAACTGTCTGATCAAGCATGTTACCGAGCTAGTACACATCGCTTGCTGTACTTTCCTTTAGGCTGTTTCTGATGTCGATATAGTCAAAAGCAAAAAACCATCATTTCATATTTCTAGTAATACATTGTTTGTTTTCATGTCATTGTTTCGGTAGCCTTTGGTGGGGATAAATTCCACGGTATTGCAAATGCGCACAAAGCTCTCCACTGTATCTGTCTTGGTCAACATTTTTTCTTTGATGGCCTTGTGCAAAGTGAGACTCTCCTCCCCTGTGCCTTAAAACTGGATAACTAGAGAGTACAGTTATGTTGCAGTGCAAACCCTTAGGAGAAAAGGGAGACCTTCATTAACTCCAAGGCTGTTGAACATGTTGGACTCATACATGTAAATAACGTCCCTCTTGTACCGTTCGCTCTCCTTTCTCAATTCATCTCCTCTTTTCATTTCTTCGATTATGACTTTAATGCCACAATACTCTGCAAGAAAACAATTACCATATGCTCCAGATTCTATCGGGTCATCTCAGGTTTTCATGATTAATGTGCGGTTAATTTTCCTCGGTTTCCAGGTATTTTGACTACAGCTACAGATTTGCAGCACTTGGCGGGCTGAATAGGCCCTTTGCAGGATCTAGTCACGTGCCTGGATACCACTTAGTAATGTCATGCTGGGATGCAAGCGTTCGTGTTGTTGACAGGTATGTTGCTTACTTACCTCTCATATACCCTGGGCATCATAACACATTTCATTACGATGAATTTCAATTAAGATTACATTCTCAATTCAACACATGACAGTCACCTGTCTCTAAAAAAACAATCGTTTTCTTTTTGGTTCGTGTACATGTAGTGGCACTCAAACCGATGAGAGTGAGACAGATGAAGGAGATGGAATTCCTGGTGGGTGCAGAACTATAATAGAACCAGAACTGTCGGAACTTGAGGCAACCAGGTATCAGCTCTTGATTGTTCAAGTAGAATTGGAGGAACTGAGAAGGATATCTACCAATGCTGCCAGGGAAGCTGATTCTGCCCTTTTTCAGGCTCAGCAAGAACTAAAGAGACAAAAGGAGCTTGCTGCACAGGAGCTTGCACTGAGCAGATTTGGACTAGAGAGGTTCTCCACTAATGATGATCTCATTGAGTTTAATACAGGTTTTTGTTCTTATAAACACCTAACTATGTTTTAAATTTTTGTCAAGCTACTGCTGAAAAAATGACATACTGTTATGCTTCTGGTGTCTTGGACAGTCGCCCTAATTCCCGGGTAATGTTACTGATAGATGAATTATTTATGTTCTTGGTTAGACTGAAATTAGGCCTTTTTAAGCAAGATCTTGCACAACGTTTCAATATCCATATTTCATCAGCGAGCAGGGAAATTACTACTTGGGCCAGTTATATTTATTTTCTTTTGTGTTCTCAGTCTATTGGCCTTCTAGGGATGATGTAAATGCAAACATGCCTGAGGAGTTCAAGGAACTCTATCCAACAACAAGAGTTATTCTAGACTGCACTGAGATTTTTGTGGAAACACCATCATCTCTTCTCTTACAGTCTCAGCTGTACTCGTCTTATAAAAGCAATACCACCTTTACAGCTTTAATAGGAATTGCACCACATGGTGCAATTGCATTTATTTCTTCTTTATTTACAGGTGCCATATCAGATAAAGAAATAACTAGATATTCTGGTATAATAGATCTCTTAGAACCTAATGACTCAGTCATGGTAGACAAGGGTTTTGACATTGAAGGGATGTTAAGGGAAAGGGGGATGGGACTTAATCTCCCTCCTTTTTTGCAAAGCAGGGACCAGTTTACAGCTAAACAAGTGCATGAAACTAAAACTATTGCCAAGCTCCATGTAGAAAGAGCAATTAGAAGGATTAAAGAGTACCACATTTTTGATTCACCAGTGCCCCTGTCGATGGTTGGCACTGTCAACCAAATATACACTGTTGTCTGTTTACTAACAAATTTTCAGGGGCCCCTGATTCTGAAGGGTGGCGGTTCTATTGACAATGATTAGTTCTAGAAAACAAGTCATATTTATTAGTCTACAGCAATGACTTAGCAAAATTATGTTAAAGGATCATAATATTGTATAATAGTGTTCATAGATGAATGCATAATAAAACAGTATAATTATCTTACACAAAACAGTGATTGAACCTACTAGTTACATGTGGGCAACTTAAAACATAACTCTCATTGGTGGGAAGAGGGAAGTAGAACAAAATGATATGTATAATTTGCTCCTTTGCTTACTTACAAAAATAATTATTACTAAGATTACTGTTGACAATTAGTTTAAGAAATAATTGAAGAAAAAAGTCTCCACCTTATCCTTACTAGCTTGAAAGAAGTCTTTATCAAAGTAAATTCTTTGGCAAAAAAAATCTGTATCAGTCATGTGGGAAAAAATATCACACCAATCCAGACCAGTCAGACCAAGCTGACATTGAACCTGTGAGTAGTATTCATGATTTTCCTTCAATTTCCTCTCCTGGGTAAGGCCTTTTTTTTAATGACTTGGTTTACGGGACATTTCTGGAAAAAACTAATGTCGGAGGGGGGAATAAAAATAAAAATAAAATAGAGTATTCAACCTTTTTTTCAGGCAACATGTTCAATTTTATATCGGAGGGAAAAATAAAATAAAAAGTTTTATATCTGTATCAAAAGCGTTTTATTCAATTCTTTTGACATATATAACAGGACAATTTTCATACTACGGCACTACATGTATCAAAGGCTAGTCCCTATTCTGACAGGGAGATGTGGTTCTCTCCATACCAAGATCTGGAAGGAAATTACACAATATTTGGCAAGTAGGCCTTGACTTGATCTGCAAGATGTTTCGTAGCCAATGTAACACAAACCTCGTACCTAGGGCTCAGTTTGGTGCTCTAATGCATTACAGTCCTGAGTGTAACTCGGCACTGGGTGCGAGGTTGTGTTGGTAGACTATTACATCTCACGAGAATGAATGAAAATAAAACACGCCTTGGCCATTTGAATAGTTTTATTTCCGAAAATATGACAAAATGATGTTTTATTTTCTCCGCTTTTGAAAATTAAAAAGCACATTTGAAGTATACGATCGGCGGGAAAAAAATAATACAAAATTTTCAATTTTATTTTTTTCTGAAATCGGGAAATTCAACGTCGGCGGTCCCGTAAACCAATTGATTTAAAAAAAAGGCCTAAAAGGATCCACTCCTAAATATCTTACATTATCGAAACTAGTCTCCCCCTCTTTGACAATCTTAACTTCTAACAAACCGAATGGGTTACAGCCTTGGTTTGCTAAAGTTATATCGTAAACCTTTTGGTCTGGACTACAACCAAGCCAAGACCATTTTGGATTGATGACCAGTCCTGATGGATAGAGGTTAACCACTCTCCCCTTTGCTACATTAGCATAGTCCATTGAAGCTCTGGCCTACAGCTGAATAAGTCTCTTCATGGCAGGAGTGGTGACCTGATGGTTGGGATTAAGCTGTGCAATAAGACTCTCAAAGCTGGAAACCCTCTTTGCACACAAGCCAAATTTGCTTACTGTTATACGTTTCTTGCGAGGAAGGTGCCACAAATTGTTTTCACTCTGCGTGACATAAGTCATTAATTATGTATTCTTTCAATAATTTCTGCTGGTATAAGAGGACACTGCCTCTTACAGCATGTCCAAATTTAGTTACAACAGAAGGTAATCCCGGGAGCTCTTGTACAGATGGAACAATAGAGGCCATCAATGGCTTGAGTGAGAGGTTGTTAAAATGACTCTTACTAAGTATGCCATACATATTGGATGGGAATATAGAGTGCTTTTAATGTACCTAGAGTAGTCAGCTTCCATCTGTGGTTTCTTGACCAGCAAATCCTGGATTTCTTTTTGCTGAATAGTTGTACCCCTGGGAGCACTCCAGATGCGGCCACCAAATACTTTCAACGACGCTACAATAACATTTTCTAGAAGGCCTCAAAAGACAGTAAGAGAATTAAATGGCGAAAAGCGGAGAGTAACAATTCATAACAAAAAGTTATAGGTTATTCCTTACCTCCAGAGTTTGCCATGTCGCTACGTGTTCACTTGCTGACTTGCTGCAGTAAAGGAAGAACAATTGTCGCTTCTTTGCCGGTGAATCCAGTTAAAAAGCACAAGAGGTTAAAGTCGACTTGTGTAAGAGAAAAATTATTCGCTATCATAGTAACGGGAATCTTTTCGAAGGGTACTTGTCTCACTTGATAGCACACAATAACCTCAGTGTCCAGCCTTTGTTTTCAAATGGCACTGGAATGCTTGCATCCCAGCATGGCGTTGCGAAGTGGTATCCAGGCATGTGACTAGAAACAAAGGGCCTATTGGTTCAGAGCAGAAGATTTTGAAGTTGCCATTTTTACCACGGCAAGCATTTTCTTTCCTCTCCTCAACACGTCTCCTGTACTGGAAGGGCCTTGCATTTTGACTGGTTGTTGTTTGGACACAGTGACAAACAGATCCAGGGTTCCTCCCTCCTTGCACAAACTAATTCAACCAAAATTTCTCCATCTTTCTTTTCCAGCGAAGGTTTCTTTAAACCATTCGTGGGAGGACTAACCCTTCTTCTCTTCAAGATGTGGCATTCTTTTCCCTCGTCGGAAATTTTGCTGTTATCTTTTTTCAAACGGACATCATCAGCTGCTGGAAGTACAGATTCGTTATTGACTTCTTGCCCTCTGTTTTTTACATTTTTTCTTTCCTATTAATGCCCTTTTTTCCATTCACGTTTTGGCTTCTTTTTATCTTCTTTCGAATGGCAACGGCAGGGTTGCTTTGTTTTAAATTCAAGCATTGATTTTTCCCTGAATTCAACATACCACCCATGATTACTAGGTAAATTGACCCTATTTCTAGTGCAGACTCAAAGCTGCATTGTCACAAGAGATTGAGTTTTTAAAATTCTTTAAAAAGTTTTAATCTTATGCACTCGAAAAAGTGAAAGGGTTAGAAGTGCCTCGAAAAGTTATCATCTTGGCTTGATAATGTGATGCACTGACTAGTTCATTAGAAGCAAAAATTAGTTTTCATTGAGTGGTAATCATTGTAATTATTTATTTTGAAGAACTACCTACATGTATGGTTAGTTCAATAATCAGTGTTATCTGAGGTTGTTTTATTGTCACTGTATTATTGTATTAATAGCTATAGCTCAACAGTTTTATATCTGATTATTACATACTGATGTAACCTATTATCAATTTCTATTTTTATTACATAATTATTGTAAATTAGGCATGAAAAGCCATTTTTGGATTGTGTAATAAAATTATTGTATTGCTTTGTGTTGTATCTTCTTTATCGCGTACATGTTCATTTAATTTTTTTCCGGCTTTAATTTCACAGATGCTTAAGTTGTACATAACTGCAATGATCAATCAATGTCATTACACATGTACATTAACAAAAAAGAAATTGAAAATAGAACAAATTTGAACCACAATATCTACCCGTTAATTGCCGAAAGCTCGGTGAATAACTGGTTGAATACTAGTATACCTAAAGGGTAGAACTGCTGCTGTGGGCAAGGAACAGTGAAGAAATGGAAGATTTAGTGTGAATTAATTACTAGAAGGTGACACGAGGCTAAGAGAGCTATCCGAAATCTTTCTGATGACCTAAATTTGGAAATTATCTTCATTTTGAGTACGTTAAAGTATTTTTCTAGACTGGATAATGAAATTGTAAGATTCCACGACTTTTTGATTTTCCATAACTTACACGAATCTAGGAATTGATAGATGGTGTCCGTAGAATATGAGCCTTTCTTCCTGACCAGATACTTTCACACTGGCCTATTTTCTGATCCGATTCCCCCCGCCCCCCTTAGTGGTTTGTACATGCACGCATAATTAGCAAAAAGAAGACCGCTGTTCACGAGAACAGTTTTGCAAACCTTCCCAATCGAACGGTAAAAAGGAAATCCATGGAATCCAGATTTGGATTTCTTAATTGAAATCCCCCTGAGGACGGAATTCTCAGAGGTACGTAAAATCCGAAATCCGGATTTGAAAATCTAAATCTGGATTTTCCCATTAAACGCAACCTAATATATGAGAAAAGAAGCATTTCAGTTTACCATTAAGGTTTGTTTTTTAGGTGTAAACTTTAAATTAGGGGCCTCTTTACAGCAGTTATAAATTTTGTTAAATCAGATTTAAACATTCATAATCCTTCCAGAGTGATTCCACCTCGTTACCAGTGCCTTCGGGCTTACATGAGATAGCAAGCGCATGCGTCAACTCAGTGCAACGCAACGTCAACGCACGAGGTTCACGTCTTTGGAACTCGTGGGTTTTTTGTGATAGAAAACTTGGTTTCTTCACCGCAGTCACACAAATCTGACAACGGCTTGTCTAAGGACGTGGTATAAGTACCATTTGTTGTCTGAAACCCTGCTTGTCTGGGTTCATCTTGTTTTAAATCAGTGGAATTGGTGTTCGCCGCCATGACGTCTCACTCTCCGAACGTTCTGTCAACTTGTGAAAAGCAGCTCCTGGCCCCTGCAACCAACGAAAGGCCAAAGGAACCTCAAAAGAATGCTCCTAGAGCCGACAAAAGCAGAGAAAAGGCCCCTTCAACCTCTAAGGAGGAAAATAAGGGGGAAAGCGGGTGAAAGGCCTTTGACAAGAAAGAAGGCGCCGCCCCAACGGGCGCCACAAATGGCGGGAAACGCTCCGAGCTTTCGGGCAAGCCCACCGAGACTGAACGAGAAGTGTCTTCTAACGCCAGCTTTGACCCGTCAATTATAACCACAATCCTAACCGAGACACTTCAAAATTCTTTCAGCGGATTACGCCAAGCGATGGAATCGGGTTTTAATGATCTTGGCAATATGTTAAGTGCAAACTTTCGGGAAGACGACGCGTCGGTGGATGAGGATAATGCGTCGCTCGCGACTGAAAGTGATGAAGAACCTCCAACCAAAAAGAAAAAGTCTAACAAATCCGACGACGAAATTCCTCACAAAGCTGAGGCGAATGCACCGCAGAGTGTAATAATTGACAGGCTGGCCAAAAATCTCCAGCTCACGGAAAATGCTGGACCAGCACTTAACACACAACTTGCTAACCTAGTCAACAAGCTTATGAGAGACAAACTCAATGAAGAGAAGCTGACTGAGCTGAAAAAGCTTCATGAAACCCCAGAAAACTGTCCCACCCTTGCTGAGACAAAGGTGAATCAGGGAGTTTGGAATAACTTGGATGAAACAGCCAGATCAATGGACCTCAAACTTCAAAAGGTGCAAAAGAGCCTTATAAAAGGAATGACAGTGATTATATCTGTTGTGAACAAACTGATACCAGTGTCAGAAGCAGATGATACATCTAATGATCAGGAAGAGACCATAAACAAACTGATGGATGGTATCCTCTTGTTTGCTAATGCAAATCAAGAACTAAACTTCAGGAGAAGGGAGCTCCTTAGGCCACAGCTAAATGCCAGTTATAGGTACCTGTGTGCCCCATCCAACCCTGTCACAGCAGAACTGTTTGGAGATGATTTGCCTAAGGCTGTAAAAGATATTGCAGACACAAACAGGTTAACATCCAAACTGACCACAGACAATCGCCCCCCACGTTCAGGTTATCGCCCAAGGAGACGAGACCGGGGTCGCCATGCTTACGGGAAACGTCCATACCTACCTAATAACTACGCTTCAACCAAGCCAAAAAACTACCAACGCCCCCTCCCACCCAGGAAGTGGGAGGGGACGAAGACAAAGACAGACTGAATACATTGCAGGTTAGTTTGCCTGAACATAAATTTGCAGGCAGGATACAATATTTTGTACCAGCATGGCGTAAGATCACAACAGACCCTAACATTCTGGATATTGTGCAGCACTGCCACTTGGAAATCAATACAGACCCAGGTCAAACCTGTCTTAGACCTGAAATCAAATTTAATTCAACGGAACAGGCAATTATCACTGCAGAAATCTGTAGCCTTTTACAGTTAGGAGTTGTTGAATATGCCACTCACTCGCCAGGGGAATTCATCTCAACTATTTTTGTGAGGAAGAAGAAGAGTGGGAAATATAGAATGATTCTTAATTTAAAAGGACTTAACAAACACATTGAATACCATCATTTTAAAATGGACACTCTGTGGTCTGCTGTGAGGCTTATGACTCAAGAATGTTATATGGCTTCTATTGACCTTAAGGATGCTTATTATAGTGTTCCAGTTGCTCTCGAGCACCGGAAATTTTTAAGGTTTTATTGGCAGGGAACATTGTTTCAGTATACTTGTATGCCAAATGGGTTATCATCAGCCCCCAGATATTTCACAAAACTGCTAAAGCCAGTGTACTCTGCCCTGAGGCAACAAGGTCATTTAAATGTGGGCTACATAGATGATTCTTATCTCCAGGGTAGGGACTATGAGGAGTGTGCACTGAATGTCTCTGATACAGCAGGCCTCTTTACTGATCTTGGATTTGAAATCAATCATGAAAAATCAGTCATGCAACCTGTCCAGTGCATCACATTTTTAGGCTTTGTGCTTGATTCAGTAAACATGGTCATAACCCTGACACCTGTGAAAAAGGCCAAGGTCAAGTCAATCTGTACACAAATCGTAAATAAAAGTGAGGTGAAGGTTGTGGACTTAGCGCAGGCTATTGGAGTACTAGTCTCGAGCCTGCCTGGGGTACAGTTTGGCAGCCTTCACTACCGACAGCTTGAAATTGAAAAGAATCTTGCTCTAAAATCTAGCAATGGCAATTTTGATGCTGTTCTTTCCCTCTCACCTCACGCACTTTCAGAACTTTCATGGTGGATCCATAATGTAGATCAAGCTTTTAACCCAATATCTCACGGTAACCCAGAGGTTGAAATTGAAACTGATGCATCTAAAACTGGTTGGGGAGTGCATTTTGCTAGCAACACATCCCAGGGTTTATGGTTCTCTACTGAGACTCAACTACACATAAATGAACTGGAGTTAAAAGCTGTACAGTTTGCAATTAAGGCATTTGATGACCTTTTGGAAAACAAACATGTGAAGGTGTTGTCTGACAATTCTACAGCTGTGCATTATATTAATGCCATGGGAGGAACAAAGTCCCCCAGCTGTAATGACATTGCTAATGCAATTAAACCGAAGAACATTTGGATCACTGCAGCTCATATAGCTGGGGTGGAGAACTGTGAAGCCGACAGGGAGTCAAGAATATTTAATGACAGAACTGAATGGACTCTAAAGAAGTCTGTTTTTTCCCAAATTGTCAGTAAATGGGGCTTGCCTGAAATTGACTTGTTTGCTTCTAGACTTAACACCCAGTTACCTAGATTTGTTTCATGGAAACCAGACCCCGAGTCCTGCTTTGTTGATGCTTTTACCATTGATTGGGGGAGGTTAAATTTTTACGCATTTCCTCCATTTTGCCAAATCCACAGATGCCTCCAGAAGATTATGCAAGACCAAGCTTTGCAGGGAATCCTCATTGTACCTCTATGGCCGACTCAGGTATGGTGGCCACAGTTACTCAGAATGTTAATTGCAACCCCCTTAGTACTACCAAATGTTCAGGATCTGCTAACACTACCTCACTCAAAAAAGCTTCATCCTCTGAGGAGACGATTGACTATGGTGGCATGTCAGCTGTCTGGAATTCCCTCAAAAGCACAGGCATTTCAGAGGAATCTTGCAAACTCATCATGTCCTCCTGGAGGCCTGGAACCAGGAAGCAGTATGGTACCTATATCCTACAGTGGACTGAGTTTTGTAACAAACAAAAATGTGATTCACTTTGTCCACCTGTAGGAACAGTTTTAGACTTTCTCACCAAGTTGTACAAAAAGGGTTTGTCATACACTGCAGTTAACACAGCTAGGAGTGCCCTATCCTCCTTGCTTTTGTTACCTGATGGCACTACATTTGGCAAGCACCCTCTGGTCTCCAAACTGATGAAAGGGATCTTTCAGAAGAGACCACCACAACCAAGGTACTCAACAGTTTGGGATGTGAACACTGTTTTAACACACTTCCAGCAAATGCCTTCAACCAGGGAACTCTCTTTAAAGGAACTTACTTTGAAATTGGTTATGTTACTGTTATTAGTTACTGGCCAAAGAGGCCAAACCATTCACCTCTTAGACTTGCACAATATGAGTGAATGCAATGATTCCTATTCGTTTACCTTACAGAGCATCTTAAGCAAAGTCGACCAGGGAACCCAAACCCTGTCATTACTCTTAAAGCCTACCACAAGGATAAACGTTTGTGTGTATTTACACACCTTAAGGAGTATTTAAGTAGGACTCAGACCATTAGAGGCACAGAGTCATACCTTCTTGTAAGTTTTGTCAAACCTCACAAGAGAGTGAGTAGAGACACCATTAGCAGATGGGTTAAGATTTCATTAGATAACGCAGGCATTGATACCACACAATTCAAGCCTCATAGCACAAGACAAGCATCTACGTCTGCTGCTAAGAGAAATGCTGTAAGTCTGCATGAAATCCTAAATACAGCCGGCTGGGCATCTGCTGTAACGTTTGCTCGGTTCTATGATAAGCCTATTTTACAGGAGGCAGAATTTGCAAACGGGGTACTTTGTCATAAGCCTATTCACTCTGCCTAGAATCTGTGAAATTTTCCGAGAGGTGTAGTCTTTGCCTCAGGTGCATTCTGTAATGAACCTGTGTATGTTCTGTAACCGATGATGTTATGGGAATGCGAACTGTAACCATGCTTAGATTAACGAGGCGTATATCATACACCAGAAACGCGGCATATGTCATACGCCATGTGATCAAATACAATGTGTTGAACGAGGTGTCTTAAAAACACCAATTGAAAAGCACGCACGCATCAATATTTGGTCCTGAAATAAAGGAAAGAAAACGTTAATAATGGATGACAACTTGGTCCTGAAGTAAAGGAAAGGCAAATCATTCAATGCTAAAGAATGCATCCTTGTAAGAAACACAACCTTACAAAGCAACCATAATTATTTGTGTTTTGGACAAATGCACTCGACTCACCCAAGTGACTCGGAGTGACTGAGAACTGGCACACCAAAATAAGCAAACCGTAAAACTAACCATGGTAAGATTTCTGCACAGGTCCCTACTCATTATGCATTCTGAAGCTGTCTTGTCTTGTGTAATGCACGTGCAAATATTTCTTGGGTTCGAAGAACGAAATAGTATAGTTACAGAATGCACAATGAAGTAGGGACCTGTACGGAAATCTTACCAAAACGTGGACTGCACTGGCGGTTTTGGCTCTTCCTCGGTGTAAAAACATGTTACCCTCACCTTCAACCTAACCGCTCTTCAAAGCTTTATGCCCGTTGACAGTAACGCTGGATATAAACCCTCGGCAGACATATTTGTTTATCACGAAGCTGTATTTTTATAACAGATATGTAAAAAACTGCAATAAGCGTAAAAAACATCAATCAATTTACATACCGAAGAACTAAGCTCAGCTGGGTAAAGCACGCACGCAGCAAGATTTGGTCCTAAAATCAAGAAAATGGAATGTTAATAACGATGACAGTTTGGTTCTGAAGTAAAGGAAAGGCAAAGTTTTCAAAAATGAAGTTAATAAAGAATGACAGAAGCGTAAAAAAAACAGCAAGAAGCAAAACAAGAGCAATTTACACACAAAAGAACTCACCTCCATTATATCAGTGTAAGAAGAACGCACATGGCAAGCTGCTGCGCATTATTATATCTCCCGGGTAGTAGTTGGTGTAAGACTGCCCATTTGAGCCTAACCACAACTCCTTGCGAGTCTACTGCGCATCCTAAATCTCTCATCCGCTCATAACCAAAATTCCTGGTGAGTCCATTGCGCATCCTACATGTTTCATTCACGCATAACCAAAATTCCTTGCGAGTCCATTGCGCATCCTAAATGTTTCATTCGCACATAACCACAATTCCTTGCGTTTGGCAAGAAAAACTGATTCAATGCCCCTATAATGTGATTTTTTGCCGATTAGAGAGCTGCCTCATTCGCTTGCTTCAGGCTCACTCACTGCGGCAGCAATAATTACATACTGCGGCTTATTATTTGAAAAATATGCATTATCTTAGAAACAATTAATTTTGAGAAAAAACGCTTAGCTGATTATCGTGAATAGTCATCTCAAGTGTAACCATTCAGAGCAGAGAATTTTATGTCTATGTCTGTCACTACACATACCTGTTAACATTTCCATTGCAGGGCAAGAATCATCAATTCCTTTTTCAAATGGGCCATGTTGGTGAAGCGCCAGTTGAAGATGGGACAGTTCTCTCCAGATGCTATAATGTCGTTCATTGCCAGTATCACACCAACACCACAGCTAGCAGCACCTTCCCCACTTTTAGGCTGAGTGGGCATACCCATTCTTGTTAATAGCAGGTATTGGTTGCAGTTGTCATACTAGTACTTTTCGCTGTCTAGCAAATCTTTAATGCCTTTCAGCATGTTCTTTATTTCAGTGAGGATCTCAGTTAGGGGAGAAATCTTAAGTCCATCATCTAAAAAGATGGTTGCTCTTATGGCATCAAGACATCAGAGTCCCCAGTCTTGTTCATCCTCAAAATGGACTGGAGTTAAGATGCATGTAGCATCTTCTGCTATGCAGTGTGAAAAACAATTTGACACTTTATATCTGTAATATTCAGTGCCTTGCTTTGCCCAAATCTGACTGAATGTTTGTAGGTAAATAACCTTGGTTGGCTTGTTTTCATCAAGCAGCTTCAAGCACATTGCATGTATTGTGAATCCATTGAGATAATGCTCAGATGCGAGAGTACTGTAGTCTGAAACATCCATGATAAATTGGCCCTGTCTGAGAACCTTGTCATGTGGCTTAGCATTTAGAAGGAAAGCTTTCACATTGGTCATGTCAAGCAGGCTTCTCTGCGAGAGCCATTCCTGTTCCTTGTAAATTTTTTAGTATCCCAAGAAAGTTTGCACATACTTTAAAACATCTGCGCCGATCTCTTAGAAAATTCTCCCAGTCTACCAATCTTGACTTTAAGTTCTACACTGTCCTCATCATCACTGTCATCAACATTGTCTGTCAATGGACTTGCCAGTAAATTCAAAGCGTATTTCACTGTAGCTTTAGAGGGACGCTCTGTGCCAACACTGCAATCATTAGTAGCTGCTTTTGTTTCTGGAAGCCCCTTTGGGAAGTTTTACTGCTGCTATTTGCCTTCTTGTGAGATCACTAATGTTTCCCAAGTTGAGAAAAGTGACTTAAAGAGGGCCAAAGCCTCCTTTTTCTACTGCTTCCTTTTTTGGCAGGGATTTCTGGAATTTCGGCATTTGTCGCATAATTGATACCTGTGCTGCCGTTGTCATATGCCTTCTCCCTCTCAACATGGTCATATGAAAACTTGGCCTGATACAAGAGCAGTGCTTGGATTTTTTTGTATAAATAAGCTGTCAAACAGTCCGGCCATCATTTGGATCCACTTTCTCTCCTCAGTTGTCCACAATCGTTGCCTTGGACTCCAGCCACACCCTCTATAATAAACTGGTTCTTCTGTCAACATAATAGAAAAAATAGGCACACAATGTGTGCATGTGTCACGGGCGAATATTTTTTTGAGTAGCATACATGATCATTTTGATAGTTTTCAAATAACATGATGTTAGAAATGTCAGTTATTGATAGAAATTGACCAATGCACTGGACAATTGCTGAACCAAAGTCATCAGGGTCGTTGGTTAACAGGTTATTCGAAGGACAAGGGAACCTAGCACTGATATCACAGCTGTTGTCTATAAGAAGGTAAACACCATTTGAGGGAGGCCCATGTTGTGTTGTTGGAGACCCTGAATGAAGGCAACCAAAAACAACAATGAAAAAAACTACAGAACAAAAAATATTGTACGCGCAGCTAGCCATGGAGAGAGGAACAAAATACATTCTAGAAATTAACCCAAAACCAAATTCGTGGCCATCGCTTCACCCTTCAAGGTGGTAGTCCACCCTAAAGTATGCCTGACAAAGTCACTGTTTTTTAAATGTAAGATTTCAAGCCACTGAAGACCAGTTAAAAAAATCATTTTGGAACAATTTTGCCGAATTCACCCCAAGATAACTGTTTAAGTCAAGGAATGTACTAAATGCTAAAAGTTTTTTTTATATAGTAACGGCCATAGCGATGGTTGTTTGTTGTCAGAAAATGATTGAAAATGTAGATGCATTTCTTAAGCATATAAATAATTAATAATAATAACTCATGGGAGGCTTCTATACAAACCTATTGAGTCTTTTTTTTTATTTTGTTAAATATTGCTGAAGTTATTCCATGTTAACCTTTTGTAGAATCATTTTGTTGCAGTGGCAATGTAACTTGCAGGAAACCAAAATTGATGCAAAAACGGCAAGAGGACAAGGGCAATAAATTTGTCTTTTTTTATCCACTTTCGACAAACTTAAAGATGTATTATAATGATAATAGTCTTTTAGACAAAATGCCTTCTCACAGAAGCGGTTTTTGGAGCGGCCCTGTAGAAAAGAGGCGGATACATGAAAATAGAATAAGGCAAATTCACAGACATTGCAATAACAATATATAAGATAAGAGGATAAAGAGTGCAACTTCGTTGTGAATAAAAGTAAAATACGCAAAGGCGAAACCAGCTCGTTAACGAAACACAACGATAGAAACTGCACTGTCTTCTTCAACAAGAAGATCGATTCAATTCCCCAAATTTGTGACCTGAGATTTTTAAAATCTTTTGGTGTCCTGTATGTCCATTTTTGTTTTTCCCGAACGAGCAAAACAAAAAAAATGATGAGAACGAACATCCTCTTTTAATTTTACCCTCTCCTGTGATTCATGCTACACGGGGTTTCATTTGTTTCTTTTGAGAGGTGATTTAATTTAGCTATCAAAACCGTACAAGGCTCTTCCATGTCATTTAAAAGCGTACACAACATCCATAGCTGTAAGGATCTTGCGTTTGGCGTACTGGGCATAAGTCACGGCGTCGCGGATAACATTCTGGGCATCTCTGTGTAGACAAGACCAGATATGCGCATTTTTAGCGAGACGGGTAAGTGGCAAGTGGGTTGCCTATGCATTGAATGCTACTGGTGAGTTCCTTGTGGCGATGTTTGGAGCGCCCTTTTCTGGGACCTTTTCTGGGACCTTATCTGAGACCTTTTCCGAGGCCTTTTCTGAGAACCTGTCCTTTTCGGCTTGGTCCAGATGCTTCTGACATTGTCTCTCTTCTCAGCGTGCCACAATCGGCCCTCTGCCCTTTGCCAACAGACAGTGGGGCCAGGACGGAAATCCTTTGTCAGAACGAATGGCTTTTGTCAGATTTTGCCTACTGTTAAAATTTTCGCAGAAGACTTGCCAGGGGTGAGTGACCAAGCTTTTGTCTTCCAGAGGTCGGATTCACTTAGGTGGCCACGTTTTCCTCCGAAACCACGAACTGGGAGATACTGATGGGTACGAAGACCTGCAGGGCAGCCAAGACAAAAATTCCCCTAGCAAGTTAGGCGACGTTCTTCATGTTTTTCCTCTCGTAGGGGTAATTCTGTAGGTTGTACATGTGGCGCGGCGGGAGTGTTGATCAAGACGGCAAGCTTGGGGGCGTGCTTGAGTCCGTTAAGGGGGACAAGGACTGCTCCTTGCGACTCGGGCCCAACTGTGCAGGATTGGACTTTGGTTGCTTGCCAGTCAGGACCTTTGCGTTGGATTGGCAATTTGGAATAGCCTTGACAGTGAGCAGGTTGGCTGGATTCCACCCCAATGTTTGCGTCGTGGCTTCCACCCCAATGTTTGCGTCGTGGCTTCCACCCCAATGTTTGCGCCGTGGCTCCCCGTTGTCGCTGTCCACATTGCTTTCCCTTTTTAGCGGCTGCTCCCTTTCAGCGGCCGCTTCCTTTCGCTGGCAGGCTCCCGCAAAATCTTTCCTTTTAATTTAAAGTTGCTGACTGTTTCCACCGCCTAATAAAAACCCTCTCGTAGGGGGTGTCCGTCATTGGCGCGTGGTGGTTTCTCCTGCACGAGTCAAACCTTTTTGCATAGCTTTGGATGCCTTTTTCTTTTGCTGCGTGTCTCCCGAGAATAGATCCCAGGCCTGCAGCCGCAGTGCCATGTTGCCATCTCCCTGGACCTCGGCGAGCATCTTGCCACGCTGCGTTGAGGCGGTGGTGTCTATTGCCCTGAATGCAGGCAGGGGCTCTCCCAGGGTTAGGTGCAAGGCGTAGAGGAGCATTTCTTCTCTTGGAAGGTCCAAGTATCTGGAAGTTTTGACTAAGAGCTCCAATATTACCAACAGTAGAAGCAGCTTGCGAAAGGTCTTGGAGACCTTGATGGGGGCGGGTCGAGTGCGGACATTGCAGTGCCAGCAAGTGCCTGCCAGGACTTGAAAAAATCCATCTGTTTAGTTGTAGACTGTCGTGCAGCATACCTCATGTCTGTCCCTTTGCATGAGTAAATAGATTGTTGTGCTTGTCCGTGCCTCGTATGCGATAATGTTTAAAGCGTGGTGGAGGCCTGTGTTGTGTTGTTGGAGATCCTGAATAAAGTCAACCAAAAACAACAAGGAAAAAAACAACAGAACAAAAAATATTGTACACACAGCTAGCCGTGGAGCGAGGAACAGAATACATTCCAGAAATTAACCCAAAACCAAATTCGTGGCCATCGCTTCACCCTTCAAGGCAGTATTCCACCCTAAAGTATGACTGACAAAGTCACTGTTTTTGTTAAGGTAAGATTTCAAGCAACGGAAGAGCGGTTAAAAAAATCGTTTTGGAACAATTTTGCCGAATTCACCCCAAAGATGATTGTTTAAATCAAGGAATGTACTAAACGCCAAAAGTTTTTTTTATATAGTAATGGCCATAGCAATGGTTGTTTGTTGTCAGAAAATGATTGAAAATGTAGATGCATTTCTTGAGCATATAAATAATTCATTGTAAGAAAGGTTTAAATGGCTGTACGGATTGACAGATTTCATGACTTGTGAAAAACGAGGCTACTGGTATGAATTTCACCACTGATTTTGATTTGGAAATGTTCAACCGCGTTTTTCTCGAAAAAGCATTTTTGCTTCGAATTCAGCTGCCCACCCTATGTTTTTTTTCCCCTTATATTTATCCTTTTGCCATCAAATTTGGCTCAGTTACTGCTGGACGGCAGGCAAAGGGGCTGCTGGGAAGACGAGGAGTTTGGTGGTCCAGCTTTCTGGCCTGCTACGGGGAACATGGGAGGGGGACATCCATGCTCCTTGAAGGGGCTCCAAGGGCTCCTCGACAGTCTTCTTGATAGATTCGACCGCATCTGCCGTCTCTGCTTCAACGGTGCACTCTTTCTGCGAACTTGCATGTTGTCGGCGATCGTCGGTTACGTCCTCCACTTCTGAGTCTGGACTTTGGTTGCTTGCCAGCCAGGACCTTTACGTTTGATTGGTGATTTGGAATAGTGATAGTACTGTTTTTTGCTAATGCGAATAAGAGTTGTTAATTTGTTTCTGTATAGTCTGTATGTTTCGTTTTTATTAGTATGAAATAATTTATTTTTGATTTTTATTGAAGTTCTTATTCCCTTTGTAATCCAAGGTTTGGACAGTCGCTTTAATTTCCGTTTTGAAACAGGCATAAATGGCGCATGAGTATTCACTACCTGGTTGAGCTTATTGTAAAATCTAGATAATAATTTATCTACATTATTGTTTGCTGCCAAGCGAGTATCCATCCATTTGATATTTGATAGATCTGCGAGAAACTTGGCTTCTGAGAAACATGTGTAATCACGGAATTTCTTCTTGATGTTTAAAGATCTCTTAGATGGATTGGTTACCATTATACAAAATTGCGAGAAGTGATCACTGATGTCGGAGATTATATTACCACTAAGCTGCAAATCAGACACATTGTTAATTAAGATGTTATCTATTGGAGTAGCAGAGGTACTATGAACGCGCGTTGGTTTATCAATTAGCGGTAAAAAAGAATAGCTCTGCAATGAAAGTAAAAAATTATGAGCATAGTTACAGCTTTCAGCTTTGAGGAGGTCTATGTTGAAATCCCCACAAATGTAAATAGACTTGTCAGTAGA
This sequence comes from Ricordea florida, assembly GCA_949710005.1. NCBI lineage: Eukaryota > Metazoa > Cnidaria > Anthozoa > Corallimorpharia > Ricordeidae > Ricordea > Ricordea florida. The sequence continues at coordinate 16,551,212 of OX453276.1, read as the reverse complement.
GCTCAGCCGTTCAATGGTGTCATTCAAATACGTTAAGAACCTTTCAGGTGAATTATGCTGTCTATACAATACGCAGCAAATAGTGTTTTTCTTAGAAGGAACAAGAATTTCGATCCAAAGCGCTTGGAACGCTTCTTCGCTTGTTTTTTCCAACACTGTGTAATCCAGTTCCTCATTAATGTACATTCCAACACCTCCAGCGGAAAGAGGTGTTGGTACAAATTCAAAAGCGTATCCATCAATGTTTGGGTTAAAATTGATTTCATTTGCATTATTTATCCTTGTTTCGGTTATTGCAATTAAGCTAAAATGAAAACCAAGCTCATCAAGCAGATGCGTCTGAAAGCTTTCAAGATTATTCTTCAAACTTCTTACGTTATTATGCAATATAGAGAAACCATTAGCCCAAATCTTATGAGAAATTTTAAGATTGTGAAAGCTATTTGGAGAATAATAGCGACAACGGATGTGTTGATTCACAGCATTAATGTCAGGATTGATATTTACATCAACTGACGTATTAAGACTAAATAGATCTAAGTCGTAAAGGCTAGATAATTTTTCTAAATTGTTCTTAGAAGTAAGAGGAGAAAGTAAACAATTATTGAACCGACCATGTGTATTAGCTAAATTAGCACCATAATACGGTAGTTCTTGAAAGAGCTTCTTTCTTAAATTCTTTTCTTGTTTCTTTGTATTACTCTAGCTGATTACCTTCCAGTAAAAGTACTTTACCGTTCAACCACATGTGTCTTGAGTAGGAGGACTAGCAAGATTCGTCAGGTCTTCGATGCATGACAGCTTAATGATGCGAGAGGACTCCGTCCTTCTCAAGAAAGCGGATCCATTCTTAGCCCAGCAGAAAGCAAATCCGTTGTCCCTTTGAAACGTTTTTGCCTTGAAAAGGAGCTCCTGAACTCTTGGGATTAAGTGATCATAAAGTCTTATATTGTCCACCTTCACGCTTGGATCAAAACTTAGATCCTCCGGTCGTAGATTGCGAACTTCATTCCTCCTGGCCATGACCTCGTCTCGTGTCAGCCTGCTAATAAATTTACAGATAATGGCATTTGGCCTGTTCGAGGCTTCCCTTGCCGGAACTCTATGGGCAGTGTGTAGATCCTTAACGTCTATGCCTACAACTCCCAATACCGAGAATAACTTGATGCACAAGTTAGCTGTGTCAACTCCGGTTTCACGTTCAGATACTTGGGGTATGCCAACAGTCTTTACGTTGTATTGATAGCTGTATTGCTGAATCGCATCGATGGCGGCAGAAATTCGGTCACATTTTGTGGAAATTTCAGCTATTCTCGCGCTTAACAACTTCAGTTTTTGCTGAGCCTGCTTCTTAAATTGCCCAAAGTCGTCATATTCATCACTCAGGAACTGGATACTAGCGCTGCCTTGTTCACTTTCGGCATTGTTGACTTGTCCGGTATTGCTAGCTTGTCCGCCATTGCTGATGCTATTAAACGATTCTTGTAAATTCTTCAGCTCATCCGACAGTTTTTGAACTTCAGCTCGCAGCTGTTGATTCTCTTTCTTAAGGGCTTTTTCCGCCATCACAAAATAGCTCAGTAAGCTTAATTTGAGTAGACTGTAAAAAGATTTAAACGTGAAAATTGCGGACTTCATCAAAACACGTCCGTCCGTCCGCAAGAAGCGCAACCGCTCCTCGCCTTTCCTTTTTAGCGGCTGCTCCTTTCGCTGGCAGGCTCCTGTGAAATCTTTGCTTTTAATTTTGAGTTGATGACTGTTTCCAACGCCCTAATAAAAACCCTCTTGTTGGGGGTGTCTGTTATTGGCCCGTGGTGGTTTCTCCTGCACGAGTCAAGCCTTTTTGCATAGCTTTGGACGCTTTGCATCTGCTTGGCCCCCTTTTTATTTTGCTGCGTGTCTCCTGAGAATAGATCCCAGGCCTGCAGCCGCAGTGCCAGCTCGCCATCTCCCTGGACCTCGGGGAGCATCTCTTCGCGCTGCGTTAAGGCGGTGGTGTCTATCCCCCTGAATGCGGCCAGGGGCTCTTTACATGCAAGGCGTAGAGGATCATTTCTTCTCTTGGAAGGTCCAAGTATCTGGAAGTTTTGACTTAGAGCTCCAATATTACCAACACCAGAGGCAGCTTGCGAAAGGTTTTGGAGACCATGATGGGGGTGGGTAGAGTGCGGACATTGCAGTGCCAGCAAGTGCCCGCCAGGAGGTGAAAAAATCCATCTGTTTAGTTGTAGACTGCCGTGCAGCATACCTCAGGTTTGTCCCTTTGATTGAGTAAATAGATTGTCGTGCTTGTCCGTGCCTTGTACGCAATAATGTTTAAAGCGTGTGGGAGGGCTGTGTTGTATTGTTGGAGATCCTGAATGAAGGCAACCAAAAACAACAATGAAAAAACTACAGAACAAAAAATATTGTACACACAGCTAGCCGTGGAGCAAGGTACAGAATACATTCTAGAAATTAACCCAAAACCAAATTCGTGGCCATCGCTTCACCCTTCAAGGCGGTATTCCAGCCTAAAGTACGCCTGACAAAGTCACTGTTTTTTTAATGTAAGATTTCAAGCCATGGAAGACCGGTTAGTAGTAAAGGGGGTCACTATGCGACCTGAGGAGGCTTCTGATTGGCTGTTAAAAAATTGGCATACTGGTCAAACCAGTTATGCAAATAAGGGAAACCGGTTTGACGAGTATGCAAATTGGCCAAACCGGTTCTGAACGGGGTGGACTGGGTTTTGGAGGGCAAGGGGATTATAATCCCCAAACTTGTTGATGAATTCATGACCTTGATTATAAAAGGGGTGAAGAGACCATGATGAGTTTCATTCCTTAAAGGCATCATGGTTGAAAGAGTAGTCGACAAAACGATGGAAGACATGATGGATAGGATTATAAAGGGTATGGCCATTACCCGAGATGAGTACAACAGGTATATGAATACCTTGGATGATGATGATATGACAAAGTATTTGTCACCGCCAGAAGGAGCGATTATTGAAATGGATGAGAAAGCACTCTTGGAAAACGCTTTACATACATTGAAGTTGGAAGAGTGGCAGGGAAGAGATTACGAGAAAGTGGTCATGCAGTTGGATATGTATATCTCTCAGCCGGAGTGGACAACATGGCAAGACTTGGAAAAAGATATTACATGCAATGTGTTCTTTTGGGCAGATGGTGGCAGGGGTGAGTGTGTTTACCAAGCAGAATGGAAAGGTGAAACCCTACCCAAAGAGGAAACCCACAAGATCAATGTGTTTGTGGATCCACAAAATGATGAGAAGATCGCTTGTGGATTCATTCATTCCATGAGTCATATCTGCAATGGCTCTTTCCAATACATGGTTCAAATTGGATGCTCCTTCTTGAATAGTCTTGGCTTGGGGAATATCAATGGTCAAATGATAATCAATACCCGAGGTTTTGAATTTGGGAATGTGGCGTCAATTCTGTTCTGTCAGATCATAACTGGGTTGTTGTTGTTGTTGCTGTTATCTCCCACGACGTCCCCCCATTTGCTCACTGCAACATTGAATAGTAAGAATATAAGTTCAAAAATCGAACATGTTGACATCAAAAGCAACAGAGTGAACAATTTGGTAAAACATATCAACTTGCCCATCTTCCTGTTGTGGTTGTGGTTGTTGTTGAATGACGGATACTGCCTGTAATAATTCCTCATCACTCTTCATTGGTTCTGATAACTCATCATCACCTTCTTGTTCTGTTTCATTCATTGTTTGTAATAAATCATGATCACTGACTGCGGGTGTAATGATCTCTCCGCCAATCATCAAACCCAACAAAATGCTTTGTTTATCAGGACGAGAAAATTGATGGTGGACCCATTTTGGATCAAAACAAGTTATTTGATCGGGGGTGTAACCCATCATCGTGCAAGATTGCACCCAAGGGCGAATGATATGAGATGGCTTGATACATGTCAACGCTTTTTCCATCAACCTTGAAATCTTTGCTTCATCATCTGCCTCAGAACTACAGTATCGTCCAAAAGTAATGCAAGCGATAATCGACAAATATCGCGAAAATCGCGATATATCGGCGATATTTAACGATAATTTATCTCAAACGATATATCGAGCGATATATCGTAACAGCTATTGTCTTATTTATCAGCGAGATATCGTTTACACTTTGCGGTATATCGTTTCCCTTCAGCGATATATCGTTCCCGCTAAGCGATATATCTTACTCGTTTAGCAATATCATTCCCGCTAAGCGATGTATCTTACTCGTTCAGCGATATATCGTTCCCGCCAACTTTTTCTTGATTATGCGACTAGTCATCTCGTCATCTTTTCGCATCTGCCATTCGATGAAATGTTTTGCTTCATCAGATATCTTCGTTGGTCGTCCAGAGTGTGGTAGATTCGCCACGGAGCTGGTGGTTTTAAATTTCTTGATAATACGACCGATGCTAGCAAGACTGACAGCTAAACCTTCGGTTTTTAATAACCTGAAGATTTCGGCCGGGCGAAGGCCTTGCTTGTGCAAGAGCTCGATTCAAGTTCTTGTATAATTCGTAACTTTAGCCATAACCTCGAAATTGTTTGAAAGTGAATGACAAATAACATCTGGGTTCACTCTTAAAAAAGCTGTTGCTATGGCAGCAAACAATACGACGTGGACGCAAGAGCAAATGACACGCAATTATGACACGCATAAAAGCTGTTGCTATGGTGTATATCTTCTTCGCGCAGAGACTGGGGCTTAATTGGGGAAACTTTGTGTGTATTACACACAGCTAAAATAGTGTCAAGGCAAGCGAGATCAATTTCTGCCGCTCTCTCGACTCCAACAACAAAACAAAAATTGCGATGCTTCTGGGTTGTGGAACCATCTTTAAAGTCCATCGTAGCTTCAAGGGAAGAGAGAGAAGATTTGCACCTCGTCGAATCAGTTATTGCTCGACCGTGGCCGTGTTTCATGTACATAAACTTCAACACTAATTCATTGCACACAATCGCTTCGCTATGATAATTCGTTGCAGGGAACTTGGCTTCACTACGATATATCGTTAAAGTGAACTTCGCTTCAACGATATATCGCTACGATATATCGTTTCCCTTTACGAGATATCGTTGCAGCGATTTCTCGCTAGAACGATATTACAGCAATATATCGCAAAAATTGCTCCGATTTATCACTGATTTATCGTTTCGACACTCGCCAATTCCTGCGATATTTCGCAGATTTATCGGCGAGAAATCGCGAGAACAAAGCGCGATATTCGGCGATTATCGCTTGCATTACTTTCGGACGATACTGTATGATCTTTTTCGTATGGAGTTCTATGAGAACATCCATAACAGGCCTCATTCGCCAAAGACTTGACTCTATTCCAAACGCATTCACAATAGACACGCCAAAACTGAGCTTCTATATTCTCTTTAGTCTCCTCATCCATGTTGCTTCTTCGCTCCACTATTTGTGGTGAAAATACTACAACTCACTCCTCTTTTATACTCTCTGTGGCATAACCCGTTCTTTACCTGTTTTACCAGTCTTTTCCGGTTCATCAGGTTTTTCATTCCTGTCCATCAAGTTTTTCTTGTAAAAAAACCGTTTTGATATGGGGTACCCCCCACCCCCCTATGTTATTTTTAAAAAACCAGTTTAAACCGGTTTTAAACCGGCTTCCCCAAAAAAGTATAAAAGCAATGACGCTCCTTCCAGTCGGTGTCTTTTCGCTCATCTCGTTGTAGGCGAAGGTGATACAGGGTGATATTTGTGCTCCTTTTCCATTTGTCAGTCTCAAGATGCCAAAACGAAGACAGCAGAGCCAAAGAGGTGCTGCCAAAAGACCAGCAACAAGTTCTTCTTCTTCCAGGGACCCTGTATCGCCTTCGCCTTCTGGGTCGTCCCATATGTTTTCTTTAAATTTCATCAAGGAAGCCGGACCATCCGCTGATCCTGTGACACCGTCTACATCCGCTGATCCTGTGTCAAAGATTCCTCTCTCTTTGGAGATACGTACCTGATCCCCCACTTTAAATTTGAAATGCATCCGTTTGACTCGTTTCACAAAATTATCCCCATAGAAATAACGCCATACATTTTGAGCATTGGCCTGGGTTACAAGGTTGGGAGCAGTTCCTATACTGCGATGTTTTGAACTATTGTAACTTTTCACCAAATCATCCAACACATCCAAGTAACGATAATGATTCACTTGAGTGAAATATTGCCACATGCGTCCTTTGATGGTTCCGTTAAAACGTTCCACGATTTGGGCTTTGGTTTCACTGTAGGTAACAAAATGATCCACGTGTTTGGATTCCAAAAACTTTTGAAACTGACGGTTCGTGAATTCTGTTCCTTTATCCGTTTGCAAACGTTCAGGGATGCGTTCATCTTGTTTAAAAATGTGATCAAAAGCTTCCACCAAACTTTTACCTGTTTTGTTTTTCAAAGGTACCACCCATGCATATTTGGAGAGAACGTCAATGACGGTCAAAAGATAACGAAATCCGTCATTCTCCTCCTACAATGCTTGTTCATCCACAAGATCCGCTTGCCATTGTTCATCCATACCATTGACCACCACCCGACTGCGTTCAAACTGTTTTCGCACAGCCTTGTGTAAGGTATACGGAACCTGAGATTCGAGCCATTTCCTGGCTACGGAGGGTTTGATTCCTTTGACGCGAGCGGCACCAACGAATCGCTTGGCGCCAACAAAGGCAGCAGGTTTTGCTGGTTTGTAGCACAATCTTTCTAGCATGGGTATGGATTGTCTTTCTGTCTTCCATTTCTGCCGCCGCGTCTTCATACTCTTCTTGATTGTCCGAAATTTCAATCACAATTCCTTACAGCAGGCAATATGACACCTTATCCGTTTAAACAAGTTTCTCAACGTGAGAGAAGGTAGAGATCCACGTCCCAAGCAAGGCATTGTAAAACTAAAAAAGTTGATCCTCTGGATTGTTTATATGGCTTTCTCATGTAATTATACAAATAAATCATCACCAACCATGGTAAACTGGGCAGTTTCATATCTTGTTTCGTCAACCACTCCTGTATGACATGTTTCTGTCCCACCGATAAGGTCAGAAAGTCAAGCATCCGCATAAACGCTGCTACATGACCCCAACATACTGGTGGTTGCTTTTCTTCCACTCTTCTCCAACATTTCTGTAGATCCCAAACTGTACAAGGGAGACAACAGGCACGAATGTTCAACACATCGGTTTGGATTGAACGGCTCAACTCTGGATCCACTCTTGCAGTAGCATGAATAATCGATAGTTTTATCCTCTTCATCCCTTGGAGACAAAAAAAAAAGCTGGCCGTAACAGAAGGTTTAAAGATTGAAGCTAACCGTGGTGGAAGTGTACACTGTAAAGAAAGAGAAGATGAGTCTCCACCTTATGTCGCTAGCATGTTTACAAAGCAGCATTTCAAGGAATCAAGATGGTTCCAGTGAACTGGGGGAGTTAAAAAACTGCATCGGTATAGTGTTTACTCCATGAAGAAGGTTCAACCACCATACTTGGTGGAGTTAAGAAGCCTCATCGATACAGGACCGGAACAGTATGGACTCCATGAAGAAGAGAGAGAAAAAACGTTCCAAGAAGATATGGCTCGTACAAAACAAAGAGCTCGTAAATCATTTGTATGGAAACAGGAATCCGTTTGGACTAAGTGTCAGTGCGGAACATTTTAGCAGTATTATTTCCGTGACATCCAGGAAAAGACGATCCACAAGAGTGCGGAACCGAAGAATGCTACCAGGAATCACCTTCGCAGCATCTGTTAAACATGTTCGAACTGACAGGGCTACCAAGTTCGAAGCCAATGGAGAATTTCTGTCGGAGATTTCTAATCCACTGGAAAATTTATGTAAGGAATTTCTAAATCTGCTGGAGGGAGCCACCATTCTCTTGGCTGGAAACAACTTAAGAGAACAACAGAAAAACGTGAATATCAATAAAAGTACCTTTTTTTTCTTCCACCAAAAGGCTTCAACATAAAAAAATGTCTTCACTGCACTTCAATATCCGTACGGTAGTGTATCATAATCTTGTTTGATCACACGCTTGTTATAAGCCAGTTTATATTTCTTGTCTTGGGATTGCGTCACCAATTGTTTGTTCTTTGTATCACGTACAATCTTATGAGGGTTATGAACAGTGACAGGTTCACAGTCATTGGTTCGTACCATGTCCACCATGGTATGAAAGTTCACTTTCTCTGTAGTCCAGGCATTCAACGTAAATCCCTGTTCTTTACATACAATTTTTCCCTTGTGTGTCTTGTATGCATAATTCTTAGGGCCTGCCGAAACAAAAGTGATGCAACATTAAATATTTGACATTGGCATGGTGCTAGGTTCAAATCTGTCTGCAGTGCAAGTATATGGCTTATTTCATATAATCAAAACTCCAGTATTTTATTTCCCATATGCAATCATGCAATTTAAATATTACTGTCAGAACTGTTCTTTGCAATTATCAAGCCTACTTATGAATACGTGTATATATTTGTTTTCTTGCAGTTTACTCTAGGCTTGGGTGCAAAAATGCAGTTGTGGCAGTTGTGGCAGTTGTGACAATACGTTTTGACGATGAGTACTGTGACGATAAGTTTTTCTGTGACGATAAGCTTTTCCTTCAACACTGTAAATTTCCGACTGAACGGGCACTTTACTGACAACTGGGGGAATCTAACTCTTGGAGAGCACTGCTTAGCTGCAGGAACAGAAACTCGTCACGATTTCCTGGTACACGAGGATCTACTTCAATCGGTCTTCAATACAGACGTCAAGGAAGAGACATTACTTGGTCCAACAGTAATTTATTCTGCACTCTAACGTCGAGGGTGAAATTGACATACTCGGGGAAGTGGTCGCTGTGAAATCTCTCTCCCTCTCTCTCTCTCCAATAATCTTTACAAACGTACTTACTTATATACCATCCTTTACAGGTCAAGTGTTAACAGTGTGTTAATGTAACTTCAAGTATACAATACGAGCGGAAAGTACTTAATTAAGATAGCGAATTCTAATCAACACCACAAGGCTTCAAAATTAAAAATAGGTACCCACAGGGTACATGTGTGGGCTACAGATGTGGAAGACAAATGTACATGTCGGAACAAGACAGGTTATCAATTTGCACTTGAACTTAGCTAACAACTTTTATACTGCAGTGAAGTAAGTAAACTTTGTGATTGCTACTTCTCTCTGTTTTAAATTTTATTGAAAAAGTTTCTTGTTAGGTTAACAGTGTTGCAGGGCAGTAAGGTTGCATCAAGTCAGCGTGACATTGTGTCCTGCTTAAAAGTTGCAGTATAAGTAATTGTATTTCTATGCATCGGACACCAAGTGACAGCTTATTTGAGGTTGCTTAGACTATGCTTGCCTACTGCTTAGGGCCATTTTCACTTGAGTGTCGAAAGTAATTTGCGTTGACTTTGGTTTTGCATTGCTATGTTCAGCGTTTGCCTTAAAAACTTTGCGCCACTTTCTCAACCAATCAGAAGAAAAACCAAAACTAATCATGACTTGCTTGCGCAAGTTTTCCTGCGTTTCATGTTATTATTTTGAATTTTGTTTGGACAATGGATTGCTTTGTGACCTATGTGATTGGCCAGAGTAAGTACTGGTCTATTAGGGTGAAGTGAGACAACAGTCCCATTAGCTAGCAATGCGGTTTTGGAGAGTCACGATATTAAACTGGTTAAAGGCATAAACTTGCAAGAGTGACAACAAGAAAGATAATGACTTTGCACTATGCGTTCAGTACAGCGCATTGTTTAGCGTTGTTAAGAAACCTCCTTTTATCCTTGTTTAAAAGACAATACAAAAATAATGAGTAAATTATTTTACTGTTTAACTCAATCTTTAATAAGAAATGACTTAAGACTCAAACAACACTTGTACAACAAGACATGCTGTCTGAAACAGTTCATGGATAAACAGGAACATGTCTGTAACCGATTTCTAACTCTTGGGCCTAGTAGGGAGAACAAGGACATATGCATATAATGAACCAGTTTGGAGTTGGTCGCCATATTGAATGACTTTACGACCACCATATTGAATGTTTTATGTTATGATGGCCATATGGAATATATGACTGTAAGGTTGCCATGTTGAATGGATTATGTTATAGTCGCCATATTGAGTTCATAAACAGCGCCGGAAAAAGGGGTATAAATTACAGTAAACGCCCGGGAAAATCGGTGTTCTCTTAAAGAAATTTATGTATGCAGGCCGGGCATGTTGAGGCGCGCATACAGCAAGGCAGTAATATACTGAATATACCTTTACAGCAACCACACAACACATAGTTTCACGTTTAAAGAAATAGTTTATTGTTTACACAAATAAAAATACAGTTCAGTAACACTGTCCTTCAATTATAGTAAAATGAGACTCCAGTGTCCTTGTCTGTGACTTGATATAACGGTGGAATGTCCTTTTTGACATCTTCTATGACGGCAAATTGTCTTTGCAGCTTGGGTCTTCCTGGCTGATAGTTCATGGCTTTCATAAACACTTGTGGCTGACTTTGTTGATAATGGAAGCTGTAATGAGGTTCTTCGTCGGCCCATTGAAAGTATTTACAACTATCTCTTCTGCGACAGGTAAGATAGGGTCTGAATGGATTTTTCTCTGATCTTGATACTCTCATGGTTGGTACTTCCTTGTGGTGACACAGAGGTACCTGACCTCCTGCTTGTAGCTTGTAGTCAGGAGTCACGCAATCTCTCAGGCACTGATGATAACCGTGGATATTATCTTCATGACAGAAGAAGGGACATTGTCTCCAGTCCAAACAACGTAAGTAATGTTCACCTGAGGCAGGTGTAATAACTTCAAGATCTTTCAGACAAAGTTATCACTTGGAGTAGCTCATCGTGGAAATTGTGATAAGAAAGTGTGCAAGCGACAGACCTTTATATAGTGTGGCTTAAAAACCTGTTTTCTACTGGTGCTCTTCATTAAAAATTCGGTCCAACCAGTACCAACAGGTATCACTGAACGGTTCAGGCTGGGTCATGACTTCTAAAATACATTGTCTTTCTTCCTGAGGATTGGCATCAAGCCAGTCTTGACAATCAGGCGCTGGTAAATCAAGAATGTCTAATAAATCATGCAATAACCAGTACGCAAAATCTCGATGTTCATCCAGATGTGTCAGAGCATCATTTAGCCGGGCTGATTTTCTAATTCCACGGCAAGCTACATAGGTCAAACAAATCCAGTAGGCTTGTTGGACTTTCTCTTCCATGTCTTCTACGGTATCACGGTACGCATTGGTCTTGATGTTGGGAACGATGATGTTATGAACTCTCTACCTTTTTCCGCATTAGTTATATAGTGTTTAAAGAGAACCGGTTTAGTAAGGTTCCCATTGTCTGTTGCTACGTAATCATGCTACCATAGGTGTTCTTGCTTTTCTTTTTTTCTTTTTTCTTTCCAGTGTGGATAAAGGTGTTTCCAAGAAAACCGGTTTTCCGGAAAACAATGGCGTCTCTTCCTGAACCGGTTTATCCTGTTTTCTTTTTAATTCAGATCTGGCAACAGGACGAGGAATTTTAGACGTTGAAGCTGTCCCCTCCCCTGTGCTGGAGGTTGAAGGTGTGGCTGGAACTAGTTCTGTCGGCGGTGCTAGAACGACAGGTGGAGCAACCGTTGTTTTGCTCTTCATCTGTTTCGTCAAGCCTTGATATCTTTGTGTAAGGTGTTCTAATAGAACAATTTTTTGGTCTTCTGGCAACTTAGACTCTATGATGTGTTTCATGATGTGTCCTGATCCAAGCGCGTCAGCATAGGTAGTTGAGGTGGAGCGTTCAATCGATGTTCCGTTTCCATACTTTGCATCAACTGTTCCGGAATCATCACCATCTTTTGTGCATGTTTCATGTTCAAACTTTGCGCCAGCAGTATAACGAAAGTGGTGATCATTGTGTGTCAAGTCAACAGAGCATTGCCTGGTACGATGCTAACTGTTTCAATGGACTGTTTGCTTCAAGGATGGTCCCTTTAAATTACTTAGTTTCTGTACTGAAACAAGCCGTTCTGCATGTGTTCAGGGGGTGATCCCTTAGGTAATTTTGCTTCCTTGAAGAGCCTATTCAATAAATGTTTCTGTTTGTTCACTGATGCTTCCATGGCCTCCTGGAAGTCCATGTCATCTTTGTTCATGTAGCGTGTTTGCGTTTTCATGATTTCTTTGTGCACGGGATCCACTTCCAACTCGTTAAACCATGTCAGATAGGAAATATACAGCTTTCGCATTCTCTTCCTGTAGGCAGGAAGTAATTCATTGAAGGCCTCTACCTCTGCAATATCTTCGGACACCCCTTGTAGCTTGCGGATGTTCACTTGTTCTTGAAATTGTGATTCAAGATCATTCACAGCCTCACAGAGCAGCTTATGCCAAGGGTTCTTTTCAGGCTCCTTGTCGCTATCTAAAGTGGTATCTTCACTCTGCTCCCCTTCGCTTACATTGCGCTCATCTCTGCGACTGTCTTCATCCTTGCTTCCCATTTCCTCCATTTTGTCATTACCGGGAAATTCTGTAGAATCCTCTTCAGTTGAAGAGAAGCTCTCATATTGCTCTTCCATTGAACGATTGGGACAGTGATGCTTTTTGTGGCGGTCTCTGTTGTAGCTACGATTAAATACTTTTGGACAGAAGTGACAAAATACTCCATCATAGGACTCTGCGTGATGTGAACCGAACGCTCTTTTGCTTCAAAATGAGCTCGGTGCTCCTGGTCCTGCTCTTTCTACTACTCTTCTTTTGAGCTGAGCCGCCAACGATTGATCAGAAAAGAAACACGAGTATATTTTACCCAGGAAAGAGTTTCACTTAGGTATGTGGCATGTAACCATATTATACCCTTGTAATTATACGTGGTCTGTACTAAATTTATACTTGACTGGTTTTTCTTTTTCTACAAAGTATACAAGAGTGAGGACAACACTTGTTATTCGTTTATTATACACATCAAATCAATGTATGTAAGTACGCTCACTCCTTCCGTTTTAAAAGTAAAATTCGTTTACAAGCTCGTTCACTAGCAAATCGACGTCAACATTTTGCTCCTTTTTCATTAGATTGTCTTGAGGAGTATGAATCTCGATAAGACTGGCACAATCTATGGGCTCTGTCTCAGAAGATCCAGCACTGTCACAATGTTCTGCAATAGAAAACGTGGTTACTTCATTAAAAACATAATATATGGCTGTCAGGATCCGATCCCTTAAGTCACTGTTCTCTTTGTAGTGTTCGAGCTCTAAGACGGAAAGATAAATCCAGGTTCTTGGAAACTGAGTGAGCTCTGTCAGGTAATCTTCCCAATCGTTGTGAAGGGTGAATCCGAGAGCTGCGCATACTTGCCTTGAAATGTTTAAAACATGCAGCAGGTCCATCTTGTCCATCGCCCGGTCGAAATAATAACTCCAAGCATCCTCTTGATCCATCATCAAGCATGAATGATGTCTTTGGCTTGGCTGATTTGTTTCACAGCCATAACAAGAATCCATCTTTGCTTGATGAACGGCTTCATCACAAACAGCAGCAAACGCAAAACGAAAAATATGACCAACCAAGACTGCTAAACGTTGCTGCGTCACTTTCTCTACCTCATCCACTGCAGGTAACAGATATTGAGGAGGTTGGATTTCAATATATGATGCCATGTTTTTGTTATTGGTCTCGTATCCAGTTGTATGAAGTAAAGTAGACCTGTACCAGCTTTCTTATTTATATGTTGGGGTAGCGATCCTAGAGATCACTGCCCAAACACGTTTTTGTAGTGTAACCGTTTACACAATAGCTTTGTGTAAGCTCTATTCTTCATCATCGACCTGTTATCAGCCTAACACCATCACCACACGGTAAACTGGTTTTACAGTAAAAACAGATTTTTCAAGCACGCCGTGGGTAGCAACTCGGCCAGACACATTGGAAATGTTTATTGTTATTGACTCTTCTTTTCATGCCAAGTTCCGTCGCAAATTGGTTGCAAACAAAAACATCCATAGTCATTCCATGACAACAGGAAGAAAGCGAATTCGGACGAGACTTAGTCAAGAAGATGAAGTTCTGATTTCGCATGTGACCATGAAAGTGAAGATAACGAGGTGTAATGAGTATATTGAAATGCGCTCATTCATGCGGTATCGAGCCGTTTTTGTTCAAAAGAAGACAAAGACAATGCGGGAAAAACAGTTAAAAACTTTGCAAAACGTGTCCGACGCAACTAAATTAAACACACTGGGCACCTTAAGAGTTTTGAAAAAACCCCGTAAGCATTTATCTGCAATTGCAATAGAAAGGGTAGTTTCAAGCCAAAACAAATCTTGTTTCATCTAGTTTTAATTTCTGTTATCAGCACTGCATATAGGCTTGGAGCAATTTAAACTCGCTCTTTGAAAGCAGTTACACCTTACGGCAGAAACTCGGAGGTGCTTTTCTAAATTGTTTACAACAGTGACAATTTCTTTTTTTTTAAGTACAAACTATCCTGCTCGCTCACGATGGAGCATTGCTCCTCAAATTCACAATAACGAGAGTCGGTTTCTCGGACGAAAACAAAAGGCTTGTTTTACTATGAGATGGTAAGAATGAACTTTGTATAGGAGGGTGCTCTGGAATAAGAGAGCAATATATTCCTACTCGCAAAAGATGGAGCATTGCTCTCAAACTGCGCAAAAGATGGAGCATTACTCTCAAACTGCAGAGTATCGGCATGGATGCTTGCATTAAAACCAAAACGTGTGTTTGAGTAAGGTTTCACAATAAACACCGACCAGAAGATCTTTTTTTTTTGTTTTGTGTGTGTGTGTGTGTGTGTGTGACAACAAAATACACAGAGTGAATTTTTCTCCACTGTTTGTTAAGTTTATTCGCATGATTGGTGAAAAGCTGGAGCCACATAGTTCCAAGTTGACAATAATAGTTTTATTTACCATCTGATCGTGACAGATGAAAATGTACAAATGCTCAATGAATAAATAGGAACGAGATAAGACGAACAGAGACTTAACAGTTCAGTAGGGCTCCCATTGTGTATTAGTACGTAATCTTTCTACCATGGGTGTTCGTCTTTTTGCATCATAGATAGTGGTGGTAGCGTTAAATTTCTGGACTGTCCTTGATGCCACTTCACGAAGAGTGTAGTGTCGGTCTGACTGCCAATTACTGTTGCCAGCACCGATTTGTTGCTCAGCTAGTAAACAATCTTTATCCTCCCTCTGACAAGCAAATAAAAGTCACTGTAAAGAAATTGATCCTTTTTACTTACAGAAATACAGAGCAGTAACGTTTGCATTTAAATACAAAACGATGACTTAAGAAAAAACCCAACTCATTGTGTGTTTGCTGACCAAATAATAAAATTCAATATGGTAAGCAAGTAATAAATTCATTATGGCGAGCGTAGTTTAATATTGAACGAGGTTACACTCACTCACTTCATTTTCCATGAGATAACTGTAGTCATATTCATTCATGGCTTTCTTGAACTCCTCCACATGCTCCATGAGTTCCTCGTCTGAGTCTGTGATCTCTTCTGCGTCTAGTAGCTGCAAGTCTGTCGCGTCTTCCCCGTAATATTGGTCCTTGTCAATTGCTCCAAAGATTTCCGGATGCATCTCTTCCAACTCCTGTAGCATTTCTGAGATGTTATCAAGAGTAGGCTCTGTGGTTTGAGAAGAAGAAGGAGAGACATTTTCAGTCATTGCTTGAACCAGGTCTGTTAACCAATGTTGCTGAGGTGGTTGCATTCGTTCGGAGAGTCGTTCTTCCATTCTGCGAATGTTTTCTTCACTTTCAAACTGCTCGTTCACCCACCGATCATGGAAAGGTACCATTTGGTGTTGCTCCACTTGGGGAATCATTATCATGCATCTTTCTCGCCATTTTTTCATAACGTTCTGTTTATTAACATTTAAGATCGGCGCGCTGATGTTTGTGTCCCCTTTATTCAACAACTCATCGTGTACCTCGTCTTCATAGATCTGCCAAAAGGCTTGTTTAATATCTTCCCTCATTGGAAGCCTGGTTCTCTTTTTAGAAAGGTGATAAGCGTGCTGCTTTTCTTTAAAGAAGCGGCTCATTTTTTGAAATAAAGAGGAACGCGACGTTACTTCTTCTTCATCGCATAGTGGAACATTAAGAAACTCTTCGATGCAGCTTCGGGTCCTACGCTTTCCATTGTAAAACGCTTGCTTTACTCGAGAGTTAAAGTGAACAAGCTTTGCCATTGTCGCAGCTGAAGGTAAAACCTCTTTGAGCCTCTCTTTTTATTACGAAAATGCGTACGTAAAGAAAACATTTAGGATCAAAAAACCCCCAATCAGGTTAAAGTTTTGTATAAAGAAACTGACAAAAGAATTTGAAAACTTTCACTATCACGGTGTAAGTCACGTTCCAAGTGACAGAACGCCTCTTCCTCAAAAGAGGTCATTGTCGCTATTGTAACCGGTTCTTCTTTAACACCACCTGGCAAAATTAAAAACTGCCTCCAAGCAAAGCGGCTAATTTCAAGTTTCCTAATAACCTCGTTTGTGCAATAGGTTATTATAAGTAGTTAAGCCGATCATCATATCATGCACTGCTACTATTGTCCCCGTTGAACACCGTCAAGCTTTTGGTTAATTAAACTCTGTAAAAACTACCTAATAAACTCG
This sequence comes from Ricordea florida, assembly GCA_949710005.1. NCBI lineage: Eukaryota > Metazoa > Cnidaria > Anthozoa > Corallimorpharia > Ricordeidae > Ricordea > Ricordea florida. The sequence continues at coordinate 16,534,544 of OX453276.1, read as the reverse complement.
CTTGTGCAATGAGTTATTATTGGTAGGTAATCCGCTCTTTGTACCGTACATTGCCACTATTGTCCCTTTGATCACCATCAAGTTTCTTGTTTAATTAAACTGCATAATGAACTCCGTAATAAAACTCGTTTGAACAGTAAGTTATTATCGGTAGTTACAACAAAACATTTCAAAACTTGATTAAGCACTAAGCGCTGAAGTGTATAAGTACCCCGATATTATTATGAAAACTCAAATTCACGATGGAGCAAGTCAAAGAGTTTGAAGCTTCACTTTCCCAAGCGTTATTGGAAGTTGAACAAGACCTTTCACTTCCAAGTAACTCCTTAGAGGTGGGTACGCCATTCACAATGATTGAAGAGGTTATAAGATTAAAGGAGTTGAAGGTCCTGGTAGACCCAAACGTTTTGGCAAGAGTGCCAGAGAACCTCCTCAGGCACTCTAAGGAGTTGACGCTTAGCAAGAAGGTTGCGGAAGAGAAAAAGAAAAACTCGCTGCTCATGAACGCGCTAGTCTCACTTCTCGAACAGTAAGTGAAAAACTAAAATGAAAACGGCTCTTTTAGGAGCCACCAATTGTTGTAAAAGCACTGATCAATGGTAACATAATTTTATACTGAGAAAATAACTTTCATCTGACAAGACACACTCTCTCCCTTCGTCAACAATGCACACACCTACAATTCATGGATATCATCAATGCCTGCGATATTGTGTGATTCCTGACTACAAAGAAAAGGAGGCAGTGAGTTGCCTCTGTGTCAACACGGGGATGTACCAACCATGAAAGTGTCCAGATCAGAAAAGAATCCGTTTAGACCCTATCTTACCTGTCGTAGAAAGGATAGTTGCCGATATTTTTAATGGGCGGATGAGCAAGATAACCCAAGCTACAGAGACAACGTGCCATCATAGAAGATGTCAAAAAGGACATTCCACCATTATATCAAGTCACAGACAAGGACACTGGAGTCTCATTTTACTATAATTGAAGGACAGTGTTACTGAACTGTATTTTTATTTGTGTAAACAATAAACTATTTCGTTAAACGTGACACTATGCATTGTGTGGTTAATGTAAAGGTATATTCAGTATATTACTGCCTTGCTGTATGCGCGCCTCAACATGCCCGGCCTGCACGCATAAATTTCTTTAAGAGGACAGCGATTTTCCCGGGCGTTTACTGTAATTTATACCCCTTTTTCCGGCACTGTTTATGAACTCAATATGGTGACTATAACGTAATCCATTCAACATGGCAACCTTACAGTCATATATTCCATATGGCCATCATAACGTAAAACATTCAATATGGCGGTCGTAAAGTCATTCAATATGGCGACCAACTCCAAACTGGTTCATTATATGCATACGTCCTTGTTCTCCCTACTAGGCCCAAGCCCCGCTCTCTGGACTAGAGCGCTGTCTAATCTACTACTCTGTTATAACTCTTTTTTTTTCTCCCTTTTTTTCTCTTTTTTCCTTTCCCTTTCTTTCTTCTCTTTCCTTTTTAAATGTTTATTAGCATTTCACACGAAAAAGAATTCTTACAAAATATTACTCTACAAGTGACACATACAGCTTACAATTAAAGTTACTTACAAATTATATATTACAAATAAAATTACAATTTAACAAGACTAGCCTACGATAACCACTCTACAATATACAACGAAACAGACTAAATAACTGACAGAACTGAGATTACTTTACTTATTACAGCATTACTCACAAAAATGTTAACCGTACTAACAATAGTAACAAAAGTAGGATACGAAATATATATAAAAAAAATGAGCAATCACAGATGTCATACTAATCAAATATTTCAAATAATAATACCATACTTACATTATTAACAGAAAAAAGGAAATACAACATAAATTGAATTGGGATTAGTACCCACTTTTCCTTAAAATAGTCTTTCTTTTTGAACTTGCTTTCCGTTTCATATTTAATGGCAATTTTCATTCGAAATCCTTGAATTTTAGGTCGAATTTGGCGATTATGATGTTGTTTTCGGAATCCAAATCCTCATTTTGCAGTGTTATAACTAATTTGTTTAAGAAAGTGACAATTTCTTTATCTTTGTTTGGTGCATATATATTTACTAGGAGATATACCTTATCTTTGATTTCAGCTTTTAAAATGATGTAACGCCCCAGAGGATCAAGAATTTGTTTATGTATGATGCAGTCAACACCCTTCTTAATTAAAATTGCAACACCGCGAGAATTTGAGCTGCCGTGGCAAGTTATAAGCTCTGCTCCCCATTCATTTCTCCATTGAGTTTCCGCTGCTACCGTAGCATGAGTTTCTTGCAAAAATGAAATATTTGCACGCTTTCGGCACCAGTTAAAAATTGCCCTCCTTTTTTAAAATTACTTATGCCCTGTACATTTAGCGATAATAATTTAAGCGCCTCAGTCATCATTTGAGCTCACAATTGTCGCTAACAGACTGCAGAAGGAAGATTAAAAACAAAGGAAAAAGTGCTAATGAAGTATTTGACATGACAACTGTAAATGCAAATCCAGAGTCGTAAATAAACCAGTAGTGCTAAATAATAATAAAAAAAATAAATACGGTTTAAAACAAATTTCTTCGCGTATGCAACATGATCTAAAAACTAGATATAACAGTATCAACTGGTAATTCAGAGAACAATACGAGAGAAATAAGAACTCCATAAAATAAAAACACAACTACATCAAATGTCCATCTGACGTGCATTTAGGAGCTACAGCTCTCCATCTGCTTGAGTGTTACTGCTCATTATTACACCATAATATGGAAGATTTTCTGTTTCCTTTCCTTTGTAAACTTGACCATTTATTATCAGTTTGTCAACGTTAAAGAAGGCTTGTTGGTTCTCTCGCTTTGCTTTCTTCAGAACCGGGTATAGTTTTGCATGGATATCATCTATTTCTTTAGGATAATCATGAGCAAGCCTGATTCCAGTATCTTTCAAGTTTTTGACTGAAGACCAAACAAATTGTTTGTCTTGGTACAAACTAAATTTTGTGATGACAGGTTGAGGCTTATCAGGATTGGTTTGCTTGCAAACGATAGACACGCTCGAACCGAATTTCATCTACATCTTCTTTCAAGATATTCATTTTTTCTTCAAACATTGATTTTATTCTGTATCACTGGGCGTCTCACCTCTAATTTCCGGCAAGTTGAATATCTTTATATTCTCTCTGCGGGTGTAAGCCTCCAGCTTAATGTTCCTGCATCTAAGTTGTTTGATGTTCGTTTTCAGCTTTTGGAGTTCCTCATCGGTTTCGGCTGCTAGGGAACACGTGTTAGACATGCTAGTTTTGAGTTCAGTTAGCTCTTCATGATTGGAATTGACAGCATTTCTCAAATCCTTATTTTCCTCTTCCACCTGTGTTAAGCGTGTTTTTGGGGCTTGTAAATCAGGCAGCGCGGCTAATAGTAGGTCAATTTTGGCCTCCAATCTCTGCATGTTTGCCAAAGCGTCGCAGCAATGGCCGCCGTCCACAAGGGTTTCTTCATCAGTTTGAGAGCCATTGTCATGTAGCCTTTTACAGATTGGCCTTCTTTCACTTGAGCCATCATTTCCTTGGTCCTCATTCATGATTACTGCAGACAGAGAACTGAAATCTTGTCAAAATCACATATATTTTTTTTTTCGAACTTTCACAGAGCAGAAAAATGTACGTCTGTTGCTGTCCACTACCGCTGCAACTTCTTTCCTGTTATAACTCTTGATTTCTTACGATAGGTCACCTTCAGTTGTTGTGGAAGGTACAAAAGCAAAGCATGGATTGATGCTTTATCCATTGTTGATTCATTTCTAGTTTTTTCCTTGATGATGTCAATCATTTCTTGGAAGAGTGTTAACTTCTTTCTTTCACTGCTGCAGGTTTGAAATAGAACTTGTGCAAAGCAATTTTGTTCACATGCAGATACCTTCTGGACTATGTGACAATTTTTACATTCTGCCATAAGGGTTCCTTGGCTAAGTTCAATCTTTTTTTGACATTTGCAGCAAGACAGATAGTGGTCAACACGTTTAATGGCTATTATTTCGCCCACTACAGTGGTGTTAATGTATTCATCTGGTATTTTGCCAGTGATTGCTAATGGTTATCTGATGTCTTCTGCATGGCTGATTGTTGATCCATCCTTTGCTGTGTTGACAAATATGTCACCATTTAGTCTGTCCCTTTTTACTCTGAGATCTTTAAATGTGTATGTCTTTCCCTCAGTGACTGATTCAGTGAAGCTGCTCCACAGAGTCAATTTTATGGTGGCATAGGGATCCACTATTACAGCATTTCTGTATTTCAGTCCTGATGGAGACTCCTTTGCTGGCAATGAGGTTGCCACTTTGGCTGTCAAAGTAACTAGTTGACCAACACATACAGATTTAACTAGTGCCAAGTTCATTGTTGTTGGCATTTCTCTCTTGCGGAAATCGACATCTGTACACAGATCAAGAGAGACATCATGGCCCATTAAAATGTCATCACTGTTATGGCGTGTGTCAAGTTTAAACTTCTTCAGTTTTACTGGTTTTTCGATGTAGTCTCTGAAGCACTTCTGTTTAGGTGGGGAGAAACAGACCCCTCTCATTGAAAATCGAAATATTGGCCTTTTTTAACTGGTGAAATGTTATGTAAATATCCAATTAGCTCATCTGGTGTTTTTTCCATCTTTTCAGGCTGAGCAGTACTGCCATCTGTGATGAGGTCTCTCTGTGTAACTCTACCAACAAGACTACCTTTTCACTTTCAGAGCTATCAACAACCACTTCTTTCACTTCCACTCTGTCTTCTTCATTCTCTTCTACACCCCCTTCTTGTTTGACCTTTTCATCTTGAGAGCTCTCCATGAGCACTTCTTCGTTCTCTTCTACAACCTCTTCTTTACATGTCTTTACATCTTCACTGCTTTCCATTGCAACAACTGCAAAAGAAGGAAAACAAGTATTTAAAATTAATATGTGACAGGAAAAAAAAGAACAGTACTAGACAAATTACCAGAAGAACAGAAAAATTAATTACATACCATGTGTTAAAAGTTTTGATGGCATAATTAACGTAGCACAAACTACTATTGATTCTTTATGGAACAGTCAAACGGGCAATTTAAATAATAGAGAAAACAATTATGCACAAAATTGCATTTCAATGATTACTGAATGATGTGTGCTCTATGGTCATTTTTGAAAGAAACCTTAAAATTATTAGTTTACATAAATGCCTGTGTTTACCCAAAACACCACAAATTAAGTCTTGCTATGACGGTCAAGGCAAAGTACAATAACTTTTGATTGTTTAGTCTCTTCCTGCTATAACATCTTTTAATAAGCAGTTACCGGTATTATGACACAAATAGGTTTCTGGTCTGAAAAATAGCTTTCCAAGACATATGAAGTGACATATCCATCAGTGCATTTGCGTAAAGATGGTCAATACATGTTCTGTAATCAGTGGTGGGATGTAAAATCAGTTGCCTGTAGTGATAATCTCTAATGAACAGATTACGCAGGGGATGCCTGTCACTTTGACTAAACCAGTTTACATTGAAATCTCCTAGAATACCATTATATGCTGTGGATGGGAGACTATCGATAATTTCTTTAAGGGCTGTGCACATTTGCTGTACTGTTATTTTTGGTGACCTGTATACAGCTACGATGGCAACATTTGGAACATTTCTATTGTTGTTGCCCTGCTTAAGAGAACATAATGTATGTGTGGGATTGCTCGTCTTGTCGCAGAATTAGCAGCCGCAGAAGTCTCTGTGTCACCTTGGGATCTGTGAATTGTTATCGCAGCTGCTGGGCGTAAAGGAAATTGCTACCTAATTACTTGGGCTGTTCTGTTTCTACCAACAGCAAACTGTATGGTAATTGGTTTAATTGGTGTCCACTCAGGCTTAATGCGTTGTGTATATAGATGTTTGTTATCATGTTGGGTCAACATCAGCATGGTCAAACTGGACCCATATTATTCCAGATGGCTTTTCTGGCTGATGAAGACTGATACTTTTAACAATATTACCAGCACCATTAGTCATTCCATCTTCTGTTCTGACATTCATCGATAGCTCTGTCCTTTCTCCTTCAGCTATTTTAAGGTCGGAAAGGATTTGTTTTGGTTTCCCGAGGATCATTTGGTATTTGCTTCATGATCTTTTCTCTGAGTTCAGGTGAGTTTGCTCTTACTACACTATCCTGTGCCTTGATAATATATTTCACACCTGGTGCTGAATGGTGTACTTTCTCATCATACTCATCTACCCTACTTTGGCATTCTGAATAAACAAATGTGGAATATGCATTAAGGTTTGATTTAAACTGTTCTCTTCAATAATTCTTTCTTTGATTTTCAAATGGCCTTTTCAGTCTGCTTTCCTTCTCGCAATCTGTTTAAAATCTCAGCAAATTCTTTGCTTTCTCTCTGCCTCATTATAGTCTTCAGTTCAAACATCTTAAGATGTTCATGCCATAGGTTTGGTGCAAGAATACCATATTCTGAATTATCGAGATCTTTGAATATATACCCATCCATGACAGGCTTAAGTTGAAACAGATCACCAATGGCTATAATGCTTACACCGCCAAAGTTATCTTTGCTTCCTTTTAGATCTTTCAGTCTGTTGTTTATTTTAACATTAAACATTGTGTTACCAACCATGGATATCTCATCAAGAAAAATCAATTTGATACCTCCTAATTGGCATCTAAGTGTATTAAGCCTACTTGCGTCAAGAGGTTTATAGTTTTGTAATGACTGGGAAGCTGGTATGGCTAGAGAATAAGCAGCTTTGCCAGTTGGTGCCATTAGCATTGTTTTAACCTCATGGAAATCATTGCCAGTTCTGGAGTTGTAATATTTCAGTGCTGCTTGATAAAGTGTTTTAGTGAGATGGGACTTGCCTACTCCTGCACCTCCACTAAGAAAGCAGTAAAATGGCTTATCTGATGTCTTAATTTGATGCAATATGTGGTAGAAAAATTCCTTTTGTTCTTTATTTAGCGTTTGTACCATTTCCCTGAACTCCTCATCTTGTAACTCATTGAGTATCAGTTGCTCCTGTCTGTTTGATGCAGCAGATGGAATTCCAATATCATCAGATAGATCATAGACTTCATTAAAATCTGGATGCAAGTCTTGGATGCATGTCTAGAATCCCTCAGATGCATGTCTAGAATCTACGTCTTGTGTACTTGGTGCAATAAGGTCATATCTAGCAAGATTGTCTTCATCAACACTATTTAACTGATTTTGAATTTCATCAAGATCTTCACTACAAACTGCATATTGATTCTGTTGTTCCTCAATAATATCCTTAACAAGCACATATTTTTCTTTGTATGAAAAAAAAAGCTACCAAGTAGTCTGTTTCTTCATTTCTCCAAGGTGTAAACAACATAATTAGTTCACGATAGAGCTTCTCTGGATTGGCTTCTTTGTTATAGGAAGCACTTCTAATTACTCTAGCTTTAGTTCGTTTCTTATATTTCTGAGGTTTGTTTTGTTCACTAGATTCTTCCACTTCATCATCATTTTGATCGTCCTTTGATGTCTCAAAAGGCAAGTCATCAATATCAGTCTTGTTTGACTGCTTGACATACATCTTACCACATGAGTCATACCAGGCAGTCCAGTCAGCTAATGTGACATGTTCAAGACCTACAGGCCTATTTGCATATCTCTTTAAAAAACCACTACTGAATACATCTTCAGAGTCATCTTCCATCTCCTTGATGTCATCAATATGTTTTAAAAGCTGCACTCTCTCTTCAGGGGGTGCAGTATTTACAAACACAACTTGCCGAGAGGATTTTCTCATTGGAAGCTGCAGGAGAATATACACTGCTTCTTGTGCACTTATCTCAAAGTTATTCAAGAATTTGTTACCAATGTCTCTTACTTGTTGTTTTATAGCAGAATTTCCTTTCCTTGCTTCCTCGCATGCTTTTCATAGAAGTTCACTCATGCCTTTTTGTGCTTTTGAGATGTATGATACAATATAATAGCACATGCATAACCATCTACTACAAACCGGATGTCCATATTTGCTCTCCAGGTTTTAAGGCAAGCTGGATTATAGTTGTTTATTCGTAACTCATTAGGCTGTCTATTTAAGAAGATTGTAGCACACTTCAGAGATGATCATATTGCTAGGATATAATTTTCCTCAGTGACATTCAGTTTTTCAAGTAACTTGTCAAATGAAATATCTTCACCTTCCTTCATGTCATTCAACTGTTTTTGGATTGTCTTCCAATTTTCTTTTTGTTTTTTGCTACTGTTCTGCACGGTGTCAGCATCAAGAGGGTACAGGATTTTTGAAGCTCTGATAGGCGGTTGTGGGTAATTGAAGCGACACTGTGCCTTCAACTTTTTGCGACATGTGTGTGAATGTCTGTGGCACTGCCTGTTCACAAGTTTTGGCAATTCTGAGTTATTGGCTGGTCTTGTACAAGTGATTATGTTATCAATGAAAGCTGTCACTTTATCATCATTATTTACACCAAACACTGGGATATCCTCCAACCATATCAGCTTATGGATATGTGGAGACCCTCTCTGTTGATATTCAACCCTGTAAAACCAATCTACTATTTTTCCCAATGGTGCAAGGTCACTCATGAGGAACATGTGTGTGAACTGACTATTTGATAATCAAAATGTCTAGCACATGTGACTGGATCAGATTGGATTTCTCTTCCCAGTTCAAATTTTCTAGCTTATGCTGTACTGTCACAGTAATCTTTATTATCCACAAGTTTGCCAAGAATTCTTAAAAGGTGTATCCATTGTGTTTCTGCTGATGAGAAACGGAGAGTTGCAGGACCCAGCTGTCTTATCATTGCAAACAGGTCTCTCTTTGCTTTTTAAAAAAAGTCTACACTCCAATTCATTCAGATCAAAAAATGCAGGTTTAGTCGGAAACTTCATTCCATTTATAGCAGCACATGGTGGAACTTTATTCTTGGTTAAGTGCTTTTGGCATGATTTACATATCCACTCTGTATTATCCACACTTCTTTTATTAAGGAGGAATTTGTCAACATTGGGATTTGATTGTCTTAATCCCTCAGCAGAGTCAACACTGTGCCTGTACCACAACTGATCACAACAACTGCAAATGCACAGTGGACCTTTAGAAACAATATGAAATTCAGATATTAAATCTTGAATACAACAAAATTTACTCTTTGCTCTATATACTTTCATGTAAGATTTTTTTTGTTCAGCTGTCTTCTGTTTATAATAATTAGCCTCAGCACTTTGACGTGATCTATATGCTCTTTTATAATCAGCTTCTTTCTGCTTAGCCTCAGCACTCTAATTCAATCTGTATGCTTTTTTTATAATTAGCTTCTTTCTGCTTAGCCACTGTAGACCGTTTTGCTCGATATTTTCTCATATATTTCCTCATATACGCAGCTTGATTAACAGTTTTCTTTGGTTTGTGAACTTTAGATTTAGAATTGTACAAGAGATTGCAGTTACTATTATCAATGGCAGAATTCTCGCACAGGCTTAAGTTAATAGTGCACTGTCATTTAGCATTTTTAGGTTCATGTGCAGCATTTTCCACAGTACCATGTTTTAGGTGAGAAATACTTGCAAGTAACTGTTTAGTTGACACATAATGAAATTCATCAAGGTGTCCTATGTAAATTGTTCTTAGTTGTTGTTGAGGACTTGCTGCCTCTACAATGGTAAACTCTGCAAAGTTAGGGTGAGATTCTGTGATGTGTATTTTCAAATTTAGCTTGTCTGCTACAGCTTGTATTATAAGACCATCAGCCCAGGTCCATTGCCTTGACATATTCCTCAAATATGATATCCAAGAGTTTTCTGCAGAATTGCTCTCAATAAGTCGCTGTGAATTCTCTGTTAGATAATTAATTCCAGCTAGTCTTATGTACATGTGACACCTTGGATCATCATAAAGTTGATGACAAACAGCTTTAAAAAAGCAGTCTCCACTGCCACCACAATCATAGAGGATTAGACCATACTGAAGCAACCTTGATTCCAAAACTCTCATGGGTGAGGTTATTCAACGAGTGCACTCCCTAGGCATAGGGCCTGGATTCATTTTAACATCTCCTGATAATAATATGTTCCTAATAGACAAACAGTATCTGCTACTATGCAATGTGTCATATAGCTTTGGGATTTTTCTACTTTGTAAACAGATATCAAAAGGCATCACAACGTTTCTTGCAGACACCGAGTATTGGCTAGTTTCAATACATTGCATTCTCAAGTTAATATAGGACACTGTTTTGATCGTTTACAGAACAACCACTTGCTAAAGAAGGAGTCACTCCTACGTATAAAATGAACATACCAACATTTGTAATTGGTTACCAAGTCATGGAGTAATGATGACATTGGAGCAATATTTCTTAACCTCTTCTTCAAACGTTTCCTCGACTTTTTTCTTTTCAGTGCCCGTAAAATTGACCTCAATGGTAACCTGGAAGGTTCACGGTCTCTCGATTGTTTCCTTCCCGAACGGCTTTCGAGTGTTAGTCTAGCCTCATCCTTAAAGACACTAAACGAATTTGCACTCTGTTTTACAGACTTCTGGTATGAATTCATAAGATTAACGATAAAAACAAAGGCAGAATTGCTTTGTTTACAAATTACCACAGTTTTTGGAGGTGCTTCGTGTGCGAGAGCACATGGCATGACACGGTACAAACTTGCTTCACGAACGAGTTCATTTATCCCATCATACACATATGGTATGGGCTCATTTATCCCGTAAACGGACTCATTTATCCTCCGGAGAGGCTCCATCATCCTCCAAAGAGGCGCAATCATCCTCCGAAGAGGCTCAATAATCCTCGGAAGAAGCTTGTTTTGTTTGTGACCTGGCAATTGACCTAACAGCATCTGGTTCGCGATTTTAGCCCGTTTATGGCTCTGTCCACGTTGCATGAAATGACTTAACGTTGCTGCAAAATTAACACCCCTTTCTTGTATTCGGGAAAGATTCATGCTCTGAATACTGTAAGTCCAAAACGCAATTTTGTTCGAAATCACTACGAAAACAGGAAATCTGTTCGCCATTTTCAGTTCACTTTGCAGAAAACGACCAAAACTTGCTGCTAAATAAAAACTGCTTCCTTTTATCCGACTGACATTCACGCTCTGAACACTGATCAGTGGAGAAAGCAATTCTGCCTGAAATCATTGTGAAAAACAGGCAAATCTTACTCGCCAACTTTGAAGAAACACGAAGAAAACGACCAGCCAAATGACGAAGAACGCGAGCAAATCAACCAGCGAAATGACGATGGTTGGGAGCACATGGGTCATCTCGATTCTTATTGGCCGAAGAGAGATCAAGTGATGTTTACGGACGGACACACCATTTCGATAGCATAAGTGAGGAGGTACCACAGGTAGCCCACACAAAAATAGAGTGCTAGGATTAAAATTACACAGGCTGAGATTAAGATAGAACAAACTTAGGAAATTAAAAGTGAGATACTTAAATTTGAAATTCTGAATTGGTGTTACCGACAGCAAGGGAAAATTATCCTATGAATAGAAAGCATTAAAACTCCATTAGTGTAGTAGTTCAGCTGACTAACTTCCAAGGAAACTGATAAAACTTCATTAGTGAAAAGTAGTTCAGCTGGCTAGTTTCTGAGGGAACAGAAAGTAGATTTTTAATAATAAAGGAAACTCAAATGACCCGATAATGAGCTATTTGTCTTCTAAATGAAAGTTAGTGAAACAGTGTTGCACACGCTCAGGTGTACAAAGAGTCGGCAAAGTACAAAGTAGACAATGACTTAAGGTTTCTAGCTGTTAATTGAAAAGAGGCTACTGTTGGCTTTTCTGTATTTTCATGTCGGTTATGATATTTCGGGAAAGCGAATACGTGCATTCCAAATCGAACAAATGAACAAACTGGTGAATAAAACTGTGATCTACAAGTTCCCTATTACTGAACCAAACTACATTCAAAGGGTTCGGAAGCGAGCAATTTACAATATTTTCATAGCAATACTCTGAGTGCACTTAAAATAATAATAATGTTGACGTGGTAAAGAATGGTTGGGACTACGTCGCCTATTGCTCTGTAGCATTCCTCCCACCTTAATTCGAGACCTCCAGGCGAGGTAAAGAACGGAATTAGGAGTTCTTCGTGCGGTCTTAGGTGATTTACCTCCAGAGATCAGGCCATGGACTAGAGGGTGTGTCGTCGGAAGGGTTCGTGATCTAGGCCTCCCATGAACAACCATGTGCTGAACGGGCGGGCCTTTTCCTGGGTCAGGAGCGGGCCAGGATCCATGGGCTGCAACTGTGTGGCTGTAGGAGAAGCTACGTCCTCCAAGTTTCTGACAAGGAAGGGGCAGGGCAACCCGGGGCAGTTGACGAGGTTCCTTACAAGTGCTGTCTTTTGTGTCCCTTTGGTCCAGATGATAACTTGGGCGGGCGCAACATCTCCCCACTTGTAGAGGTCGTAGAATGCCTCAAGTATGGCGTGTATGAGGACCAGACGGGGCATTGACTGTGGGAGGCCTGCCGAGGCCAAGGCGAGACCATGGTGGAGGGTCTGGAACCGATAGGTCCACAAGGCGGCCGGTCCTTTGGTCAGGAGGGCGTTCATGTTGAATCCTCTAGTAGGTCGTCCTCGCACGGGCACAAGCAACTGCCATACACTTCAGGGAAAACTCGTCGTTTCCATGCTGGAAACCATCGCATTCCACCACAGAGGAAGGTGCAGACATGGTTGAAACTAGAGCTAACACGGAGTAAATAATGGGTACAAGAGCGAAAACTGAAAGTAACTTGGTCTCAAATAAACCCGACTTTATAGGGTTGAAAAGAATGGGATCGGCCATGAATAGTGGGAAAGGAACAGAAGACACATGGATAGGGGAGCAGGTGCTGAGCACACAACCCGAAAAGTTTAATTCCCAAACTGCAACTGAACCAACGGAACACGCCCATACACAAGATGAGGAGAAACAGAGAAAAGAAAAAAGATATATATCGCTCAAATTGAAAAGAAGACAAGGCAATGACTGCCATGCTTAAGAGGTTGAGGTTGATTGCGAGGTAAGGGGAATGCTCTCCGGAGGGGACATCGGCGGAACAGGACCTGAGATAGGTTTGAACAATAAGCAATAAAACACAACCAAAACAATAAAGCTGCAGATGGTAAAAGCAAGACAAAGGTAGACTAGCACGGTAAACAAACTTGGGTGGGAAACCTGATGAATGGTCTTAATATCCTTTTGTACTTTTTGTAGCCGGCGGGTCAAATCTTGGTCTAGGGTATCATAAGTGGTATTATGGGACTGAAGAGTCGAATTATCAAGGTGCAACGGGGTAGGAATAAAAAATTGGGGTATGGCAGATGTGTTGTTATTTTGCAAGGGGAGGGCAACCCAAGGTACAAACTGCAATTGCCTGGCATGGAACAAAGGAAATTGAAACCTAAGCTGCTCGGGGCAACGTCCTAGCCCAGTACGTAACATCAGCCCAGTACAGGACATCAGCTGGGCACAGAAGCGTTGTTTCTTCTTTGAAGCATTGGTCTAGCTCAGCTTGTTTCAGAACATACCTTTTGTTGTCACAGGTCAATAAAACCAGATCATGCCGCGCTATTATTCCGCCAAAGCACTTGCTAATTTGATAAGACAATGGAACTAACTGTTCCATTGTGCAATTAGCATATTGATCCAATGTTGGGAGAGTGAACAAAAGATGTAATTGAAGGGTTCTGGAGTTGGCAAGGTGGTAGTCAATCAAAGGCTCCATGAGCAGCGTTAAACCGTCTTTTAAAGTGTCGAGAGTGTTTGCCAGGGAAGGGACAGTGGCAAGCTTAATTGACAAATCGGCGATCAGAAACCCAGGAAGATCGGCATAGCTAACCAAGTTCTTGCAAGAAATGTGCACCAGTTGCCGTAATAGGTCATCAATCTCTGTTAAGCGTAACAAAGAGGTCAAGGCTTTGTCTACTTCCATTGTGTACAGGGAAATAAACTCATGATGAAAATTAAAGTGGCAGTTTTGGTCCTTTGCGTATTCAGCAAAGCGAGTACTCCAACCAGAGTTCGCTCCTGCCATCAAGCGAAGGGAATGAATAACTTGATTTAATTTTGAGTTCAGCATGTCTGTAAGTAGACCGTTTTCCCATTAACAACACAAATCAGGCTTTGTGCTGCGTCCATTGTTGAGGCATATTCTTGTAAGACCGTTGTGAGACCGAAATAGTTTGGAGAATTGCAATGTCCACCACCTAGGGTGTAGAAAAATCGTGCAATGCCAGCCAATCCAGCCCAACAACACCAGGGAGAACGTCATTTGCGGTCATTCGTACTAGCCAACCAAGCGTTTTCGTGGGGGGAGGTTGCGTGACACTCAGGCAAGGCCCAACTTTTACAATCTTGAAGGTTATTTGCATAATGTCGTTTATGGCACTGTAGGGTCGATTGCGCACCGGTAACGTACGCGTAGAAGCGTCTCAGGTAGGAGTCACACTCCAAAAGGTCTGTTACTCCCTGAATTGAGAGGAGGCGACTAGTCTAACACTGTACCCTGCAGATAGACATAAGGACGCGATCGTAACATTTGGCCAACTCAGGATCGCAAGTGGAATTTATTACAGTTGAATCTCCTTCGTGAATGTGCAGTAAATTCAAATGCACGCTCGCTAGCTTTGTGTCTTGAAAGAAAACCACAGCTTTTGGATTTGTGGCTAACATCATTGCATTAGGGTAAAATGAAACTTCTTGGCCTGTCGTGTCATATTCATTTCCGCTTCCGGTTGGTACCATGGTTAGCGAGAGCAACAAAAATAACCAGAAAAGGGTAGCTGGGAACTGTGACAACCAGGATCTGTGTTGAGCCCTGGGAGAGGGAGCTGGGGCGGTGTTGGTGCGATAAGTTATGTCACTTGTAGAAGACCGTGTCCATGGGCGGGGAACTGTGTTTGCACTAGGTTTCAACCCCTGGTGAACGTCTGTGTGGGTCACGGGAACCTGGGTCAGGTTTGCTTTAGCGGCCAAATAGGTGGTATTCACATGAGGGACGTATCCAGGACTGGTCAGCGGCTCTTTTTGGCGGGAAACGCGTCGTTTGTAGCTTGGAGCAAGGCCGCCCTGTAATTGATAACGGTCCATCAGGTGCTGAGATGTTTCTATCAAGCCAACAGTCCCAGCTGAAAATTATGCAACCAAACTGACAGGAAGTACTGTTTCTGAACTAGGAGGGATGACAAAAGCTGATAATACTCAAACTGGACAAGAAATACCGGCGGCCAACTGGTCTGTGGGGCTGTCATGTAATTGTAAAGTTCCTTGCCGTAAGTCGATCACTGCACCATTAGCTCTCAAGAAATCTCGACCCGGAACAGCTTTGTATGTGAGGTTCTTGACTACTTGTAACTCACAGGGATATTTTCCTCCTGCTATTTGAAGCATGACTTTAATTTTTCCAAGCACTGGCAGTTCCTCACCACTGACAGTTTTGACGTTAGGTCACGTGGTTTGGCTTGATCATGTGTAATGTTACACTGTTCATCAGTTAAAGGTGAAGTTTCCCGTTTTGCCTGTACAGGATCTGGCTTTTGGTTACGGAAGCTGTCATTGTTGACTTCAGCGGATTCTCTTCCAGTGGAAGCACTATGTTTTGGCTGAGACAGGTCGGCATCCGAGGGATTCCCAATGTTCTTGTCCGTGCATAGGTCAACAATAACATCTGTATCCGCTGAAATTCTGGTTTTGGTACGGCGTACAGCGTTAGGAAATGGGACATCGTCTTTTTCTGATTCTGTGGTAGGTTATTTCTTTGGTTTCCACTGCATTTGTTCAGGTTCAGCAGGCTAGTGATCAGGGGCTGATGTATTTCCGGTTTGGGCTTAGTTTCAAGGTTTCGAGGTAACTCGTGCTCGGGATGGGCAGTGGTGGTTACTTCACAAGTTGCTTTGTTTTCATTATTTGGCTCCATTGTTTGTTGACCGCTTTCGGGGTTTGGTTTTGATACTTCAATAACCACAGTTGGCAACTGTTTTTCCTTTCCTTGACCTTGCTGGATCACTTCTGGGACCAAGTGAGACGTATTTGGAAACTGCCGAAATAGTTCCGTGCCTATTTGCGACCCAACATCGCTCCAGTTTATTCTTGGAAACTCGCCTCCCTCTTCTGGAATTGTGTGGTGGATGGTATTTTGTTCTAGCGGAGCGAGGAAACTATCATCGTTATCCCCATCATCGAGCACGGCCATCCGCGGGCCACTTGCATTAAACTGAGAAGGCAATTCACCCTGTCGTGGGGATTGATTGTAGCCTGAGCGGGAAGGATAATTTTCACTTGTTTGACGTTGCTGCTGGTTTGGCTGGAATTGATCGTAGTTACTGGGTTCTCGTAAAGATCTCTGGTTACAATTTTGTTGAATATGTCCAACTCTTCCACAAGTATAACAAATGGGTCGACCTTCTTGTGTTCGCTGTCTTGGCTGATCAACCTGATTTGGTGGATTTCTTCGAGCCAGCCCTTTAATCCGAGCATCCATCTGGCGAGAAAGTTCTAATTTATCTTCCATTCGTCGAGTTTCGCGCATGAAATCTGGATTTTCCCTCTTGTTGGGTTCTGCATACGCTGCCAGGCTTGCTGTTTTTGTTTCTGTGATTGGACCAGCTGGTTGTCTCGTAGCTTTATCAATAAATCTGTTTAGCCTTGACACTAAGGTTTGTATCTGATCGTCCCCTGTCCTGGTATTCTGTCCGTTAATGAGGACATTGAACTTAGTTAAAATCGCTTTTTCGTCCTTGACAGCTTTCTGCCTTAGTAAGTTAGAAATACGTTCGTGTTCAGTTGCGGTACCAGCGGCTGACGATTGAGGGGCTCGAGAAATGGATTCTGCAAATCGGGCGGCTTTCTGGGCTTCAGCAAATGTTTTCGGTTCCTTCATGTACACAAGCTGGCAAATTTCGGGACGCAAACCTTGTAAAAAATATGTCATCTTCTCCTTGTTTGTTAAGCCGAGGCGGTGGAATTTAGTACAGATATCCGTTAGGTAATGATCAAGGACTAGGACTAGGAGCTTGTCGCCTAGTCAGCAGATATTCTCTCTGACCATAGCCGTGATGCTTGCTGGAGTAGTGTTCTTTCATGATTGGCTTTACATTCTCGAGCATGTCCTTCTCGCCCGGGGTTAAAATGCTGTAGAACTCCTTGGCTGGCTCGGCTAGATGGAGCACCAATTCTGTTAACGCACTCTCACTGTCCAGGGGAATGCGTCTCCGTTTCAAACGGTTCAAGAAGACTTTAAGCCCTTCAATAACGTCATCTCCATCCAACCCACAGAAAGGTTGTATCCTGATAGTTTCTGGAACAACTATGGATGTCTGTTGTTGCTGTCCAATCCGTTGTAGAGCTTTGGTCAAAGTTTGAATTAAATGCGGATCCATAACTGCTTCTGATTCTGGTTCATATGGTGTACGGGATCATTCGTCACTCTCCTCTTCGTCGCTGTCTTCTCTTCTACTACTCGTAGATGGATGTTCAAAACCTTCGCTTCCAATTTCCTTGCTGGAACAACATCTTCGGCGAGTATCTTTTTTGTTCTGTTTTGATTTTTGATAATTTATGCTATCTCCTACTTGACTGTGACTAGTCAACTGTAAATTAATTAACGGGTTTGAGTTGTATGCGAAACTCGAGTTCTGTTCTGGATCTGGCTCTTCGTTTTCGGGTTCGCTGGTTTCTTCGACTTCTAAAGCAATCTGAGGGCCAACCTGTAACTGCGTGGAGTAAATTGGAGTGAAGTCCTCTAAAGAACTGCTATCGCTTGTTACACAATGTTGAACAATGGATGACTTGTGGCGTTGATCTATACTGATATCTATGGCTTCTCTGTTCATACTATCGGTCTGACTTAGACTGAAAAATGCGGTGGACAAACGTGAGCCGTAGGTGGGTTGGCTTGGCTATCGCGTGCATCGACGAGTCTTGGACGACACTTCGATAATATGGTAATTTACACAACAATGTACAATTCTCTTCTGTTGACAACGAAGCTTGTACTTCTTTACTTACTTTATTGGCTTGAATTATGGGAACGGCTGTTTTCCAACTTCGTAAATTATGTGGCGAAAGTTTCTTCTTAAAAACTTCTTCACAGACTGCATAATTATATGAGGACAGAATTGATTTTGTACTCGCCTCACTTGAGCCGCTTTTTATCCTTTGTTTGCACTCAAGGGATAACAACAACTAGCGTCTTCGGTGAATTTGAATCTGCCCTGGGGCCCTAATAACGTTCTTGGAAGATCCACGAAGTACCACTCTTCTCCACAACTGTGACGATACATTTTGGCGATGAGTACTGTGACGATAAGTTTTTTCTGTGACGATAAGCTTTTCCTGCAACACTGTAAATTTCGGACTGAACGGACACTTTACTAACAACTGGGGGAATCTAACTCTTGGAGAGCACTGCTTAGCTGCGGGAACAGAAACTTGTCATGATTTCCTGGTACATGAGGATCTACTTCAGTCGGTCTTCACTACGGATGTCAAGGAAGAGACATTACTTGGTCCAACAGTAGTTTATTCTGCACTCTAATGTCAAGGGTGAAATTGACATACCCGGGGAAGTGGTTGCTGTGAAATCTCTCTCCCTCTCTCTCTCCAATAATCTTTACAAATGTACTTACTTATATACAATCCTTTACACGTCAAGTATTTACAATATGTTAATGTAACTTAGAGTATACAATACGAGCGGAAAGTACTTAATTAAGATAGTGAATTCTAATCAACACCATGAGGCTTCAAAATTTAAAATAGAGTGCTAGGATTAAAATTACACAGGCTGAGATTAAGATAGAACAAACTTAGGAAATTAAAAGTGAGATACTTAAATTTGAAATTCTGAATTGGTGTTACCGACAGCAAGGGAAAATTATCCTATGAATAGAAAGCATTAAAACTCCATTAGTGCAAGGTAGTTCAGCTGACTAACTTCCGAGGAAACTAATAAAACTTCATTAGTGAAAAGTAGTTCAGCCGGCTAGTTTCTGAGGGAATGGAAAGTAGATTTTTAATAATAAACGAAACTCAAATGACCCACTAACAAGCTAGTTGTCTTCTAAATGAAAGTTAGTGAAACAGCGTTGCTCACGCTTAGGTGTACAAACAGTTGGCAAAGTACAAAGTAGACAATAACTTAAGGTTTCTAGCTGTTAATTGAAAAGAGGCTACTGTTGGCTTTTCTGTAATTTCTGTCGGTTATAATATTTCGGGAAAGGGAATACATGCATTCTAAATCGAACAAATGAACAAACTGGTGAATAAAACTGTGATCCACAAGTTTCCTATTACTGAACCAAATTACATTTAACCCTTTGGTGACGGCAACACCAAATATCGTTCCATATGGAACGATGACGTATTTCCAAAATTTTTTGGAATTAAATGAATTTAATTATATTGAATTATATTAAAAATAAACTATGGATGTAGCCAATCAAAAAAAATCCATTGTGGAATTCATCGATCTCATTGGCTATTTGAAATTCACGTTTTTTGTATGTGGCGTGACAAGCAATGTTCAATTTTAAATGGCGTCTTCGAGCAAGCGTCCACGCGTGACTTTCACGTCTGAAGAAGGAGCTGAAATTTGTGCCCGAGATGGCAGTAATGCTAAAAGTGATATTGACAGTAACACTGGTGGAATTTCGAGTGGACAAGAGTTTGATTTAGACCAAGAACTCGAAGGAAATCGTGCTTCAGAGAGAGAATGGAGGTAAGCGATTGTGTAAACAACATGATGAAATATGAGTGCGTTGGAATTTAGCATTTACTTAGCCCGAGTTTTGCACTTTTCTTGTCATCTTTTTGCAAAAAATGAAACTGCAAGTCTTAAGTAAACTAAAACGATGGAAATAGAAGCTTTCTGGGCTCGATTTATTCATTTCTTACCACAGTTTTGAGTACCATACGATCAGCTGATTTTTTCGCGCAATGCGTAACTTGAGCCTCCAAACATGTGTTCGCGAGAAGAAAGACAAAAAGAAATATCATGGTTATTTTGTTATTCGTTTGCATTTTCTAGCGTCCAAAGAATTTGCAAATAACATTTTCTTTCACTGAGAACCCTTTCCTGATGAAATTTTATGGAATTGATGTATAATATCCCTTTTACTAGTTTCATTTGTATGTGGACATAACCGTGGAATGTTGTTGGGAATATTTTTTGAATAGTGAAAAATCTTGGGCTTGATCAAGTTATTTATTGTAATTCTGTTTTTTACTTCACTTTTAGTAGTGTACAAACAACGCTGTATGTATTTTATCGAGCCCTAAAGAGTAAACATAATAAGGTTTTTGTTTGTTTTATTTATCTCCAGTAATGATCTCTCAAGTTTGTGACCTTTGATCAAAGGATAACATTGTAATATCTAAAGAGCAAATTTTAGCTCTCCTGATTTGTTTTTTTTGGGGGAGCAAAATCTGCTTATTAGCTGCTGAACCTTTCATTTTATGTTGGTGTTACAGTTGCAGAGTATCAAGAGGAACTTGTGAGAGATCTACCAGGCTTGGATGAATATGGAGCACCTCCAGTGTTCAAGCCCCCAACTAAGGAGCCTGGGGAGTTTGTAACTGGGCATATACCAAAGTTCACTGACACTAAGAGGAACTGTAAAGTTTGTTATAAAGCAACACGGAAGGAAATGAAAGTTCGGACTTGCTGCAGTGCACCACAATGTAACAATGTTTATCTACATTGCCCTCAGGATAAAAACTGCTTTGAGATTTGGCACAGCAAGGACTATCACCATGATTAATTGTAAAAAGACACTTGTAGTTGATTTAAGTTGTTCTTTGTTAGGTAAGGCCCCTTGAAACCCCAAAGGTAGCATCATAACACTGGTTGGGGGTACACGGTCCCCGTTTTCCACCCGGTGGTTTTTAGGGGTTTACGTGTCCAGTTGTGGTGCATGTAGATTTTTATTTTTAAAAACTAATTGCTATTTTATACAAGTAAAATATTCAAAATGAGTGGCATTTAACTTAAATTTTTCTCATGTAGCCAATGGGCACTTGTATCACCCATGCACCCATATGGGTGTAGTGAAGGCAAAACGGGGCTTTTGAGGGCACCCAAAAGAAATAAGCATAACAATGTGAATTTTTATTGAATTTCAATCAAATTTTCAGGAAATATAGAGTATTTAATGGGAAGCAACTTTTCTTTTTTCAGTTTTCAATGCTACATAAAGAGCAGATGTTACTAAAAATTTTCTCCTGAAAAATGTGTATTGCGTGACATTTTAATTAGCATAAATTGGCCTTAATTAATTTATTAAAAGAGATTCAAAGAAACTGAACACATAGTCTTGATGTCCATTTATTTAGCTTTAAAATGACATATAGCATAACAAAATTAGTTGAATACAACATAAGCTGGTCATTTTTTACCAAAACATGTCAAAAATGGCCATTTTTAGGGCAGTCACCAAAGGGTTAAAGGGCTCGGAAGCGAGCAATTTACAATATTTTCATAACAATACTCTTAGTGCACTTAAAATAATAATAATGTGGACGCGGTAAAGAACGGTTGGGACTACTTCGCCTATTGCTCCATAGCACAGTATATGACAAGACGATGAGTGAAGCTCACCAGGAAGCCCAATGAAATTGTCATTATGCTGCAGATGGGGATGTTAACGTAAGCCGAGGAGGGCTTTGGACTTCGGACCTCAGACTTCCGCCATTTTATTTATAATTTGGATTTTGACTTTGGCTTTAGACTTCACAAGACATGCTCTATTTTGGACTTCCTTATTTCCTTCCCTTGATAAAAAGCCAAATTTACTGGACCAGATTTGTGCAATTATGTTTCGGTAAGTCAGTGTTAGGCTATTGCATTGCGAGAGTTCAACTACTGTCTTTAGCTAAACAGTTACAAAGTTTTGGTAAGAAAAAAAATTATGAGCAATTCTTTGCTTACACAGGTCGCTACATTTACTTGTCCTTTTAAAAGTGGTTTGCATCTCTTGGTGTGTTTCACCAGCTTACACACCTGCGTTAAACAAAGACAGGTGTCTAGACAGAGACCATTTAATAAGAAATTACTTCTTACAAGATATCACGAATATTGAAATAGGCGGGTTTCTTGCATTACAACATGGTGTAACGACATTTATGTTTAGAGTGAAACAAATTCTTAATCGGATGAGGTTGAAACCGGCCTGCCTTGCCAACGAATCAGCTCTCAAGCAGGTAGTCAGTGCTATCCTTGATGAATTAGAAAACTCTTGTGGTTCCTTTACTGGATATCGTCAATTGACAAGGTGGCCAAGACAAAAATATATTTTGATAGTGAGAAGGGATACGATTATGAAGTGTCTTCACGTCATAAATCCAGAAGGAGTAGAACACCGTATAAGATGTGGGCTAAAAAGACGAAGGTATGTCATGCCAGGTCCTAACTTTATTTGGCACGTTGATGGATGGGATAAACTTGCTCCCTTTGGAATTTTTTTTCACGTTGTGATAAAGATTTTCCAGGCAAATTCTGTGGCTAGAGGTCAACTCCATGAACAAGAATCCCAGTGTTATTGCCTCTCACTACCTTTATACAGTTCAACAGGTTGGGTGGGAGGGTTCCCAGGAGGATGTGCTGAGAAAGGGGGACAGAGAATACAATTATTGGCACCCATCAACAGCTTTTTGATGGCATGGTATTGACGAGTTTGCAGGTAGTGGTAGTTTTGTTTAAGGTAAAGGCAGTGCAAACCAGGGTATAGAAGCCTGATGGTCAAAAGTCCGTGAGGGAGGAGGAGGGTGGTGGATAAATATACTTAAAGATGTACGCGATTCTGGTATTTACAGAGGTGACTATCTCATTAAGGAATGCCTGAAATTTTGTTTCTTACCAATCATACGACATGAGCTACAACTCGTGGTAGAGCTGTGGCATACACACAATATTCAGCTACAAAAGCGATGTGAAGTAGGTAGTAAACCAGATGTCATGTTTTTTGCACCTGAACACAGAGCTACTGAAAAGAAGTCGTTATCGATGATGTTAAGGCGTGCAAAAAAGAAAAGAAAAAAATATTTGAACAATTCAAGGCCCCCCATTGTGCACAGGGACATATAGGCCGCTAATGTTTAAGTGCTCAAAGGTTCCCACGTCACCAAACTTTGCGACATGGGGCTGCGCAAGGTGAGATCAGCGCAGTCTTTAAGCCAGACAAGCAGCACTGCCATCCCAGGAAGTCCCAGTTACATGGCCCCAGAATGTCTACTACAGAGGCTACAGTCCATTCTGACATCTGGTTGCTAGCATGTACATTATTGGAACTTTTTACAGAACGCAACTGCCTGAGAAATCTGTCTCGCTACACAAACTTTGTTGTGCTCTTCAGGGGTGATTGTTGTGGACCTGTCACCATCCCGAATATTACATCTTCAAAATTTAGACCTTCGACATACTCCGAAACTATGTAGATCAACCCAGCCATAATTTACACAACATTCGGTGGCGAATCATGCCGTGGATGTGAACCTCAGTTCCCATGACAGATTGTAGTCATCTGGCATTTCATATTTTAACGACTTTTATGGCCACATCGGTTACCACCAAGGACGCTTTGTATACTACACTAAATGTACCACAGCCAATTTCATTGAACAAGGTTATCTCCTCCTTATCCACGACTGGGACTGATGGAGCTGCTGCATTTTCTTTCTGATTTATCAGCTGCGTGGCATTAATTTGACATCTGTACCTTCATTTTAGCTTTGCTTTTGAACCTTGATGAGTGTGAGGTTCTTGACCAGTTTGCATGGCAAATATCAATTGGATTTTGGACATTTCTCTCTCCTCCCCACGGAACACCTCTTCACTATAGTTGCCAGGCTCAGTAACTACCAAGGAGCAAAATGAATGTCCTTCTTTAATCTTGATTCCATTCCGATACCAGACAAAATGTGCATTGAGAGCCATGATACCACCACCCCAACAATAAGTGGATGCCCATCATAGCCCCAGATGTCCGATGGGTGATGAAGAATAAAACCACCAAAATCGTCCGTCGCCACAGGAAACTTGTACTTGGAATTCGTTAAACCTTGCTCATCTGGTTTACATTCATCGTATGCCTTGTAAAGAAAGCACTTCTTGCTTTCCGAAATACCTTCAATGGTAAAACCATTGTACAGGGGATTGTACTGGTCTAGTTTGAGGTCCCTGGTAAGTGCTTCGGAGAAGCAGTTAACTTCAAAGCATTGTTCTCTTAAAAATGTTACTGTAGTGAGGATAACTTCGGAATAAGACGATTCTTGTAAAGATTCGTAAGCTACTGCAAGACGATGGTCACCAACATCTTCTACAGTGTAAGTCTGATTCACTTTGTTTTTTTTCTAAGACAGTAGTTTGAACTACAGTGGGTATGTCTTTGGACAGTATTTAGTAAGTCTACATAATCATTTTGAAAGTCTTTTATATTCTTGTGATGTCTCTGACAAGGATGAGCTGATGGTTTTATCCAAGTACCATTCTCTGGCGGGTCTGGGTTGTATGTAGATAACAGCCAGTCAACATACTTACAAACCACATCTGAAGATTTTTTACCATCAAGTATTTGTTGATTTAGCTCTGGTAAATCTGCTGGGTCTGCATTCTTAAGTGCCTTTTCTGCTAAATAACCTTTGAGTACTTTTTCTGATAGTTCACATAGCCCTGGATCATTTTTCAACTTTGCAACACCATGGCAATGAATACTTCCTCTGGCTTGGTATTCAAATCTATACCAGTGCCATTTAGCATTTAAACTGTTATACAACCAGTGCTTTATGAAGTTCTCTAAACGTTGGGTAAAAAACCAATCAGTGATATGAGGACTGTTTATGACATTGTATCGCCTATTGTCGGTTATATTATTGCTACCACTAGTAAAAAGTGCATGTAATTCAGGCCAATGCATATCACCTGATGAAAAAGTAAAAACGAATGTTGGGGGTCCTACATGGTTAACAATTGCTTTTAAATCTTCTCTAGCTTTGAACCAATAAGCATTTGATCCAGTTAAGTTAGCAAGATAGCGTGATATTTTAGAAAGAAATACATGAGAATGATTATTCGCTACCATTTGTTGAAGCTCATCTGTACTAAGATGTGCTTCTCTTGAATTCTGTTTGAGGAATATCCCTGTTTGCTGTAGAATACATTTTTTCTCAATCATATTAAAAGCCCAATAGGCAAATCTAGGGTGCGAGGCAAAGCGGAAACTCCATTTGCCATCTTTTTTCTCTGCAAACTTTAAAAGATGTTTAATTTTTTCTCCAAATTGCACATCTAGGTAAAGAGATGGGTTTGTGGGGTCACCTTTTCCATGAGGAAATAATGTTGGGAAAGCCAGTGTTGCTAGAAATGGAGTGGTGTACTCATTTATTGGCTCATTATCTACTGTTGGCCATGACATAGCTGGGCTGAAATGTGTTGAATAGCTTGAATTTCTTGTTGCTCACATTGGGGAATCGGAAGAAAACTATGCATTTCTGTTTGTTCATTATAAACAGTGTCTTCTGTATTTTGAGGGCCGAAATCAGGCTCGGAAGGTTCATTGTCAACATCCTCTCTTTCAACTGAGGCAAGTTCATGTGGAACACCATCCTCAGGTAAACAATTTAAAGAATGCTGATTAAGTTTCACATCTTTATAATGCGGATTGTTATTAATAAGCCAATCCAATGCATCAGCAACTTTCTTTTTTCTAACTAATATATCTTTAAAGCTGTTCTCTTTACCTTTCATCCTAACAACTATAACAGATTAATCTTTTGGATATCTTGGTAAAGAACATGCTAGTTCTTCTACATGCAGAGGTAAATTAATGCAGTGGCCTGAATATCCCTTTTGACCGCCAGGTTTTATGTAAACTCGCATTATAGGAAGTGCACGTGCAATGAGCATTTCTTCAACTTGTGTGAGTCCCTGAAGTTGACATGGCAATGCAGATGGTATCATGTTATTTTCTTTAGAAAATGTTTTTGGGTGTTTCTTGTCACGGGTACATCTTGAACACTTGTTGTCAGAAGCTGTATGACTCTGTCTATTTCTTTTTGAAGGCCATACTTCCATACATACTGTGGATTGGTTGATTAAATACTCATTTGACTTATGAAACATATCAATATTTCTAAGAATATGTTTTTGTTCCATTAGTGGAGTCAAATAATTGTCATGATTTATATTCCTGTGCTCAAAATTTTGGTTTGTCATGTTGTCATTAGTTTTTGTTGCTCTTTTCTTACTGTAGCTACATTTTGTCTTATGTTAAGAAGTCGAATTTCTCTTTCCTTATCACTTTCTGTTTGTCTAGTTTTTCTCCTCTTAGCAAGTGTCTTCTCTTTTTGGCTGTCAGATTGTAATAACTTCCTCTTTAAGTATGATAATCTGTTTTTATTTTGACTACCGGTATTTTCAAGTGCCATTGTTGAAACGTAGTGAAGCTCATTAATATATCCAATAAATATTGTGTTTGGTCTTCCCTCGTGGAGAATAGGAGCAATTATTGTACCATGTGGTTTATTGAGATTGGACTCTGTAATATGAATAATGCAATTATGAGCATTAGCCACTGCCTGTATGATTATATTGTCACACCATGTCCCTGGTGTTGACATTTGTTGAATGTAATCTTCCCAACTATTGTCAGAAAAACTCTCAATGTAAATTTCTGGATGATTATTTAAGTGATTGATTCCAGCCATATGAATCTCAAAATGCAACTTGGCAGTTCCATAGAGTTGATGTGAAACTGACCTAAAGAAACAGTCTCCACTACCACCAACATTGTAAGGCATTAAACTTATGCATGAAAGTCTTTTATTAAGACAGGCCCATGGCAAATTACAACTGTCATTTGTTGGGGGCATACCTCCTTTTAAATTTAAACAGTGGGAAGTGTGATAGTTACAATGGTGACTGAAGTCTGACCCTCGTAGCAGTTTGTTAGAAGAACGTTCTTTTTGACAAGTGTATAACTTATTACCTTTTTGTTTGTTTATGAAATAAACATATTTAAAGTAAAAATGTTCATAGTTAAACCAAATGAACCATTTCTTGTAATTGCTACAAAAATTTCTGATTAATGAGGAGCTTGGAAAATTACGTTTCATTAGATACTGAAT
Source organism: Ricordea florida (assembly GCA_949710005.1). Classification (NCBI taxonomy): domain Eukaryota; kingdom Metazoa; phylum Cnidaria; class Anthozoa; order Corallimorpharia; family Ricordeidae; genus Ricordea; species Ricordea florida. The sequence continues at coordinate 16,507,363 of OX453276.1, read as the reverse complement.
GCTACTTCTGCATTTCTTTCTTTTTAACAATTTTATAACTCTGTGAACAGGAATTCGAGATGGTTCTCTCTCTCGTTTCCTTTTGGCAATTTTTTTTTAACAGGCTCAGTTTTTTCCGCACTTTTAAAAGAAACATTTGCAATAGAACAACTACTGTTAGTAATTCTTGAAACTATACCACTTACATTAGTTTCATAGTTACATCTGCCGCTAGCATTTATTGAGATATGATCAGGATATTGTGCACATGTTTTGGTTGCGTAATGTAAAAGAATGCTTCGGCTACCCGATTTGTTTAAGTGAGGAATGCTTCGACTATATTTGCTCGCTTCGTCTGCTCTGTTTTGCTCATCACTGTACAAAAAAACATCGTAAATACGAGCTCCATGGCTCGCTTGGGTAGTGTTTTGATCACAAACCATGATCATGCGCCACAATGGCTGACGAGCTACACAACTAGGAAAGTTTGTAATTCGACCACAAGCCATGGTCATGTGCCGTCTGCGAGATGCACAACTCGGTGGATACATTTTTAGACCAAAATTCATAGTTATTAGACTAAATAGCTCTAGCAGCGACTGACAATGTTTGAGTTTTCTTTGATTCTTGCAGACAACGAAGCTGGACGTTTTTGACATCGATCGCTGGACTGACAACGCAGCCGGTATAAACCACACAGCGCACAGCGAAGTTGTACACAATTCCCACAGATTTCGATTGATGAACTTTCTGATGACGAGGAAGAGTTCCTTGGCAGTGACTGGAATGATCTTGCCTTAGACTATGAAATGGCAAACATGGTACTAGAGAGTCTGAGTTTTTCTCAGTTTGAGGATTCACTAGAAGAATCGGTTGAAGCCCAAGTTGATGTACCATTTTCTGCCTTAAATGCTTTAATGAACTTGAGTTTTGATGCGGTGTTGGACAAGTGATTGGAACTTATTTGTAGAACAACATTGCACAGCATTAACATTAGTTAATAGTTAATTTTAAGGAACATAAAGTGCATGGTTTCTTACAAACAGTGAAACAATCTTTATTTTTACACCTTTGGATGTCAATGCCCTGGAACCCACATTACAGGCAGCCCTGCTACCTAAAACAACATGGGACCTCGTAGAGGTCTCAAAAATGTTTGATGCAGGGACTTTGAAGGGTGCAAAGAAGGAAAAGCCTTCAAGAGCCAAGAGCAACCCTCAGCTTACGCAGAATCAGGTCAGTGTTCGCACAATTCATTATGATGACTCCAGTAGACAGTCATGATTCAGTAATTTAGCCTTTGACAAGGAATTTAAAATTACTAAAACTCCGGCTACTCTAAAATGCGGAACTGTTGCACTGCATTACCTTTTGCTGTAAAATGTAAGGTTCTCTTTTGTTCTGGATTTTGTCTGAGTTCGCTAACGTCTCTTAATAGTTTGGTCAATTAACGGTGTCACCTCGAAAATTCCTTAACACAGACTGTAGGTAATATTCAGGACAGTTACTTGAATTGCATGAGATTTTTTTTTAAGTCTCAACAGCAAGGTTTTGCGGTCCTTTTGTAGTTAGACCTTGTCCATGTAGAAGTGCACATGTTCCAGTGGAATGGCAGCAACAAAGCCAATGAGTGATAGTTAAGATACGAAACACCCGGAGACTGCCTTTTTTTTTATAAAATTTCAAACTCAGTAACATTTGACTTTTCTGTTGTCTTCTGTACCTATTGTTATTTAGTAATATGTGACCTTTCATGCGAAAACGTACACTAACGGTTTTCCGTTAAACGGCTGAAACGAACGGCTATCGAACGGTCTACGAACAGTTTACCAAGCCGTTCGAAACGGTTTCATCGAATGGCTGAACGGGTTATTAAGTATTCCGAACGGGCAATCTAACCGTTCGAACGGTTCATCTAAAGTAGAAATCTTTCTTCAAAACAGCTGCGGGTGCTCTTATGGTGCAAAAGGCAGCCAATGTTCCCAGCAATTTTCGAAGGAAGCTGTGCTCTTCAACGTAAACAACTGCCTTGAGCTCTCACATGGAGAACTCGATCTTGTCATACTGGCAAACATCCAAGGGTCTACTAACTTTGAAACCACCGGCGAAAAAAGGAAGCGAAGTCCACGTTGTAGTTTCCTTTACCTTAACCGTCCCGTCTGCAAAGATATGTTTTTACATCTGTACGGTATTAGCTACTCGCGGTTTCACCGATTAAAAGAGCAGTATGAAGAACACAGTCTTTCTCCAAGAGTTCATGGAAATCACAAGAGACTTCCGCACAACACATTACCACAAGCTGTAACGGAGGACGTCAAGAACTTTCTTATGAATTACGTTGACGAAAACGCTATTTTGCTTCCCGGCAGAATACCAGGATACAAAAACGATGACATTCGCGTGCTTTCATCGTGCGAGACTAAAATGAACGTATGGCGTGGATATGAAAAAGTATGCGAACAAATGGGGAAACACGCTGTTGGCTACACTGCGTTCACAAAATTATGGCAGCAAGTTTATCCTGACGTTATCATTGCCAAGCCTATGACTGACTTATGTTTTACTTGCCAACAAAACACAACGAAACTTCTTCGCTCTGCTAACCTTCCTGACAGGGAGAAATCTGAGTTCGTCCTGGCTCAACAAGAGCATTTAAACTGTGTCCAAGCAGAAAGAGATTTCTACAAGAACACTTGTGCGGAGGCAAAACGTAACTTTGAGAGCTTCGAAGGGGCAATCGATCTGGATGAACGGCATGAAGCTTGCTCAGTCGATACAACTGTCCACTATTCATTCGACTTTGCCCAGCAAGTACATATTCCTAGTAACCCGCTTCAGCCAGGACCGATTTATTTTAAAACCCCACGCAAATGTGGAATCTTCGGCATCATGTCCGAAGCCATCCCTCGGCAAGTGAACTATCTCATTGACGAGGC
>OX453276.1:16374448-16499448 GCA_949710005.1 Ricordea florida | reverse complement strand
AGACCTGTAAAAAAATATATACATTTTTCTCAGGTCATTAATTATTATCAGTGAGTGGGTGTGGGAGTGTGGGCTCATTTCACTAACTGCTCACAATAATTGTGCCAAAGGAATGCCCTGCAAGACTCTCTTGTAAAAGAAGCAGGGCTCCTCATAAAACAATGGTCAAAGTACCCTCTAGTAGGTGCTTCTTTCATATGGACAGGGATTCTAGTATACCTCAATTCAAAAGGCAAAAAATCATGTTCTTTTAGGTAGTTAAATCACTGTTTAATCGAAAATAGATTATGATGCTGTGAATTGCTCTCTGAAGTCCATCACTTACTGTTTCAGTTTTTTTCTTTAGTTCGCCAGAGTACTTATGTTTGATGTGAAGAGGAATGACATCTTTGAAGATGGCAAATGCAGGCAAATTCTCCACAATAACCCTTCCCACAAGAACAACAAAATCAGATAGGAGAGAATTCTGACAATCTAAACTTGGCAGAAATGCACTGTTAGGAAGTTCTTGCAAATTTGCTGTTTGCCTATCATTTTCTAGATGCAGTGGATTCACCCTATCAAGATGGGCGTTATGATTACACCAGTGGTAATCTTTATTCTGGTTATCAAAGGTCATATCTGAGGCCAGAACTTTTAAATCAATATTGTCTAACACAATATTAAAACTGCTTGGCCGTTCTTCTTCAATTTGCAGAATTTTTTTGTCTACATCAGATACTGCAGCGTGAATTTGGCTCAACTGATTGTTGACATCTTCCCCTAAAAGTGACCGCTCATTAAGTTCCTCTTTTGTTAGTTCCAGCCTCTGCTTTTCATCCACTGCTTCCTTTTTTTGCATCATGTGGCTTGATATGCAGTCCTTCCATTCGTGTAGCTTGAGATCATAATCCTCTCCAATTATATCAAGGGCTTTATTGATGCTTTTTGGAGACATTGTGATCCCAATATGATTTAATCTAACAAGGGCCTGAGAAAACATACAAGAAATGATTCTGCTTCTAAATGACAAGCAAGTATACTACCGTATTCTAAACATATGGAAGTGTGCATGTGAATGGCTGAGTGCAAGGAAAATATTTCATTTCTGCATTAGGGGTCCCCTGGTCTAATTGTTTTTGTTTCAGCACTGGACCTTTAGACTGAAATAATTATAAGAGATAGCAAGGTCTCACTCTAGCAATTATTTAATCCCACTATTCTTAACACTGTGGACTGTTACTAATCACCAATCGTAAACAAAGTTGCTGGGAAAGCTTAAAAAAATGATCATCGACATTGCTCTTTGCTTTATTCAACTAACCGTGGTTATGACTAAATTCCGAAAACGGAAACATCGCAAAAGAAGGAAAATAGTTACACAATAAAATATCACCTCGATTCGTTAGTGATACGTAAGTAAGTATAAGTAAGTAATAACTTTATTCGGACTACTGATTACAACATGTTAACAAAATATAGTATAGGCCAAAACTGGATGATGACGGGTTTTGTTTTAGATCTTACCGTTTTAGACGTTTTACCAACTTTTAGGATGGTGCTGATCACGTAAGGAATTAAACTGATCGCTTTATCGCGTTTCTTCAGCAAAATCGCTGCAGCCGTGTAAACACCAGGGTGCCTGACAGGATCATAAGTGGCAGTGCCAGCTGGATCTGCAGCAGCCAAAATGCACCGCAGGAAAAGAGGGGCTTTGGTCTGCAGTTCTGTTCCTACGGCTTGCCACGAAAAGTTGACCATTGCTTCTTTTGTCATGCCCCTAAGTAGCGATGGGTTGGCCGTCGAACACAACCGTTTACATTCCTTTGAAATATCACTGCATATCCTGCTCTGAATAGCTTCTTTCAGGTTGGGACTTTCCATTGCTGCATCTGCCAGGGCTTTAAAGTTGCTCCCTCTAGTTAATGCTTTTCCAAGGCGATGTAATTCTCGAGGCAAATCGCCCGATTTGTTGCCAGACTCATAAGTGACAACAGCCTGCAAGGAAATTTACCTCAACTGTGATCGATGAAATAATAATTGAGCTTTAAATTTCATCACATGGTGTGAAATAGAAATTGTCAGCCTGGTACACACAAGCTTATACAACATTTAATCGCATGTACAAACCTGTACTTTGCAGACGTTGCCCTCGCAAATTCCCCGCGACATAATGTTGGCTGCGACTGGAACAAATGCTGGAATCATCGACGCCGGTGATCTTGAAGATGGCAAAACATCCAAGGGCATTATATTAAGCAGAGGACCTCTTTCGCCTTCCTCCTGTATTCCACTGCCAAAATTTAAACTTTTCGCAATCAGTTTATTCGTCCGTTGATCATGAACATCATGATTATGACGAGCGGACTTAGTTGGCGCAATCGTGCTTGGTGAAATTGAGGAATCCGACGGAACGCCACGTTTGAACCTATTCGTCAAAGCAAAGCTCTTTTTTAGCTCAGTCTTCAACAGTTTTTCCTCCTCTTGAAGTTTCTCAAGACGTTTGATCTTCTTGTAGCAACGATCGTTGCACAAATATCGTTCGACGTCGACAGCGCTTATGTTTATGTCCAAAACAATGGCCACCCTTTCAGCCAGATCTTGTACTTTTCCTGTCAAACTTGTTCTTTTTCGTGAATCAGTTTGCTGTGTACCGCAAAACAGGCATCCGGAAGAACTTGAAGCTGAAGATTTTATGGGTGTTTCACCGCTAGACTTCAAACTCGCTTCAGCCATTAAAATAACTACATCTGAAATTGTAAACACCGCGCGGAAAACAGCGAGCAATCGTTTTAAAACGCGTACAGCCTGTTTGCACTGTTGGCGCGAGAAATTGGCGCGAGATAGCATATGTTTTGTGCCCGATGACATTTCCGGTGACCAGTAACGATGCATAAATTAAATTTTGAATTTACGTCACAGACACGATCGGTAGCTCACACGTCCAGCCGTCTTTTCGGGGGGTGAGCGCGGGCTCATTTCCCGAAACAGCGGCTGGTAATCGAGCCTAGCCACGTTTCTTCTCTGTATGAGTTTGCCCACATGGTTGAGTCATCCAGCGCGGGCGGAGTAAACAAAGCCCAGCTCGTTGGGATGCATGACGGAAAAGTTATCGTGCCAGTCTACAATTGGTCAGCCTTCCTGGAACAGTACTTTGTAAAGCTTCCTGGCATTAAAAGGTTCCACCAATTCAGATTTTCCAAAGAGGAACCCGGCAAACGTTATTTTAAAGAGTACAGCACTTCTCCAGAGCAATGATCTCGCCTTGAACCTTCTTTCCCTCCCAAATTACGGTTACACTCTTACCCTCGACAAGATTGAGGTCTTTCTCTACAATCCGAAGTGTTGGCGCAATGCCCATTGTCTGATCTGCCGCGAAGAAAAACAAAGCCATCGAAGGACATTTGGAAGTTTTTTTTGTCAATTGCCTGAGTGTCATTTTGCATAGTGTAATCAAAGCTGTCGCAACTGGTTCGATAAACTAATTGCCTTTTATACCCGACACGAAAGGCCGTACGAATCCAAATTCCAATGTTTTCATTGGATAAATAAAGTGCTATTGTTTTAGTGTTGCTCGAGCGTAAGCGTCATTAGATAAATGAAGTGTAATTGTTTTCCAGCGTCACATTGTCGCAAGCATGTGTTTGCATAATCAATTGTATTAGGGAAGGGAATTTGACAAACTGTCACAGGTTTTTTTTTTACGACAGCGCTTGTCTCGCTTAAGATTCCTGAAGGTGTTTTGTTTACAGACTCCGTTAAACGACTTAAAAATGATAAGTGTTTTCACAAGTAAGATTAAATTTCATCTTACAGTAATTTGAGTGGACCACGCGCGCGAATTAATCAATTTGAATAATATGGCAGGAGATACAAACGAAGCTCGCTTGTTCGTCCTTCTTATGCGCTTAGTTTTCTTTCGACAAAGGAACAGATTTCAGCAAAGGCTGAGATTGCTTGCACTACGAGGCAGGAGAAGAGTAGTGGAAGCTTACTTTTATTGTCCTCGGAGAAAGATATGCCGCAGAAGGAAAGTTGCGTTGGTTCTGGAAAGGCCACAATTTTGGTTGAGAATATGGTTTTAAACCAATACGCAGACAACATTTGGCAAGAACATTTCCAAATCTCGAGACAGACCTTCCAGTTTGTCTGCAATTTGGTTGGACCGCATTTAGTTCGACAAGACACAAACATGAGACGTGCCATTCCGGTGGAGAAGCGAGTAGCAGTTGCTTTGTGGTGGCTTGCAACACGAAACTCATACCGAACTACGGGACTTGTTTTCGGAGTTGGAAGATGCACTACGCTCAAATTAAAAGATGAATTTCGCTCAGCACGTCTGACAACCGCTAAAGGTTATATAAAGTTCCCAAATAAAAATAGAAATAGAATGCGTGTTGTATTTCCGATTTGACAGCCTTGTCAGATGAATGACAGCAAGTTGCTTCCCATTGGTGGAAATTAATTGCCGACTCGCTTAAGCTACCTGGTTTAGTGGCTTAAATTTAATGAGAATTGCATTGAAGTTTGCCGACTCGCTTAACTTTAAGCGAGTAGGAAGAGCAACTGTTTTCACGAGATTTCCGGTTGCCACTCGCTAAGCGACCTGAAATACCGCTCGTGAAAACACGGCCACAGGCTCGCGTCCTTAAAAGTTAAAGCTTTTTTGTGTATACCCATAGGTCCAACTAAGGCGAAAAGGCGTAAGGAGTCCTAATTGTGAAAATAAATAAAAGAATTCTTGAAGAAAAATTGAAGTTAACGAGGACGAGCGTTTGGCTTCGCTCGCGCTGTTGTGCATGCTGGCTGAAAGTTTACTTGGGTGTAAAAAACAAACAAACAAGCGTGCAATTTATCAACTAAAACAAATTGACTGTAGTCTCCCTCGCAGCCGTTTTTTTGGATGTCACGCAACGTTCATCCAAAGGAACGGGCTGCTGACATCCGAACAACATTCCTTTCTCCGAATTGGCTAATCACAGCTTGGGTTCCATTTTCTGGAACCTTTTCGCGCCAGACTTGCCGTTTGAGACGCGTCCAATCAGATATTGCTTTTTATCGCGGTCCTTACGTGGAAATGGCGCTGGCAGCACAAATGAAAATTTGTCAAAATTCAAAATTTCAGAGCTTGATACTTACCAGAAGCCTGCAATTAGAAAAATCTTCGTCCAGAAGGAAGATGTTTTTGTTATCTTGCCTACAAGATCCGGGAAATCGTTAATATATCAGGTTCTGCCGCTCGTGTTTGACAATAGTTCTGATGAAAGCGGTCATATTGTTGTTGTTGTGTCTCCGTTGGTTAGTCTGATGGAAGATCAAGTGAAGTATTTGAGAAATCTTTTGTGTCGTGTCAACGGGTGGAAACGCTCGATAATTTGGACCGATTTCCTGTATCGGCGATAGGAAGCCACGAACATAACTAAGCGAGTTCCCTCAGTGGCTGACCGTGACAAATGAAGAAACACAAACGGTAGACGATACCTTGGCCAAGCTAGATTGGAGTGTTCTAGAGGCCTTCGCTCGATTTGTTGATGGCAAGCACGCACTTATTTCCTACTGATTTCCATCTGTAGGTCGAAGCAAGCGTTAGCCCTTGGCCTAGATTGAAAGGCGTCTTGTATTTCCTTTTTAACTTCTTCTAATTTCTCAGTTGCTTGCTGAGACGTTAACAACCTCTTGTAGCACGATGTCTTGCAAACAATTTAGTGTTCATGTCCTTGTAATGACATTAATTGATCATCGCAGTTACGTACATTCTACGTACTTTCATATATTCATTGGCATCGTTCGTGTCCTTGTTGGCGTAGCAGTTGACGTCTATGTTAGGCGTAGATTTTTTAATCTCGGGAATGGATAAAAACACACGATATTCCAACCAATTTATTGGTTGGTTGCACGACCCAAAAACCTCTCTCACTCTCTAGTGAAATTTTGTTCTCTAAATATAATGTCGCACATACATTGTTTCACTTATGTATCAGGAAACCTGTCAAACCTCCTATACCGGAGTGTTTCATTTGTGTCGCGAGATTCTCTTCTCAGCTTCCGTGTCTCACTAATAGAGCTCTCGACATTCAAAAATACGATTATAATCAATGTTACTGACAACAGTTTCCGACATGAATTTCAGCGAAATTGTGAGGTGTTTTTCCAAAAATGTATACTCTTTCTTTACCGGGGCACTGGGATGAACATGTAAAACAACTTGAGCTCTCATCGACAGTTTTCTTTGGTGTCTCCACCGACATGAACAGTAACAATAGCTAGATTATCTGCCACATCCACATTTTCGCGCGAATCACTACGTCATTCAGATTTTCTGGTATGTGATTGGTCTGTTCAATGGACCGCAAACAAACCGCAAGGACAATGAGAAAGGAATGTTGTTTGGATGTCAGCAGCCGTTCTTCTGGGTGAACGTTGCGTGACATCCAAAAAATGGCTGCGAGGGAGACTAAATTGACTGTGGTTGTGAAATAAATGAGCAGTTAAAGTTATATTTCTTAACCACAGAGAGCAAACTGAAGATAAAAGTTACGGTTTGGCGCAGTGAGTCTAAGGGAGATTGGCACAGAGAAATGAACAAGCAGTCATGTTTTTATTTAGTAAAGAAGAACTTTGAACAGATAAATAATTTTAGCATACAAATGACTGGGACTATTCAGGACTATGTAGCAAACGGGTTGCTGAACTGATAGAATGGTTAGGTAGGTGATTTAATTGAACGACTGTCCAAGCCAGAGGGAGTTCGAAAGGATTCCTTGACTTTTCGTTTACAAACGGTTGACGCAGCCGAGCTGTTTGAATCGATTGACGTTTTTAACGAATGGTTGACCAAGCCGTTCTAACGGCAATTGACTTTTAATCGAACGGTTGATTAAACTGTTCAAACGGCCTGAGAAATTTAGCGAATGGTTGACCAAACCATTCGAACGGACTGAGAAATTTAGCGAACGGGTAATGAAACCGTTCCAACGGATTGAGAAATTTAGTGAACGGTTTCCCAAACCGTTCGAACACATTGACGATTTTAGCGAACGGCTGACCAAGCCATTCGAACGGATGCAAATTTTTTGGAACGGTATAGCCAAACCATTCGAACAAATGCAAATTTATTTCGAACGGCTTCCGAACGGTCTGGAAACGGAAAACCATTAGTGTACGGTTTCGCGTGAAAGGTCACATATATCAGAAAGGTGCAGCATCTAACACTGGGACAAATAGTGCCTGAATAGTGCTATTTTAAATCATTTCCTTGTTGTTTTTTCATGCATGGTCTTGGGAATGTCATTCCATCAGTAATAACATCTGATTGTGGGTGGACAAAATCCCCCAATATTGATTATGTAAGGATCAGGATGTAGGTGCTGCATACTAGTGCTTCTAGTTGCATAAGCATGTTGCTCCGCTACAAAGGACAGTTTGAAGATGGTCGGTTTTCCATTCATGAAAATTTTAAGATATTTGTATACACTTTTTTGTTCCAACTGTCCCTATTTCTTGCATTCTTAGGTTGGCATGCCGCTCCAAGGCCTCGAGAAGGAAAGTAAAGAGGACTTGCTGCGAAAAGTTGTTCAACAACAGCTCTCACTGAAAGAGAAGTGGCAAGCGGCAGACAACATAAAAAGGAAGAAAGTGGTGGCAAGTGCATTCCTCAAATACACCGATGAAGAGAACTGGGAATCCCTTCAAAGACGATTTCCTAATCACGCGACCAAGGAAAAACTTGCCCAGTTTAAAGGAGTCCCTTTAAAAAGGGAAAGGGATTCGCCCGTAAGTGGAAGTCTTCTATAATTTGTATGTGTAGATGGAAGGGTTTTTTTTTATGAATTCTCTTCCCAATGTCATTTAGATGGATGTTGCTCAATTAGTCTACTCAGCACAGAATTGAGATTGCCCAGTGTCAGTATCATACTGTGCAACTATTAAGTTTAAAGCCAAGCAAATACGATTTTTTTTTTCACTTTGTTTTTCGTTCCTACGTCAAAATAGGTGTTAGAAGCATTCTTTAGGAGAGCATTAGCGAGGGAAAAGCGGGGCGGTGAGGAGCGAGAGGAAGGACTATACGCAATTTCACTTTCTGAGGAAAGGGATGGGGTGTACTTCTACAAAAGTGGGCAGGAGTTCGCAGTCATGTTGAAAGGCAACCCAGCAGATTTTCCCTCTCGGAAAATAAGATCAATTGTCCCAGGACTGAAAGGGTTCGCTTTTGTGATAATTCACTTGGACAAGGTAAGTTAATAAATATCATAGAGTTGTCCTTTCAGCTTCGGCTCTTAACTTGGCAGAAGCGGGGGAGCGCTGTATATTTAGTATTAGTGAAAATCTACTTGTAGACTAATGCAAAAGCCGCAATCTGATTCACCAACACATGATTTGGTTATTACAATTTTAACTAAAACAATTAAATTATTTGCTCTCGATTTGTATGTAATGATAGTTGGTTTGGCCTTCGGCCTCATCAACTATCACCCTATAGAAATCTCAAGCTCATAATCTCATTGTTAATTATCCGAATGAGTGCATTTCTTCTGGTAAGCGTTCTTGAAATAGCGGTGGCGCTGGTTAACTTCAAGTATTGATCAATAGAGCCTTTTGCCTCACAAAACTGTGACACAAGTTGGGGTGTGCTGTTGCTTTATTTAATAAAAATACTTGAACATGAAATCATACTCGTTCATTTTAATATGAATTGTAGTTAACTTCTTCCCTTACAGAACTCAAACATTACTGGTTGAAGTTAGAGTAAACTTAGACAAAAAAGAAATCATTTAGAATACCAAATCATAATTTAAAAGTTAAGTTTACATGTGGCGTTGACGAAAATCCATGATATTTTTTGTTACAAAAAGAATACTCAAGAAATGGAATTCAAGAAGTTCCTGATGGCTGTCCATGCCACTAATGTAGAAGAACTTCAATATTACAACATTGCAGTAATTTACAACGAAGAATGTACAGAGTTTAATGTGCAGGAGGTTATGGAAGGGAAGCTACATTATGTACAAAGGGCGTTCTGGTTTGACACAAGAGAAAAGAAAGCACAAGGTAATTTCAGTTTGTATATCAGAAATAAAATAGCTCTTTTACGTCTCTCTCGAAAACGGGAGCTTACCCTCCCCCCATAGAAAGAAAAAATTGGAAATTAAAACCTCTACAAATGATGCCGTTAAGAGTATGTTCAAAATACCTTATTTCCTAAATATAAATGTGGCTTGACCGCCCCCTTATAAGAAAGCATTATGACCTCTTGTAGTGATTTTTAGAGCCATCTGCTACCGATTCTTCCTTCCTTCCTTTTCGACAAAAGTGTCACAAGTGTCTCATGGATAGAGATTCAAAAATTACCTAACAGCTGACTCGGAAACATAAATTGTTTAACAGGGCATATCCTCCAGAACAGCCTTACGCCACTCCTCATTGGCCATTGGGTCGCAGAGGGACAAGTCACAGGAAGATGCTGCCAATTGCAGAATGCAAACGCATCAAACTTTTTTTCCTGCAAAGGCGTTGATACGGGAAGAATTCCTGAGGAACTGCTAGCCACAATAATAGAGAAGTTCAGCTTCGAAGGCCAGTGGGTTTTAGACCTAACTAATGCAGTTGGTAAGTCATACTGCAGTGGTGGTACACTTAAATGACTAAGGTTTCGACTTAGTTTATGCAGGGTCGATTTTCATCACTTAATGTGCCGTTGAGTCTAAGCATCTGCAACAGCTTTTAACCATTTATTTAGGTTATTTGTGCCTGTATGTATGCATACAAATAATGTTAAAATTGAAAAGGAAGGGGAAATTTGTGATGCTTATCAGCATCGGCATTCATCTAATTACTGGCCATTCTACGGCCCATTTCTTGAAAATCCTAGTAATTTAACGGGCCCATAGCGATATTTTAACATCAAAATGTAAGGAAGAGTAGAGCGTTTTCCCAGCCATTGACCAATCGATTCCATTTCTTCAGCTGATAGTTAAACCTTAAATTTTTCAAAACTTCTGAAACCCATATCTTGAACTAAACAAAAACAGTTTAACGGGCCCAGTAATTACCAGAGCTTTCGAGAAATGCTACCCTGTACTTAAGAAGGATATTTGCAAAGCAACTTCTGCACAATGTGACCAGTTCCTTCTAACTGTTGAACAGATGGAAAACAGCCTTTATGCCCTAAAGGTCAACAAATCGCCTGGTCCTGAACCAATCCCAGTAAGGATATTACAGGGAAACTGGCTATATCTAGCAAGACCACTAGTCAACATCATGAACACCTGTATTATCGGTGGCTGCTTCCCCTCACAATGGAAAAAAGCATATGTCACACCTGTACCTAAGAAGCCCAAAGTCTCTGAGCCTGAAAAAGACCTTCGACCTGTTTCAGTAACGTCTCCACTGGCCAAAATCTTTGAGAGCCACCTGAACATCATACTTATTGAACAGATTAAAGCAAGACTTGACGAAAGGCATTTCGGCTCATTGAAAGGATCTTCCACTACTGCAGCACTAATTGACCTGATGCATTTTCTCTACATGAGCACTGACAACCCAAAACAAGCCGTTAGGCTCTGTTTATACGACCTTAGTAAGGGTTTTGACCGTGTTGACCATAATATCCTTATCGACACCCTGCATCAATGGGAAGTACATCCATCCATTCTTAGCTGTATTCGGAGTTTTCTCACGGATAGACAGCAAAGGGTCTGTGTCAACGGTCATTTGTCATCTTGGAAGCATGTCCAAGCAGGAATCCCCCAGGGAAGTGTACTGGGCCCCACTCTTTTTATTATAATGGTGAATTCCCTGGCGCATCTGGACTCTTGGAGATGGACGTACATGGATGACTTGACGGTTGCGGAACGTTTTAACATCAATCTGGCCTCAAGTAACATGCAAGAAAGCGCGGATAGAGTTTCACAATGTGTTAAAGACCTCCGAATGAAACTTAACCCCGCTAAGTGTAAGGAAATGCTCATGTGCTTCCAGAGATCGCTGCCAGACATTCCAAATATTTTGATTGAGGATAAACAGCTTGAAAGAGTCTCAACCTATAAACTGCTTGGTGTGCATATTTCGAATGATTTGACATGGAACAACCATATTGACTACCTTTCTAAGAAGGCTGCAAAGCGTATCTATTTTATAAGACAACTAAAACGTGCAGGTGTCGCTGTAAGAGAACTTGTCCATATTTATGTGGCCTCAATCAGATCGGTGATAGAATATGCAGCCCCTGTGTGGTTTTTCTCGGCCCCTGCATACCTTATTGATCAACTTGAGGCTATACAGAGGAGGGTTTTGAAGATTATACTCCCTGAGTACAAATACTCTGATGCTCTGCACGCTGCCAGCATCCCAACTGTGCATGAACGCCTGCAGACTATCTCAATGAACTATTTTAAGGGTATGGCGAACAAGAACCACAAGCTCCACCACTTGTTCCCAAAGCTCTATTGTAATTCTTACTCAACAAGATCGCAAGTAATAGGAACATTATCCATACCTAGTAGTCGCACTAAGAGAGCAGCAAATTCTTTCATAATTAAAGCCAGTAGACTTTATAATGATCATCTTAAGCAAGAGTAAATATCTGATAAATTGGAATTCAGTCAAATATTTTTAATGAATATCTTTATATAGTTCTTAGTCGTATTTTTAGTTCTTAGTTGTATTTTATAATCAATGTAATTTAGGCATTTAGGCCTACAAATTTGATTCATTAAAGTATATATATTTGGTAAGAAAGCGATAGCAAATCCACTGTAATGACAACCTTTCTCATGCAGCAATTTTGATAGATTGCTATCGATCCGCTCTTGTTCGTAATGTTGCACTTGTCGGGAGTCTCAAGCAACAATTATTGTCCATTGCTATCGATAAGAGATAAATTCACCTCAGAGATCATCAATTAGCAGATGCACATTTTACATCTTTCATCAATTGATGGAACATTGGTCTATGATAAGTTTATGTGGCAAATTTTTCCTGCAGTTTTACGGCTGTAATCAGGCGTTTGGATTGCTAAAAGTGAGATTGAAACACTCGGGTAAGATCTTTTGCAAAAAGGATTCAGCGAAAAGTGTTCTGAAACAAAAAAAATCGAACAAACGAGTGAAAAACATGTTCAATTTGCCACCAGTAAAGTAGAAGCTCAACCTGTAGTCAACCATATATCTACAAAAGCATTCACAATACTATTGTCCAGGGACAAATGGGTGGAGACTCAAAAACACCGTCCGGGTAGACAAATGACACTGGGATTTTGGCTTTACGAATCTTAAAGTGGTACTATGATCAAAAAGTCATCTTACCTTTTCTTTTCATATTTCGAAAGTATGTATTGTAGGTATCTACCACGCCAAATTTTAAGCTTTGACTGCGACGGGAAGTCTAACTTTTTTAACCACGAATTCTCAATTCGGTTGCCCGCCATTACTCAATTCAAAAATGGCCGAGTTCAAAAGAGAGAGTTGGGTCGAGGGAGGAAGTGACGTCATCCAATCAAGACATCAAAATAAACGTGGCTACTTTAGTATGCAGAAGAGGAGTGTGAGCTGCGCGTTCGTCGTGTTTTTCTGTGTAAGTTTGCCTTGGGAAAGATTATGCCGTCTAGTCGTTGTGTTGTGCAGGGTTGCAGCAATACTTCCAACCCTAAAGCGGGAATTTCCCTCCACAATTCCCCTGTAATCCCAAGTTTTAGAGCTCAATGGAAGAGATTCGTCTCCGCTCACCGGGCAAACTTCGATCCTCCAGGCCGTTTTGTCGTTTGCTCGGAGCACTTTACGGAGGATTGTTTTGCCAGGACGATTCATGTCGGAGGTTCGATGAAACGCCACCAGCCATTTTCTGTTCTGACAATATGGAAGAAGAAGGATAAAGAGCCGACTTCTTCAAGCCATGACCGTCGAATGGTGAGTGTTTTCCATATGGTATTTCGCGCCAATATAAATAGATCAATTTTGGCTGGTCTACATTTTAATTATAATCTTAAGAGGGAGACAAAGTGTGATGACAAAGGCCAGGCAGTTCTACATGTTTTCTATCCAAAGTTCAAAGAAGGAGAAGCTACTGTCAGGGAGGTCAAAGTGCCATCAAATTACGGTACAGGTCACATTCACATAAACAAATAGTGTTATAGCAATAAAAGTGCACACATAAAATATAAGCACAGAAAATTCAAAACATTCAAAGGATCAAATTGTGTAATTCCAGAAAATATCAATACTCCCTCCACAGAAGGGGCTGAAAATTACGGGGGGTGGGGGTTCTCAAAGACCAAAAATTTTAAAGAAAACCGCCTTTGGCGAGTTGGATTCCCTCATTAAGTGTGATTATTATTATTATTATTATTATAGAGTTAAACTGGAATTGCCCGAGGGGTGTGTGTGTGTGGGGGGGGAGGGGTTGTGCCAAAAAGTCCCTTTGTGGGGGAGGTAAGGATATTTTATTATTTTATATATTCTAATAATTTTTTTCTTCATTGGCACTTCAGTGTGATGTGGAATACTACACTGGAATGGAGCCTTATTTTTGGGTTCTCTTTACAAGGCATGTTGAAATGGTGCAAAAGTGGAATGATAATTCTATATATTTTACTTTCATAGATTATGTAGCAGACATCTATAATACTCTCATGACCACACCGAGGGAAGAACTAAAGGCCTTAGAGAATGAGTTGAAACAAGAGGTTCCTGCTCCCTTGCACTCTATGCTGGAGAAGGAAAATAAGGATGAAGCCATCCTAAAGCATCAGGCCAGGAAACAGTTATTTTAACCATGAGTGTTCTCGTATCTCACTGTATGCGCAACACAGCAAGGGATAGCGCTTTGAACTTCCAAGATGGTCCCACAGCAGGCGTGTGAATTGTCTATACCCAACTGACCTAAGAAACCTGCATTTAAAAAGATAAATTGTATGTCTGCATTCAGTGATCCACAACAAAAGAGCAAATTATATTTAACAACTTTAAACCCCCTGCCTCCCAAAAACATACATGTACATCACTTCTTTGCCAAGATGCATTATATACCCAGTATTTGAAATATCTGGCTCTGGGTACATTAAGGAAGGGACCAAATATAATATGGTCATATGTTTTGTTGCCCTCTACCCAGACAAATAAAATTCTCCTTTTTTACCATAAATAATAAAACATCCAACACTACAATAATGAAAATTAAATTTCAAAACACTTCACTTACTCATTTTCACTTTTCTGTCCTTGAACGTAGATTGTCCTGTAGCTTTTACCAGCTTTTGTCTTGAGGCCCAGAGATGCTACCTTCAGAACGTACTTGTTTAGGCAACTGTCGCAGAATCCGGGATGAAGGGTAGTACAGTCCTCTTGTCGACCAATTGGTAAGATTTCCGTACGGGTCCCTACTTCATTATGCATTCTGTAACTATACTATTTTGTTCTCCGAACACAAGAAATATTTGCACGTGCATTACACCAGACAAGACAGCTTCAGCATGCATAATGAAGTAGGGACCTGTGCGGAAATCTTACCGACCAATTTTGCACATCACCACTGACATTCCTCGGCTTTTGTTGCAGTCGCGACGGAACAGTGGGAACACGTGCACCTGAGCCAACAAAAAGCAAAATGTGACAATTCGAAACACGCATCGGTTATAAGTATGGTTTAAATGTTATACAGGCTTGCTTTAGCGTTAATAACAACATTGTAAGTTTGAATTGTTTTTTTTTTTTTTTTTTTTTTTTTTTTTTGCTTTCGTAACGCTTTAATACCATTCAATAATTCATGTACGTAGACAATCAAATGCCGATGAAGCCCTTGAAACTGTTGATAAAGGTAATAAAATTAAAATAGAACGATGAACAAAACAGGTAAACAGAAGCTTAGGGGAAACCCCAAGTCACGGTCTGGTAATAGTTAGAGTACCTAGGCATTCAAATGCCTTCCTCTAGAATATTTTTTTTTTTTTTTTTTGACGGTGTTGTCGTTCGATAGATACTTTTTTTTTTTTTTTTTAAATTATTATTATTTAATCAATAACACTTACTACAACAAAGTAAACAGTTCTGCCAAAAAGAAAAAAAGAATACAAATACATACCCTAAGATAAGTTACATGAATCACTACACTTACTACAACAAAGTAATAAGTATTAATAATTAGTCATATATATAATTATGAAATAAGCAGTGCAGAAAGATTTCCGACATAAGTAATTTTTTAAAAATTAAAAATGTTGGTGGTATGTCTAACTCTCAATTGCACTTTGGCCTTGGTTTGCTTGCAGAAAGTAGGTAGAAGGCTTTTATGGTACCATGATATTGAGAAGTGGAAGTAAAGGATTCCATTTCTTAGAAACTGCATCGAAATTGCTGGATTCTATGTGAAACTGCGATTTTAGGGACACAAGAAAAGTTGCCAATATCGGTATCTTCTTATTGACCCTGCAGCTCCATATATAATATCTTGCTAGAAGAAAGCAGAAATTTAGTTGAAGTGAAAACTTAGAGGTGTCCGGTCTCAGACCCAGATATATTGCGGTGTGTTTTGAATAGTCTAACGTTATTAGATTGACCTGCTTAAGTTTTTCAGTCAAATTTTCCCAAAAGGTGGCTACTATTGTACAGCTCCAAAAGAGGTGGATCAGGTTTTCGGGATGGTTGGTACAAAAGGAACAGTTCGGGTCCTGCTTTATATCAATTTTTGTTAAGAAAAGGTTCGTTGGTAAAATACGATGAAGGAATCTGAATTGAAAGTTTACGAGTTTTGTGCTTTTTGTGCACCTAGCTGCCAGACAATAGGCGCTGGTCCAGTCAGCAGAAAACCCTCCATCAGATTTAATGTTGTCATTCCATTTCTCTTGGCTTTTAAAAGGAACAGTACTTTTGAAAGAGAGGAGCTTCTGGTATACAACTCTGTTCGCCTTATCATTTTTAATAAAAGTCTCGGAGAAGGTGTCGTGAGTGTCTGTGCTACTAGGTTCTTTACCAGGAAAGTTAGTGTTATAATGGTGCTGAAGGGCAGAAATAAGGCCGTAATACTTAATGGGTTGTAATCTTATATTGTAAGTGCTGATAAAATCAGCAAGAGGGAGAAAACTGCGTGAGTCCGTCATTAACTGAGCTACTTTAGTGATTCCATGCAGAAAGAGATGTTTGTAGAAGACCGGTCTGTTTTCGATCCTAATTAGCGAATTATACCATATGTGTTGTTCAAGAAATTGCTGCTCGGTTTCGATTTTTTCGTCAAAGTTAACCTCTGACCATATTTCTAAAATTTCTTGTAGAAAAGGGTCCTGGACTGATATCAACCTTGAAGTATCAAGCTTGTTTAAATTACATGTAAAAACTAGTTTACCGCCATATTTCCTAAGTTCAAGTTTGAAAAATTCTTTCCATTTTCCGTGGTTAGAATCGTCAAGGTATCTTTTAATCCAAGCAGTCTTAAGCGATTTGGTAAACGCAGCAATGTCAACCATTTTTAACCCTCCGTTTTTATAGTCGTTTATCATGACACTTCGCTTAATCTTATCGCCCTTATTGTTCCAAAGAAAGCTGTAGAAAAGATTGTTTATTTCTTTGATTGTTTGATGATTTGTCGCTAGCGGAGCTAAAATATACGTAAGTTGAGATGCTGCTAAGCTTTTAATAACTTGGATTTTGCCAAGTAATGTTAGCCGGCAATATTTCCAATTGTTTAAAATGTTTTTAATTTTGTCCGCTTTTTCTCTATAGTTTATATTTAATGTAATATTGGGATCGGTAGAAAGCCAGACACTAAGAACCTTTACCTTGTTTTCTGGCCATTTAAAGTTCTTTTCGGGAAAAAGTTTTTCTTTATTTCCCACCATTGATCCAATCCATAAAGCTTCGGTCTTTTTACTGTTGAGTCTGAGACCAGACATACTGCCGAAAGTTTCGATCGTCTGAAGTGTGGCGGATAATGACTCGCTAGTGCCGTTAAGTATAAAGGTTGTGTCATCTGCATACTGACTAATTTTAATTTCCGAGTTGTTTACGATATTCCTTTAATATTCCTGTTCGATCTGGCTGCTTTAGCTAAGATTTCAACAGATAATATAAATAGATACGGCGAAAGAGGGCAACCTTGCCTAACACCTCTTTGTAATTGAAAAAAACAGCTCGCCCAGCCATTATTTAGGACACAACTTTCGATGTTCTTGTAAAATGTTTGAAACCAGCTTATCAAAGAAGAGCCAAATCCAAAATACTGGAGTGTGCGCTCAATGAAGGACCATTCTAGCGAGTCAAATGCCTTTTCGAAATCTATAAAAAGCAGTAGCCCTGGGATATTTTTTTGAGAAGCGTAGTTTATAATGTTATCTATCAATCTAATGTTTTCTCCAATAAATCGTCCTTTTAGGAAACCGGTCTGGTCGTTATTGATAAGTTTTGGGATAACAGATTTTATTCTGTTTGCGATGGCTTTTGCTGCTATTTTGTAGTCGCAATTGAGAAGAGTTAGTGGCCGCCAGTTTTTAATTAAGTGCGGTTCTGCATCTTTTTTTGGTATGAGTTTAATGATTCCGCGTCTCTGTGTGATCGAAAGACTTCCTTCATCATATGAATAGTTGAGTGCACTTACTAGAAGAGGAGACAAATCTTTCCAAAATATTTTGTAGAAATCAGCCGGGAGTCCATCAGTTCCAGGGGTTTTATCCCGCTCCATGCTTTTTAAAGCTTTTAGGCACTCTTGTTCTGTTAAGTGTCCTTCGCAACTCATTGCCTCGTTATTGTCCAGAACCGTGTCATTTTCAGATTGAAAAAGATCATTTTTATGTTGGTATCACATTTTTTTGGGATGTATAGAGTTCTTTATAAAATGTTTCACATTCAGCAAGGATTTCTTTGTCAGATGTGACAAATTCTTGATCAGTGCTTTTAAGCTGGCTTATTGTATTCATTTTGAAGTGTCTTTTCTCAAGATTTAGAAAATATTTAGTGTTTTTTTCACCTTCATTGTACCATTTAATTTTACATCTCAAGATTGCCCCTTGGGTACGTACTTTAATTATCTCTTCTAGTTCACTTTTGAATAACTCAAGTTGTTCTGTTTTATTTGTTTTTTGCATTTTGCCGATGGCAGCTGGCTGTTCCAGTTCTTTTTCTAGTAAGGCAATTTTTTCTTCCAACTCGTGCTGTTTATGCAAAGTTTTAAGTTTTTTGGCAGCAGCGAAGCTAAGAGATTTCTCCCGAGTTTTAAGTTTGATCATATCCCAAAGAAGCGCAGGGTTTATTGACTCATCATTTTCGTATTCGTTCTGTGTTTCATTGATAGTTACTCTTATCAAATCAATGTATTCCTTATCAACCAGAAGGGATGTGTTGAGTTTCCAAAACCCAGGCCCTCTTGGATTTGAGTGAAGAGATATGTTTAATGTGATCATTGAGTGGTCTGACTTAAAGCCCGGTAGAATATTTGCGGAGATAATGTTACCCAGCAAACTCTGACTTGTTAAGAAGAAATCTAATGTACAGTGTATAATTGGCTGTGTTTGGCGCCAAGTATACCTTCTTTCTTCGGGGTTCAATATTCTCCAGGCATCAACAAGATCGAGGTTATCGCATATCTCAAGGATAGTTTTTTGCGCGTTGTGATGTGTTTTGGGCAGGCCCCCTTTTTTATCTTTCTCTACATCAAGAACGAGATTGAAATCGCCTCCAATGATGATTTCGTCTCCTTCGAAATCTTGAAGGTGATCAAGGAGATCTTTAAAGAAAGCAGGATCATCTTCGTTTGGAGCATAAATATTTGTTAAGGTTATATTTTTTCCATTTGTTTTTAAGTCACACAAGATAAAGCGCCCTGAAACATCGATATAGGTTTTCATAATTTGAAGATCGAAGTTATTATTAAAAAGAATGCTTACACCAGCTTTGCTGCTAGAAAAAGAGCTGAAAAGGCTTTTGTACCCCCATTCTGTAGCCCATAGGTGAGAATTTTCTTGCGAACAGTGTACTTCTTGCAACATGTAAATCGAATATTTTTTAGATCTGAGCCAATTAAAAATTTCTCTTCTTTTAGCATTATTCCCAAGGCCGCGTACATTGAGAGAAGCTACCGTGATAGTATTGTTATCTGTTTTGTATTGAACTAATAGGAGATACAATGGAAATCTGCACTGCTCGATTATTCGACAGTTTAGAAACTGTATTTTTTAAGCTTTGAAAGAAATTGTAAGCGAAAAATCTAGAAATATTTTTAGGGAGGCAGTTTATATAGCAATGCATACTGGAGTCGACAAAACAGCATTGTAATAATACGAAGAACAAGCTGATGACATGAAAACACAAACGATCACTTATAAACATACTAAATCACAAGAATTGAAGCAAGTAATAAAACAAATAAAGCATAAACAAAAATATAAGAAACCCTAATCAGTTTGGGGTTCAAGTGACTAGCAGGCACAAAATGTGAAAACCAGATCGAGTAATTACTGTCGGACAGCTAAGCCGCCCGCCACCTAAGATTTAATATAGAGAAAATAAAGTTCTGAGGTACAATTATTAAACACAGTTACTCATCTGCCTCTTCTGTTACATCTAGACGTTTGCCCGGAGGCCAGAATTTGCCATTGATAAACAACTTGTCGGGTTGGCTCTTGCTAAAAGATGCCCTCAAGCCTTGTCGCCGTGCTTCTTTAAAAACTGCCATTTGATGTTTCCGGCGCTTGATGATTTCCAATGGAAGATCGCGAAACATTTGGATATCAGTCTCTTCTAGTCGTCGCCCAAGAGAGAAAATTTCCTCGACATCTTTATATCGAAGAAGCCTGGCAATTATAGGACGTGAAGCTATATCGCTATTCCGTCGGGTTGTTAGACGGTGTACACGTTGGATTTCAACGCTGCGGGCGTTGCGGTAGCCAAGATCTCGTTCCATAAAATTTCTGAAAACTTCTTCGGTATCTTCTTCTCGTAGTTCTGGGATATTGAAAATTTTGATATTCTCTCTCCTGGAGTAAGCTTCAAGATAAAGGTTCTTGGAGGTGATGTCGTTTATTTGATCGGTGAGCTTTCTCTCGCTCTCAATCAGAGAGGTTATTCTTTTATTTTGCTCCTCCGTCTCCTTCTTTAGCGCATCTCGATGTTCCTTGCACTTGTCGCCATTGAAACTGCAAGACTTCTTTAATTCTGCTATATCGTTCTTTGCCGTTGCTTCAAACTCTTCAAGTTTGGCCGTTCTTGATTTGAGGTTCACCAAATTGGTTTCAATGTTTCTGACAGAGCTTTCAATTGAATCAAGCTTTCTCAACCTCGCAATGATGGAGTTCAGTTGTTCTCCAAATTGTTCGATTTTGCTGAGAGCCTCCATGATTTCGTCGTTTGACTCGTAGTCGCTGTTTGTGTTCTCGTCTGCTGTTTCTGCAAGATCTCTGAGTTTTTTTGATTCATGCACAGGCGAAGTCTCGTCTCCAGAACTTGTAGACGATCTATTTCTGCGTTTTCTGATAAGGTTAGACAATTTTTCGGCCATGAAAAACTTTTGGAAGGCGGACGGCTCTTAGCGTGCTCCTACTCCGCCATCACTCGGTCCAATCCCTTTGAATTGAATTGTTGTGGAATATTTTATTATTCTTCAAATGCTTATTGCAGTTCCCGGCAGGCGCTCTGTCAGGATAAAAGTATAAAGCAGTAAGCTTATATAGAGGACCCATCGCTGCGAATCAACTAACTTAGTCCATTTCACTAAAATATGCCGCCAACAATATAAAGTGTGTATGCATAACTGTTTTAAAGTTTAAATATATCTACTGTACCATGTATTCACAGCAACTTCGCGAGTATATCGCTGCTGATAGTGTCCTTCTAGTTCTTGTTGTTGCTCTATTGTCGCATCGTACTCAGCGGCCTCTTCCTCCGTAGTCAAAGGCTCCAGTTCTTCGTCATAAGGAAGAAAACCGACAGCTTGATACACTGAGAGTTCTGTTTCAAAATCGTTGTCCGACTCGCTTTCCGACGAAGAGCAAGGAGAATTCAAAGGAGAAAAACTCATCGCCATACTGAAGGTTTGATATGGCGTTGCTGTGTTGTCTTGATTGGATGACGTCACGAGAAGACCGCTGATAAAAATAATAGCGGGCTTGCCAGTTGGCGATTTGAGTAATGGCGGACGTGTTTTTGACAAGTTTACCCGGGCTATTTCTTCTCAAGAATAGTGTATTCTGATCCAAATTTTACAAATTTATCTTTTTTTGGTCGTAAACATTGTAGTTCACTAAAAAAAAACGGGAAAAAAAATTTGAAATTTTCGTCATAGTACCACTTTAACTGTTTTAACACTAACGCTACACAGATTTTGAAATACCGTACGTCTCACCTCTCTTCGCTGGATTACGACAACCCGCAAGAAAAACATGATGAGCGTCTTCGCACTATTAGCTTGATAGATTTTTTCTCACGAGCACATGGCAAAAACAGAAACTTGATATCCCTTGGCACGTTGGTATTTGCCCGAATGGATATCGTAATCGATACGGACTACTGGAATTATAAACTTGTTGAGGAATAACCTCAACAACTATTTTTATCATTTTGAGGAATTTTAGTGACAATTTTTCTGAAATTTTTGCTTGCGCCGCAAGCGAGCCTCGATAAATGTACACCGGTAATGTTGTCTTATATTTTTCAGATTCCTATCAGAAGCGAAGCTAATACCCCAAAAAATGAGTCATGGGCCAAGAAAAAAGTAAGGATAATGCCAAAGTAACCTTATAGGAATTTGGGAGCATTGAAGACCACTGTTGAAACTTTAGTTTTTGTTCTTAAACTCTTGTTAGTAGTATAGTTGGGATTAATCAAATACCACCACCTAGGAACCGTTTTTCAGAGAGGAAACGCTTAAAACGTTAACATGTCTCTAGAAGCTGTATTTCAAGGCGGAAAGACTCCCAAGGCAAACAAATACGAATTGGTGTGGTGCACGAAGATGA
This sequence comes from Ricordea florida, assembly GCA_949710005.1. Lineage (NCBI taxonomy): Eukaryota > Metazoa > Cnidaria > Anthozoa > Corallimorpharia > Ricordeidae > Ricordea > Ricordea florida. Next base: position 16,477,541 of record OX453276.1, on the reverse strand, counting down.
CCCGAAGATGACCCGAAGATGAACCGAAGATTTTCCGAGCGTTTTCCGAAAATTAATGAGCAATTTCAATTTAGACAAATATGCATACTATAAATCTTCGGAAAAAACGTTGACGTGCCTACTGTTTCTTGTTGCCTTAAGTGAAAATTTGGTAAAACGATGTCTTATGAGGATAATTGGGATAATTGGGCGAGAGATTATAATGAGGACGAGGTGGATCGGGGAGATTTAGGTCTCCTAGAAGATCCAGAAGACGATGAGCACACGCCCTCCCTCCCACCCTATGATGAAACGGTAGAGGATCCTGAATACGAGCCAGAATGGTGGGAGCTGGCCCAACGAAATATGGAGGAAGAAGAAGAGGAGATTCTTACCGAATGGGACGTTTTAGAAAGACAAATTTCTAAGCTGCCTCTGTTAATTCAAGATCTTATCGAAGAGGAGGATCGCGCCCCCGTTCCTATTTGGGGTGGCTATATCGACCAATGGTTGATTTGTTCAAGTTCGTAGACTTTAAGAGCGCATTTTTTTTTTTTGCGGTGTATATATATAGAACACGTTGACAAAATTGAGAGCGTTTATTTTAGATGGTATGAAGGGGAAGGGTTAAACCGTAGTGGGAGTATAATAGACGCAACGCAAAAGTATTTCGCTTTAGAGAGTGGTGTATCAAAGGTATCTTCAAAATATGACCACCGTCAAAGAGTTACGCTCTTTAGCACGAAGCTATGGATTATCTGTAGGTTCTAAGATGCGAAAAGATGACCTCCTACGAGCGATCGGGGATGCTCGCGCCGCGGAGTGGAGGAAACGACTCCGGAGAGCGCTACAGACGGTGTGATACCCTGCTATAACCAGAGGGGATATAGAGAACCCCCACAAGAAGTGGCAGTGGGCTCGTGAACTCCGTCAACTTGCGAGAGAGGTTGACGCTGCGCTTCTCTCGGAGGGTGTCCGAAAGAAAACTACTCCAACGATGAGGGCAGAAGTTCGTAGAAAAATTGAAAACCGTCGAGCCCCATTAGCGCGATCTCTGGTTTGAGAAGGTGCGCGTATACTCGAAGAGTTGGATGGAGAGAGAGAGGGAGAGGAAGCTGGTCGCCGCTTCTGGAAGTGGTCTTTCTTCCGAGGCGTGGCCGGGTCTCTGGTGGATCGGATTATGGATAAGCTCCATGAGAAGGTCGCCACCAGCTTCTATCTGCGATACAGTTACACGTATAGACTCCGGAACCTCGAAACGGGAGAAATTATCTTGTTTCACAAAACAGTACAAGGCAGTCCTTGGATGCAGCGGCTCGAGACGCAAGCCAGAGACTGGGTGCAGGAGGAAGACGAGAAGCGCTTGATTGGTGACCAAATCGAGAGACCTAATACCAAGTGGGTCTTCATCCGATTTATCTCTGTGACTGTAAAGGCTGTCGTAGATAGGCAGATGCCTTTGTTGGGGACAGGACCACTCCCAGATTGGTTGAGGAGAAAGCCTGGGATGTATTCCTTGGATACATAGGAAGATAACCTCTGTCTCTTTCGGTGTATAGCGGTCCATCGTGGCGCGCGCGTGGATCGTTGTACCAGCCAAGCTCAAGCTCTTGCGAGAGAGATATACAAATCACCCGAGACTTGTCCAGGGATTGGACCCCAGAAGGGCTTTTCTCAGGACGAGCTGCGGAAAGTAGAGCAGCACTTCCGGCTCGGGATCCGGGTATACGAACCACAAGAGTCTGGAGATTGGTTGCATCGGAGGCACCCGGCGCACTATGAAAAAGTAGGCACTCCACCAATGACGATCGGCGTCTACGAGGGGCACGCGTTTCTCATTCGCGACATCCAGAAACTCGCGAAAAAGTTCGTGTGCAGAGAGTGCAATGCAAGGTTCATACAGTCCTGCCATCTCCATCGCCACGCCGAGCGTTGCACCCAAGGTGAGACAAAAGTTGTCTGCAAAGGAGAGAAAGTGGAAGCTGCGCCGTCTGCCTTTGAGAAGGCCTTCTACCCACAAAAACGGGATAGCGTCCAAGCCGTCCAATGGCTCGAGTATGAAGCCCGCACCAGAGGGATCCATATCCATCACCAGCTATGTGGGCATGGAGGCGAACGAGTTATAGAAGGTTTCGCCGTAGACGGTTATGATCCCATTTCAAAGACCGTCTTCCAATTCAACGGGTGCCTATGGCATGAGTGCAAACGCTATTTCCCATCGCCGAAGCAACGCCAGGAGCAACTTCGGAATCTTTCCAAGAAAAAGGGCAGTCCTGTTACACGCGAGATAGCATACCAACAGACGCTCGAGCGAGAAGCCAAAATCCGAGCTGCTGGCTATCGCCTTGTGGTTCGGTGGCAGCACGAGGAGCCAAAACCTTGGAGAAAAGATCGCATCCTCGAACAAAAAACCGAGACCTACCCCCACGCGATCGTGTATGACTTCGAGAGTTACCTCGACAAGTCCAGTGCGAAAAAACCGACCGCCGATTTGACTATAGAGGGAGACCACGTTCCTATCTTCGTCTTTATATCAGACACCCTGGATCCGACTCCCGAACACCTATGTGTACGAGAGTCAGAGTTGTTGGTCGAAGAATTTGTTCGAGCGCTAGAACGACGGGCCGCTCGGATACGCGAACATGTTCGCGCGAGGTTCCTGCCCGACACCATCGAGCTCTTACCAAAAAAGTATCGGGAAGCGATCGAAGAGTGGTGCGACCAAGTCCCTGTGCTTGGATTCAATTCGGGGAAGTACGATTTGAACTTGATCCGGAACCACTTCGTCCCAGAAATCCGCAAGACGACCGACCAGTCCATCAAAGTGGGGTGTAAGGAAAACCAGGTTATGTTTATCACAACTCCGGGCTTCAAATTTCTGGACGTTTTGAACTACATCGGCCCTGGCAAAACCTACGATGCTTGGGTCAAAGCCTACGGTTGCACTCTCACGAAGTCTTGGTTTCCGTACGAATGGTTCAACTCGCACGACAAGCTCGACTTCTCTGGCCTACCGGACTACCCACAGTGGTTTTCGAAACTGAAAGGCAAATATCTTCTTTCCCTTTCGGAATATCGAGACTGCAAGCGGGTATTCCGGGAGAAGGGGATGCAGACCTTCGCGGACTGGCTCCGCTACTACAACAATCTCGACGTGGGCCCCTTCGTCGAAGCACTGGCCAAAATGCGCGACTTCTACACCTCATATGGAATCGACATCTTCAAAGATGCGGTAAGTCTCCCTGGGGTGTCGATGAGGTTCGTCTTGCGAGGCACACTTCTCAGCCCCAACCCGCCCGAGCTGTATGCCCCCAACAAAGAAGCGTACGACATGCTCAAAGCGGCGGTTATCGGTGGTCCTTTGATTGTATTTACCCGCTGCCACGAGGTGGGGGTCTCGCGGATCCGGTCGCACCAATACGAGCCTACGGCCCAGGCCCACCAATGTCAACGCATCCTCGGCTACGACGCGAACGCGCTCTACCTCTCTACCATGGCAGCCCCTATGCCCTGTGGGGAGGGAACGGTGATCCACTACCGTAGTCCGGACAATGTCGATGGGTTTGAGGAGGCTCTACGAGAAGGAAGGTGGTTCGGGTTCGCCGAGGTTGACATCGAGGTCCCCGAACACCTCTGGCCAAAGTTCGAAGAAATGCCCCCGCTCTTCTACAACAAGGAGATCCCCATCGAAGCGGTTCCCCAAGAGATGCTGGACTATCTCGAGCGAATGGGACGAACCCGCTCAACAGAGCCGAAGCTTGTCGGAGCCCTATGGGCCAAGAAGATTCTGTTGTACGCCCCTCTGCTACGCTGGTACCTCGCCCACGGTTTAGTTGTCACCGCGGTGTACCGGACGATCAACTACAAACCGCAAAAGATCTTCGGCTGGTTCGTCGACCAGGTTACAGAAGCTCGACGAGAAGGGGATACCAACAAGGACAAAGCACTATTCGCCGATCTCTTCAAACTACTAGGGAATAGCTGCTACGGTAAATTCATCGAGGCGCTGGAGCGGCAGACATTGGTCTCCTACACAGATGACGAAGCGGTTGTCGATCGTGCTCTCCGCTCCTCCTGGTTCGAGGACCTCGACGAAATAGGTTCCGCCTACGAGATCCACAGGAGGAAGCAGAAGATCGAGATTACCCGCCCGTTCCAAATCGGAATCACAGTCTATCAGCTAGCCAAACTACGGATGCTCGAATTCTACTACGACTTCCTGAACCATTTCGTAGACCGAAGATCCTTTGAGCTCCTACAGATGGATACCGATAGCCTGTACATGGGAATCATCGGGAAAAACCTGGACGACGTCGTCCGCCCCGAGCTCCGAGAAGAGTTCGAGGGCTGCAAAAAGAAATGGCTGGCTTGGGATAAATGGAGTGGCCGGACGCCGGGCCTTTTCAAACTCGAGTTCGAGGGAACCCGGGCTATCGCTCTATGCAGCAAGGCGTACTACGTCGACGATGGGACAGGAAAAAGCAAAACCTCGGCGAAGGGGATGTCGAAAAAAGACAACGACTTGACTTGGGGGCGCTACAAAGCAGCCCTGTATGGAGCACTCGACCGGGCAGAAAACCGGGGATTCCGAATGGACCACGGGAAGATGACAACTTACCACCAGGAGAAACTCGGGCTTTCCGCTTACTACGACAAGAGACGAGTTCTACCCGACAGGATTCACACCGAACCCCTTGAGTACACCTTCAGGAGGTAATTCGGTATTCCACGACACTACCTGCAGCTCCTCGCGGACAAAGCCTCGTTTGGGTCCGTTTCTGAGATAGTAGACCACAGGCTCGCCAGGCCGAACAATCGCACGTTCTTGCTCGAGAACCTCGAGGCTCCAAATTGGGTCCGTTGCACGTCTTCGCCCACCCTCCTGTTCACCAGGCTGGTATAAATATCGTACGCTGGCGTCAGACGAAAGTCTCTCTCTGGAACCTTTTTCCCCAACCAACCGATACCAGCAGCAATACCTGTCAGAGTTGCCGCTTCGACCACAGTGTTTACGACTTTGTTGTCCATCAAGACTATACAATACAAAAATCTATTCCATAATTTCGCGAGACCGCGCAGGCTCGGGTGGCGGGTGAGTAAGCTGGCCCTCCGGGCGTCGCAGACTTGGCTTCTGCTGCGGTTGCTTGAGATGCGCTAGATACAGACTATACAGACTGGCGAAGAGGCTCCCTGCGGCAATCAGGAGCCCCCAATTCCAGCTTGTCGTAGCTCGGTGTGGTTCGTCGTCGTGGCTCTCGCGAGACCGCTCTCGAGCCAGAGCTTGTCGAGCTTCTTTGTTCCTAGCCGCGAGGGCTCGGCCAGCCGCGACCTTCTTAGGATCCTTCTGCTTATTTGGAGCTACGGGAGCGGCTGACGCTGTAATACGATCTTCTTCTTCCATCACTTTCAGACAGGGCTCGTATACTATACAAACACCAAAAAAATTGCTAGCGGAACCCTAGCGATCCGTCGAGCTTCCAGCGTGGGACAGTCTATCGACGCAAAGCGCAGACTCTGCAAGAGGAACCACAGGTTTGCTAGCATCTGGGCCTGCGGTCGTCGAAGACTTTGCAAGAGGAACCACAGGTTCTCTAGCATCTGGGTCTGCGGTCGTCGAGCTTCCAGCGTGGGGCGCAGACTCTGTGTGGCAACCTACATGAGCCAGTGCAGCCACTAGCGCCACCAAACGACCTCCGTTGACAGCGATCCAGCCAGCTCCATAGCTCAACTCACGTCGGATCAGAGCATCCTGCTGGAGGTCTGTTAACAGTGCCTGCTCGGAATCCAGTTTTTTCCCTACTGCTCCCAACAAATGGCCGACCGCCTTGCACGCGACCTTCAAAACCCCGCTAGAGAGACTGCGCTCGACCTGCTTTCCGAGGGTCACCTGGTAACGAAGATGGAGCGAAGCAACCTCCTTCCTCGAGAGCTTGTGGACGTCGCCCAGCGACAGCTCCTTCCCCAAGTACTCCTTGGTATTGCCCGCGGCCGCGAGAATAGCCAGCGCCTCCCGTTCGTCCCGAGCATCGTCTACAGGAGGCTCACTGGGACATATCCCTTCTTCGCGGAGAATTTCATCCAGCACGGTGTCATCCATGACTATATATCTGCCGAAACAATTTTGCTGGGAGCTGGGATTTCCAACACGATATCAAATGGATGACGGAGACGGAAGCAAAGTCTGGCGTACGGATGCTCCTTAAGCGCGGATAGCATTTGGTGGCGCTCCTCCTTGGGATGACCTACCCCGTAGTTTTCCCAAAGTATTTTCCCATCGAGCTCGCTCGGAATGTAAAAAGTCAGCGTCGCGGCTACGTTCTCCCGGAAGGCTTTTGCCATGCTCGTGTACTGTTGGGTCAAAAGCCAAACTGAAAAATTCTTGTGCCTGCCAGAGAAAGCCAGCTCTACGAGAGCGCTCCGTTGTTTTTTGACGTCTTTGCTGGCGGCGCAGTCGTCCAGAATAAGCAACACCTGGCCACGCCCTTCGAAGACCGCGGTGCAAAGCCGAAGACACTTTTCAATCTCACCACCCGAGTTACCTGGTGCCAGGGCTACGAAGCCGGGGTCTTTGTGGGCAAATCCCCGATATGTTTTGTTGTGGACGTACGTCGGGCAAATCAAGCACACGACGTGAAACTTCCCTCGAAAAGGTCCGCGGAGAGCTTCGACAACCAGTCTCGACTTCCCGGAAGCTGTTGGACCGACTATAAGCAGGTGGCCGGGTATCAAGTCACTGAGAAAATCCATCTAGGCTATATAAGGAGGTGAGTAATAGTAGACGACTTGGCTATTGGGGTCGAATGCTGCGTCACCTAGGAGGAAGACGTGGCAGTTTACATTACCACTGCCGCCGGTCTTTCGATAGATCCGGAACTGAAGATTTTTTCCGGGACCGAGGGCCGCTTGTCCGTCGCCGTGCACAAGGTGGTCGCGTGCCATGCGGAGATCGATGAAGATCCCGTATTTGTTATGGAAGAACAAAGTAGAGGTGATCCCAGAGAGTGGAGGAGCTTGGGGGTGCACCAACCATTCTGCGCCGGTTCGCGCCGTCTCCCAAATATCTGCGGGTCGCATACCTCTGGGGTAAAGTTTGTCGGGGACACCGTTGAGGTCGAACTCAACCCTTGTCACGCCTGTGTTCAGGAAGACTTCGCTTTCTCGAGCTCCCGAGGTGTGCGGGTTGACGAACAGGAACAGGACACCCACAAAGCTTTTGAGTTGCGCGGGGATGTTGTCCGTGAGAATTGGATTGGTGGCCTTCGAGAAGGATAGCACTTTGTAGTGCGAGATGCGGTTGTAGAGAACCATGCTAGGGACGTGCTGCGCCACAATGAGCGACTGGATGACTTGGTACACCAATTCGATGTTTTTGAGCTCGTAGGTGCCAACCTTGGTCGGATCCGAGCTTTTGATGACATCTTTGGGGGCGGCGAGTGTGAGCTCCAACCGAATCGGTGGAAGACTTGCCGTATGGAGAGCGCCGTGGGTGCGCAGGAGCTCGAGATCGAGTGGTAGCCGATACTTGGGGAAGGCCACGGAAATTGCCACGTCCCCTGCCACATCGCCTTTGTCGCCGGCCTCTGAGCGGATTTTGTTGACCACGGTTGTCTGGATCCCTTGTTCGACGCGATTGGCATGCTCTTCGGTGGGAAGCCACAGGTCGGAGAACACTCCAACAAGGTCGGCTCGATCCAGGTCCACGTCCAGGTACAAGGGGGACTGGGGCTTTTGTTTTCGGTGTTGTTTTCGGGACAAGGGGGACTGGGGCTTTTATTTTCGGCGTGCGCTTATGTGTCCGCTCGTTCACACGCGGATTGACTCCGAAAGTCATATCGCTGGTCGCTTTCTGGAGCTCATTGTTGTACCCGAGAACGCTGTTTGAATTAATAACAAGCCGGCTGGGGAGCAACCAGAGCCCTGGGGCCACGGCCAGATTTAGCTGCGCTCGAGCGTCGGACAAAGCCCTTTGATAGTTCTGGATGCCGGTGGAGATATCGTTTACTACGATTGTCTCCTCTAGAAGTTGTCTAAACATTTGCCGGGTCTCAACAGCACTGCCGCTCGCCCCCACGATAGTAGATCGGGTCTTGACTTGCGAGCCAAGAACGCAATATACCAAAGCCTCGATACTACGATTGAGACGCCCCATGCCAGCCTCCGTCAGACCTTCACCCTTTTTCGGTGAAAACCAGCTGTATTGCGCTCCGCCGTGGGCATCGTTTCGGATAAAGGCCAACAGATTACCTTTATTCTTTTTCCCACCCTCATCTGAGAAGAGGTTCAAGCTATCTGGCCATGTGTTGGACTTGGTGTCATAGCGGCGGATGACGTACTCGTTCTTTGGTCCTTCGACCGGATAATCCACGAACACGTCTCCAAGCCCGTGGTTACGACCGCCCTTCCAGCGAAAGTCCGGGGCTCTAGGTAGTCCGAATTCGATGCAGAGGCTTTAAAAGGCGGACTTGCGAAGTGGGTTGTTTGTTTTTTGGAACGCCTTGTCTCCGGGGAGGGGACAGCCGAGCTCGAATAGGATACGGCGGACGGTGAAGTATACGTGGAATCGAAGTAGCCCCTGAACTATGGGCGGGAAGGTTTTATTGCCCGGGTCGGTAATCGACACCCCACACCCTGCAGTTGCGCACCATGTGGCGAAGTTCAGCTGTTGAGGCCAATATTCATACGTCGGAGAAGAGAGCCCTTGGTGCGCCTCCTTTGCCGAGCGATGTGTAATGGTCATTTCTTTCCATATGTCTCGGACTCCTGCTTTGAAAGAAATTTTTGGGTCAACAAAGATCTCGAGCTCTCTAAGCAGCGGTGTGATTTCAGAGCCTGTTTCAGCGAACGGAACGGCAGGCACGGGGTATTTGTCCGGGCTGCGGAGAAGGAGGGCATCTGGGAAATTGCTCTGTTTCGGAAATTTAATTTTTTCTAAGGTTTTACCAAAATGTTCTACGGTCTTTTTTGGAAACGCTGTTTTTATAACAGACCAAAGATCTATTTCGTGGGATTGATCCATGATGTATATATACGCGGTTAAATCAAATGTCCCTCAGCATAGCGGCAAGCGAGGGTGTAAACGAACTTCACCCTCCGGTCGTTGGTGAGCTCTCGAGTGTCGCAGCTCGAACCGTGAAGATCGCTGAAATAACGCTCACAGTACTTAAAACGATGGATATATATTTCTTCGCTCTCAACTCATGGGACAAATTGAACCTCATTCGCGAAGGACAAGCCGATTTTGCCACGATCAGGAAAGCGAAAGGGAACATTCTGGTCTCAATTCCAAAGGGGGAGTACAACCTCCACTGTCTACAACAGGCAATTGTCTATGGACATGGAAAGGATGTCGCCGCGGGCACTTGTGAACTTCGGATAACCGCTACTGGAGTGTATTTCTTCTCGAAAGTACAGGTGATCCTAGACAGCAAGCTAGCCGACTTGTTGGGGATATCCGAAGTCCCGCGCGTTCTGATTCATGTTCCTGTACAATGGGGTCCGCCCTCTGTTTCAATCTACTGCGATTTGGTGGACCCAAACAAGTCGTATGAAAGGGGCAAACCCTCCTATCTACTGGCGAAGGTCGAGCCTTTGAAACTTCAAGGACCTTCGGTGTGGCATTTGCGACCGTTTTATCTCCCCGTCGACCCCACAAAAAGAAATCTCTTTCGAGTTTGGACGGTACCGACGACCGGGGCAGAAGTTTTGTTGGAGCTCTGTATATAGGACATGGAATCTGATTGTTTGTACCCAAAGGTTCCCACCGCCCCCAACGATGAGGGGCATTCGTTTCGGCTTCAAAAGATTTGTGACATTCAGACCGCCCTAAAAAACAGTATCGCCCACTATGAAGGCGTACGAAAAAAATATACCCGCTCTCGGACAATTTTGAACGGGGTAGCTTTGACGACTGGAAGTCTGAGCGTTATACTTTCGGCTTCGGGCCTAGCCGCCTCTTTGACTGGCCTTGGGATTGTCGTTGGGGTTCCACTGGGTGCTATTGGTGGCATCTTTGGAATCGTGTCAGCCACAATGGTCCGGGTCAGTAAACGTATCGCCGTAAAAATATCCAAGCATGAGCGAACCGTCGCGATTGGTGAGACGAAGTTGAGTGCCATCGATGACTTGGTTTCGAAAGCCTTGCAGGATAACCAAATCAGCGCTACGGAATTTCAACTCATTCTCTCCGAGGTTGACAAATATGAAACACTCAAGCGCGAGATTAAACAAAAAGCTGTGACAAAAAACGAAGACCTTGATATGGCAAAGCTGCGGACCGAGATTCGCAGCGAACTGGTAGCAGAGATGCGAGAAAAACTCGCTTAAATGGAGGTTGTTATTTCCACGTTGAGCGATGACTTCAGCTTGATCCATAAAGCATCGTATTTTCGAAGCGTCGTCGGTCGAATGTGTGAAATGTCGCACCTGGCGGCTCTTTCGTGGTCCTCTCGGAGTTCGAAGATTACTTTCAACAACCATATCAGCTTTGGAAGCCGGCAGTAGTCCGAGACAAAACTCAAGTTGTCCTCAATACGATTCACGAGGTTTACTATCGATTTTCTTTCGAGTAAATCAAGTCCAAACTCTTTCATCAACAATTTTTGCAACGCCAACCTTTTACTTTTTGATATTGGTCTTGGTCTATACCCCTCTTTTCGCCTGTTAGTTGGAAAATTCCATGTAAGATGATCAAACTCACCCGAAACCACACGCTGGCAAACTCGAGGGCTGGCTGAAAGATACCCCTCGATGCTTTCTGGGTTGGGATGGGGAGAAATTGGAGGGTCTTCTAAGAAAGAGGTTGCTAAGAGTTTTAACTGCGAGAGGAAAGTAGAGGAATAGTTTGCTTTTTTCAAGCTGTCAGCGACCATTACATCCATTTTTGCGGTCTATTAATTGCTACTCTCTAATTGCCTGACCGAAAAAAGTGGGGATAATAGGGTTAGTGTAACCATAACGAGCTCAACCAATTCATGGTTGCTCCGAATTTAGGCGCGCCAAACTCTTCGACATCTTCCACCGGCCGCTCTAACATGGCGAGGGCGTCGCTCACCAATTCTAAGAAACACTGTCTTGTTTCATAAAGAGGGAGAAATTCGCCGCCCCTATTTTCCAACCATCGATTGTGGGCGAGCTGGCACTCGCGGTAAATCAGTCGTACCTCTGCGGACCGCAACTCTATATAATAGAAATACTTTGGAAACAAGATGACGTCAGCTAAATGTGCGTCACGAAGAGCTGCGAGTTTTTGTGGCAGCCCGCGTTCCTGAAAGTCCCTCCGGAGTTGATCATCAACGGCATAGAAGGTACCGTCGCAAAGCTCTGCCCTCAGTGTCGCATCTCCACTCATCCACACGAGGGCAACATCGCGGGACGACAGATTGAAATTCGCCCGCCTATCAGCGAGCTCTATGTCCACGTGCGCTCGAGGGTGTGCCAATAAAGCACGACGCAATTGAGCTTTGACCATCTTAGACCTGCCGGGAATCTTGTATTTTGTTGCCAAAGCGCGTAACTCTTTGACTGAAAGCATGTTTATGGTGGCACGCCAACGTTTTTTCCGAAGATTTATAGTATGCATATTTGTCTAAATTGAAATTGCTCATTAATTTTCGGAAAATGCTCGGAAAATCTTCGGTTCATCTTCGGGTCATCTTCGGGTCATCTTCGTGCACCACACCAATTCGTATTTGTTTGCCTTGGGAGTCTTTCCGCCTTGAAATACAGCTTCTAGAGACATGTTAACATTTTAAGCGTTTCCTCTCTGAAAAACGGTTCCTAGGTGGTGGTATTTGATTAATCCCAACTATACTACTTTGTTATTGACCGTTATAATTGACATTCCATGTGTTATTATTTACCCAATAGAACTACTCCATCAATTCTACTGGGCTGTAACCAGTAGTACATCCGAGGGTGAGTGGAATAATTATTCGGAAATTTGAGTCATAAAATGCTAGCAGTTCGTCGCCAAAAGGGGAGTCATTGTCCCAGGCGTTCCATGCGTAGAATGCGACAGCTTGCTTTATTCACACTTCGTGAACAACGTAACATGCAAAATGCTTTGCTTTGTATGGAAGCTACTCCTTATAAGTTCATCTCACATACAAACGCTTTCGGAATGGGATGGTCCACAAATTCTATTGCTTTAAAGCCTGGCAAATAAGCAAAGTTCACGCTTGTTCTCACAAGATGATAAATGGAGCCATGTACGAGTTCAAAATTCAAAGACCCTGGCACAAACCTATGACTACTGGCTTAAAAACAGTGATACTGAGACGAGCACCTTGGATGTTGAAAAAATCAAAAATCGTCGTAGACAGAACTCCGAAGATGAAGCTTGCAACATGTAACAGGACAAAGAGGATACGCAACAAAGCAACTTTAATAGTAACTATCTATGCACAAATATTATATCCAGATTCTTTTATTTGTTGTTATTGTGTTCAATAATTGTTCAATTGCTTAATTGTTCTTAATTGTACAATTTCATATTGCAGTACGAAGCCCAAGTAAACACTTGTAGACCCTCTAGTTCTTTAATAAAACTGCGTTTTTCTTCTGTTTTTTTTTTATCAACTTGTAGTTCATAAATTTGTGAGCTGTTTGCTGTACAAGAAGGATTTCATACGTTTATGAGCTGTTGTATGTAACTGACCAACTAGTACTTCATAAATTAATGTGCTGTTTGCTGTTCAAAGAGAATTTCATGAATTTATGAGTTGTTTGTTGGCCAACTTGTACTTCATAAATTTATGTGCTGTTTGCTGTCCAAGAACAATTTCATAAATTTATGAGCTGTTTTTTGACCAACTTGTACTTCATAAATTTATGAGCTGTTTCCTGTACAAGAACAATTTCATAAATTTGAGAAGTTATTTGGGGCCACAGCAGGTTGAAAGTGTTTGTCGTAATCTATGGCAGCTGTAACCTTTTCTTCCCCAATTCTCTCATTCTTTACCTCACAGAAATTGTGTAACACAGCTCATTCAAATTTATATCCATAACTCTTTTAAAGCACCAAATCTAGCTTTCAGGCAGCCAAAAGAGCACCTAATTACCATCCGTGATTGGCAAAGGGTCATGCCAAAGTTTGTCTGTTAGGGATCCTGCATACCCCCTCATGCCTTACCTTATGAAAGAGTACTCAAATGGTGGATCCACTGTGCAGGGACAATCAGTAACTTGCGTTTGCATGGAGGTATTTTGCCATTTTTAAGGGATTTATTTAAGCTAGAATTTGGAAACACTCTCGCATCATGGACACTGCCAGGTCACTTTACCACAACATCCACAAAACGATATTAATAGTCACATGCTGCTTGTACATTAAGGCTGAAGCAACTCTTGTGATTTATGTAGTCAGTGTAGTTTGCAGAGGGCTTTTTTATTACGATATGTGTTCCGTCTATGGCACCCAGACATTGAGAGAAGAAATAAGTCTCGTGAAAGTCTTGAGCCAAATCACGATCATCCTCTTCAGTAAATGGAAGCTTGATATACTTTCTTCCGAGCTGAACGGTAATCGCTTTGCCCACTTTTCAGACAATTTTGGATACTACTTAACGGGAATTCCCAAAAGCATTAACTGTCTTGTGTATTCGACCTTCATCACTCAAGTGATAAAGGGTGATTGCCACTTGTTTCACGACATTGACTGTCGTTCTTATAACTGTGTCTTTTCATTTGATATGTGGTCTCAGCTCTTCCGCCAATGAGTACAGAGTCTCTGCTCATTCTAAAGTTTTCCCTCCACTCTTCTGGTACAACACTTTCTTAACAAAGTTGTCCCACCATGCGCTTGGTCTGATCCAGAACCTTCGTGGTCTAGCTGGCTGTCCTCTGCGCTGTTTAACGGCTGCCATTTTTGACACAGGCAGCGAAAGTAGCCTGATTATACCAAGTCGCCTCCTTGTATAGTCACCTTGCAGATCTATATAGGCGACCTGTAATTGTAAGTATGCTATTAGGCTTGAAACAAGCCCAAGCAACAATGAAACTAGGAAAGCTTTAGTGGATGCCATATTATGACCAAAGATGCAAACTTTGCATGGGAAGGACTGGATCTTAAGTATGACATCATCATATTTGAAAACTTCCATTTCGCCCGCCCACACGAATACGATAAATCTTCGTTTTCAAAATCCTCCGTTCTCACATTTTCAGTGATTGGAAACGCCGTATAGGTGTGGATAGAGGGCTAAAACGGATAAGAAAATCTCCGTTTTCGAAAATATCCGGATATGTGTGGATGAGCAAAGTGTGTGAATCCATTGAATGAGGATTCTGAAAAATAAGTTAGTACTTTGCAATTCTAGACTTCAGCAAAAACTTGAAAATTTTGCTGCAGCCAATAGGCAAATATTATGTAATTGGAGCACTTTTTGCTAACTGCCACACATGTCTCTATGGCAGCACAACTACTTCTCTTTTTGGTGTTCCACCTCCAGTAGCCTGTTCGAGGCTCTCAGTTGGTGGAGGTGAGCGAAAGAAAGCGAGCGTGAGAAAAAAAAAAGAGGGAGTATTGGGGAGAGGGGATTATAAATACACAAGAAATTACACAGGGTTATTTCCAACACTCATGGCGCGCACGGAAACACCGTATCGCACGTGTTGTCTTGATGACTCCAGAAATTCTGCCGTTTTTGTGCGAATGTTTTGTTGATTTTCTGCATGTAAAATCGCTAAAGAAAGAACAAGAAAGTTGTTTGTTACATTTGTCTTTAGGAAGTGATGTCTTCGCTATTTTACCAACCGCTATTTTACTAAGATATGTTCCTTAAGCTTGTTATCCTTTAACAAAGCTTTGGCGAGTGCACTGTTGTTTCTACAGACTGCATTCTTGACAATGGTTCGGATGAAGGTGTCTTTTACCTTGAATTCCGATATCTTGTTATGAACCAGATATTCTAAAAAAACCTAAAAACAACAAATACAAGCAATGAGCCAGTCGTAACCCATGGCATTTTTAAAACAGTTTTGGACAGGGAAATGTTAAGTAGTTTGAACCTACTAAACACTAACATATCAACACACGAAATGTCCATTTTGTGCCGCACCAAAATGGAAGTCCGAAGATCGCAAGATACTGACTACCGTAGTTTGGCACTGGCGAGGAAATGTATCGACTGTCGGACACGGAGTTTCCTTGTAACCTCAGCCGACTGTCGGACACAGAGACACTTTGTTTTCAAAAAGCTTTGAAAATAGCTACTAGTAACAACTTAGCAATAAAGATGCGTAAATTAAACTTGAGATTACCTTCATTATCATTTGTTGCGAGCCTTCTCGAAGATACATCTAACTCCGGAAAGTGGATTAGTATTTTCCCTCACAAGAAATTGGATAAATCAAACGAGTTGATTAAGTAAGTTATACCACCGTAAGGTGAATGGGAGCTGCTGACGTTTTGAGCGTTAGCCCTTCGTCGGAGCTCGAAACGTCAGCAGCTCCCATTCACCTTACGGTGGTATAACTTACTTAATCAACTCGTTTGATTTATCCAATTTCTTGTGTTTCAATTTCCCACCGACGCAGCACCAGTTTCTTTAGAAACTATCCCCACAATACTTAGTATTTTCCCTCCCTTCTTCGTCAGAGGGTACATCATCCAAGGCAAGAGGTTGACGAACCTTTGATGAATTGGAAGCTAAATTTTAGCGAGGCTGTTTCGCTGTGGGGGAAATTCCAGTCAGAGAATTTGTCGACAGTCTTTTCTCTTGAAAAGTTCTTGGAAGATCATTGTTAGATGAAGCAATCAGTGTGAAAAATGTCCCATGAATTCGACTTATCATTCTAGCCTAAGTAAAACAACAAGTACTAGAAGTGTATCTTGTTTGATAAGCTCGCGGCCGAGGGAAGCAGCAAGGTTGGCTACAACTAAACTTTCCACTCCAGAATAAAACAGAAGTTTCTTGATTTTCACAGGCTTGAACAGCGAAACACAAGGGATTTTCGAGCCACTACGTAAGTTTTTTTACAAAATCGACAGCACTTCGAGAGGAGGATTTGCAAATTTGACGAGATGGCCGATCTGCTGCATGCCATTGTAGATTTTGCATTGGGGATTCGCGTTTGGGCCTCGCATTAGTAACATTTTGACATTTTGAAATTTTGACAAGATAATCTAATTGTGACAAATGTGGGCGGAAAATATCTCACGAAAGAATGCTCACAGGCTCTCCCGCCTCCCCTCTCCAAAAAATACTCCCTCCATTTTTTTCACGTGCTCGCTTTCTTTCGCTCACCTCCACCAACTGAGAGCCTGGAACAGGCTACACCTCCAGGCATAGAAGAATATCTCAGTAGCTAAATTCAAAGTGAAATTTGTAGTGATAAAGGTAGAATAATGTAAACAGAAGACAACTTTCATTCAGTTCAAAAGGATCTGTGACTAGATTTAAATACCTTCCTGTAATGTCCTGTCACATGCTACAGGTACTCTTTATATTACATGCATACATATGTAAAACATAATAGGCCAATGACAAATTTCTTGAAACTGGCATGCCTGTGTGTTATTTACTTTTCAAAAGACCCAAAGTCCCATCAGGCTGGAGCTTATACCGGTTTTCTTCACATGAAGCAGCTTGGAGTATTTCTACTACCCCCTGGATGGGATGCTAGTCCATCGGAGGGTTAACTGGCCAATGCAACATCAGAGTAAATATCAACAACTTGCAGTCTCTCACTGAAGTTCTCATTGAAGTATTTTTAACCAAAAGACAACTGCATTAGAAAAGTTTAATAGTGTACTTGGAAACCTATAAAGGAAATTCTTGAAGGTGGGTGTCACCTCTAAAGCTCCCATAGTTCTTTATTATGGCATTTTGGCAAACTAAGCTTACTTCTTTAATGCAGCTTTGTTTCCTTTGTGGTGAGCAAGCATCACCTCAAAGTGTTCCTTGTAAGAGTGCCTGTTACGCCACAAAATGTAATAACTGACACAAAATGTAATAGTAACGCAAAATGTAATAACTTTTGCCACAAAATGTAATAGTAACGCAAAATGTAATAACTTTCGACGCGAAATGTAATAACGTTGGTAACGCAAAATGTAACAACTTTTGACGCAAAATGTAATACACAAAAGTAACACAAAATGTAATAGCACAAAATGTAATAATGTTTTGGTTGGTATATATTTGTTCGAAATATAAGGAATTACATGTGGGTAAGGGATAGAACATCTGTCTTTTTTTAAAACTGGCGGACGCCACGAGTTTTTCCAAACGGCTACTTTGATTTTTTCAGGGGAAAAGGGGTGAATAGGTGAACTCTCGTTAAATTCCCGTAGAAAAGAATTTTTTAATACAAAAAAGCCCTCCAAATACCACATTCCTTTCTTTATTTTGAAATTAAGGTACAAAAACTACGATTTGTAATGGTATATATGCTAACTTTATATAGCAACAATGAAATATCATTCAATTCTTTATCCGTTGTATTGTCACACTAATTAACGTACTAACAAACAAGCGACTTTGTCCAATTTAACGTCTTGCAATATCACGCTAGAAGCGAGTCAGCACCTTTTTTTTTTAATCAAAATTGGTCAAAGAATTATGCATATATATTTTAAATTGATGAAAATCTTACTTCAAACGAAATCTAACTGCAACTCTGAGGAAGGAAAAAATGAAACTTGAAAATGTAAACTGAAACTTAAACTTTAAACTATTTCAGGGCTCTTTTAATTGCGGGTTCTCCAGTAAATCTTGGAGACACCGTACCACCCATAGCTGTAAACTACTAAGCGAACCCAAGCGTTTGTCCAGTTCTTAGCATTAATTATGTGTTTTAGAGCGATTACTGCTCCACTGTTCTTTCCCTTTATGTTTATTATTTTTCGTATGCTTAGCTGGTGTATGTCGGCAACATCTGCTACAGTATTGTGAAAAAGTAATGAGAGCGAAATGCGCGAATTTCGTTCTTTGTCTCCGCGAACTTTCGAAGAAAACTCGCTCGAAAATTCGGGCGTCTTCTCGCAATGTCTTGAGCGTTATTTCTTTAAAACAAAGGACGAAAATTCGCCGCATTTTCAAGACCAGAACGAAAATTCCTTACCAGAGGGATAATTCCGCTTGCACTATACGAAATATCGCAGTGCAGTGTGCTCACCAGTATCGAGCCATCAATGTACCGTTCTCTTGTTAACAATCGCGGTAATGTTGACGCCTTACTCCTCTATTAAATTTGCTGTCGTTAATGTGCTAATCCGTCTTTCATGGCGAAGAACGTAGCGAATTTCAATTCTTTGATCGTTTTCAATGACGCGAACTCGCTAACTTAAGCTGTGCCACGTCAATGAGCCGGCAAGGCAGGTACAAAAGTTGGACTGTTAGTCCGGGTCAACTTGGACGAAAGTAAAATTCTTAATAAGGATTTTGAAGGTCTACTGCACCTCAAAATTCATCCAAAGTGACATCAAATTCAGTGATCGATGGACAAGCAGACATGTTGTTTTTGTAATGCCAGGTCTCTATACAGCCCCATCAAATTGGCCAGACTGCCGGTGGTATGTAGCTTCTTTATGATGCGCGCCACACTCGGAAAGCTAACGCTTAAACCTTCACGTTTTAAGCCTTCCTTTTGAAGAAGCTCAATTCGGATTCTCGTGTACGTTGACACTTTAGGCATGGCTAACTGTGATAGCTTGAAAGCTGAACTGACCAAAACTAACACACGACTTTGAATTTCACTATGGTAACGTATAAACAACCGCAAGGTCGCGCAGGGCCTGGGTTTATTGTAACTGCAAGTAGCATTTCTTGTTCAATGAAAACAAGTTTCCAAGCAGATTATTTGAGCTTGCCAGTTTAAGACTGTAACAAACAAATTGATATCAGCTTTCTCTGGACATAAGCAAGGTAAGTTTGTGAGAAAAGGTTTTGAGATATTACTATCACTCAAGATAATGATGCAAATGAATGTATGAAAGACCACATATTTGAACTGCGGAGTAATATGTAATGACACGATAATATTAAGGTTTTTAT
The DNA here is from genome assembly GCA_949710005.1 of Ricordea florida. NCBI lineage: Eukaryota > Metazoa > Cnidaria > Anthozoa > Corallimorpharia > Ricordeidae > Ricordea > Ricordea florida. The sequence continues at coordinate 16,458,567 of OX453276.1, read as the reverse complement.
CGCGCAAATACTTGTTTTGCACCGGCTTACATGTAATTCATCTTAATACATGTACTAGGAATTGACGGGAAACTTAACGAACAGAGCGAATTTTCGGTAGAAAGTTCGAAGGTAAATTCGAGAAGAGCGAATTTTCGCTCGAAAAATCTGACCAAATTATCGGTAGACACGAATTACCACTCGAAAATTCGCGACGACTAAAACAATGGGCAGCGGGGAAATTCATCGAATTTTCTTCGAACTTTCGAGGTGAACAAACTTCGCCACTTTTCGCCGAAAAGCCAAGAAATTCGCGAATTTCCTCGAATTACACTCTCATTACTTTTGCACAATACTGTAGCTCTGGAAGGTAAATTTGTGGAAGAGGTACGTTGTCGACGATCCGTTTGAAAAACCGCGAAACAGCTCTCAGGGTCTGCCGCATCTGTGGATATCTGCCCACTGTTGTTTCTATAATGTTCTCCAAAACATCTGGATTAAGGAAAGAACCATAGTCTGTATTACACCCGTTTGACTGACTTGCATGATCATTTTCCTGCTGTTCATATCCACATTCGTTATTGGTACCTTTCTCTTCATTTTCATGCAATCCGGTTCGGTCACCATGGGCTGTGTTGACGTCTGGAGCGTGTCGATCTGTTTTGGTATGGGACTGACATGCCCCATCCAATTCGGACTGTTGATCTTGGACGGGGAGGACACAATTATGCTCTGTGTTGGGCGGCTCAGAACTTCGCATTTCTGGATAACTTCCCCCTGTTGTTTCTGTAACGTCCTCCAAAACATCAGGATTACTGTAAGCACCATAATCTGTATTACACTCGTTAAACTGACTTGCACGATCGTTTCCCTGCTGCTCATATCCACATTGGTTATTCGTATCTTGCTCTTCATTTTCATGTAATTGGGTTCGGTTACCATGGGTTGTATTGATGTCAGGAGCGTATTGACAATTGTACTCTGTGTCGGAGTGATCAGAAATTGTTTCGTCTGCCAAGCACACATAATGCTCTCCAGCTCCCTCAGCGAAGTGACCTAGATAAAATGTCGCAATGGGACAGCCATTCGTAGGGGAAATTGTCTGCGTAGCCGTTGCACTGAGAGTGGAATATACAACAATTTGTATATTAAATATATCAGCTGCTGCTTGGAGCGTTAAGTGATCACCATGTGTTCCATTGCGTGCCATTAATCGCAGATATTGGCTCCAAGGTGTGCCAGCGAATAATTCCAGAGGAGTCCTGTCTGGAGAGTTTGGATGCGACTCCACAAATGACACAATCTCTTTTCTTAATGTTTCTGCAGACCGGAATACGCCAATGTTCACAAGCTCATGACAAAGTGCAGAAAATTGGCAGTTGCCATCTTTGGGCGGGTCGTAGCTGATTAAAAAATTCATCTCAGACTGCATGTCAGTGAATTTCTCCCTATGATTTGAGAACGGTATCAAATACTTCTTTTTGTGCATTTTCTTGCTACTCTGGCATGCGAGCTTTCTCTTCCTCTTTTCTTTGTCAAGTGTTGTACTTGTCATGTCATTAACGGAAATCCATTTAGTCAGAATCTTGGAAGAGCCAGCTGGAAATGTAAATTGAACTTTGTATTTACAAGTTTTCAAATTTCTCCTAAGTATTCTTGCCGTTAAGATAGACCTCTTGCTACCTATTTTTTTCGCCGCAGGGTAGCGAATCAGCACCTTTTCACCAATATCATAAACTGAAGGTGGATTGTTCCTCAGTCCCTTCTGGATCATGCAGTTTTCGCATCTTTTACTTGCCACGGAAGCAGCTTTCCGTATTCGATTAACTTGTATATCATGGGATTCGTAATCTTTTGGTCGCGAAGATATCATCTCCACGTAAGCTTCGTTCTCGACATTCCATTCTTGTGCAGTAGTGGCCTCTGATAGTTCATCTTTCCTGAAAGGTTTGCACCCATAATAAACTTCAAAGGCAGACTTCCAAGATAGCTCCTCCTTAACTTCTTGATTTAATGCTCTTGCGTATTCTGGTAAACATTTTGCCCAGTTCACTCCTGTTTTCCGCATAGTCAATAAATCGTACATAATCTTTTTCTTAAATGTTCTGTGGGCCCGTTCTACTTTTCCCTGTGACTGCGGGTGGTATGGACGCCCTTTAATTACTTTAATACCAAGCTTCTTGCACAGTCTATTGACAGCACCGTCGAATTCTCGCCCCTGGTCGTGCTGTATGACGCGAGGAGGCCCATGCTCTTTGTAAACGTTTGAAAGCGCCGCTGCGATCGAGCTGCTTTTCTTCCCCTCCAGTGGAAAAAGCCAATGGTACCGGCTAAATACGTCTAAAATGGACAAGACATACTTGAATACTTTTCCTTTCCACTTGACTGGCATACTTTCCATGCTTACTAAATCCACCTGATGGCGGATTTGTACAGCTTTAGCGCGTACTGGCTTTAAAGCAGCTTTGTTTTGGAATCAAACATTTAGTCGTTGATGTAGGCGCGACTTTCCAAGCACACTTCTGACGTCTCTTTCTCCCACGCCACTACAGATATCTTTTAGATGGTGATAGATTTTCCTCACACCCGAACCTTTTGTTGCCTTGAATGCTTTCGCTACAATGCTCGATACAGCTGATTTTTTCATTATTGGCTTACCATCGTAGCATACCTTGCCCCCTTTCAGAGATACATGGTCGCGATTTCGCCAAAACCGTACAAGAGCGGATTTCTGCTTGGTGGTTCTTTGCTTCAATGGGATGTTAAATTTTCCTTTGAGCAACTCGAGAAATGTCTCATACGTCTCATCGTCGAGTGATGAAATTGCGGAAATTTGTTGCACGTTACTGGCAATGGCTATGAACAAAAACCAATACCACAATATGGTGTTCATGGTCGACTAGAACGAAGACGTGACCAGCATTGGTATACTAAGTCTTATCAAAACGACAGAGGAATGTGTTACTTGGTTTCAGGTTACTACTGATAAACAGTGGCCTGCGGTCGGCCAACTTACCCCTTACTGACCTCTACAATATTTCCAACAAACATATACCAACCAAAACATTATTACATTTTGTGCTACTACATTTTGCGTTACTTTTGTGTATTACATTTTGCGTCAAAAGTTGTTACATTTTGCGTTACCGACGTTATTACATTTTGCGTCGAAAGTTATTACATTTTGCGTTACTATTAAATTTTGTGGCAAAAGTTATTACATTTTGCATTACTATTACATTTTGTGTCAGTTATTACATTTTGTGGCGTAACAGTGCCCTTTGAGATGTCTCTGAGGATCTTCAGGCCAGGCTGCCTTAAGATTGGCAGGTATAAGACTCCAGTTGTTTAAGCCAGGTCCTGGCCTCACAGCAGCAACCTTTCTTGCAAGGTCTATATCATGTTTCATATGCCATCTGAACATCATCTGAAATAAGCCAAAAACATTTTTCTATCAGATTTAATTGACTTTTTTCTCTTTTCTTACAATTATGCTAGAAATATGCCTTCAACTCAAAAATGGAAGAAGCCTTGTTTACTTCTATCAAAACGTTTCAATCAAGAAGTATCCTTTCAAGTCAACATAAAGTATGTAATTTGAATTTAGTTTTTTTCTTTCATTGTGGTTCATGACCTGTTGTATATTAAATCTATTTTAAATGTGCCTCAACTAGACTTTTGTGAAGAGACTTCACCTCAGTCATCACGTGTTTTGGAAAGCAGCACAACCTTTTCACAGGCAAAAATTTCTCCACATTTGTGCCTCAACAAAACTTATTTGTTTCCCAAAACGCTCAAAGGTAACCTATGGAAGCTCATGAGCGTTGTGCGTTGTGATGACCAAAAATTTGATCTAGTGACCTTGGTAGATTGTATCAGTGAAAAAAACAGTCACACTAAGGGGAATGGTGTCAGATATTTTTTCCTGATTTTACCAAGAATCTTGTCTCGATTTGTCCTTTGTGTTCAGCCACAAACTTTCTTTCTACAACTGGTTTACACTTGAATTCGAAAGTCAGTTGAAATTGGCGCCGTTTTAACGAATTACAAAGCTTGAACTTCTGTCCTTGTGTTGATCTCTACTGAGGCATGATTATTTCATCTACTTATTGTGTGAGGGCCAAATTATACAATTAATCATGGAGAGAAATGTGGGAAGGTAAAAATATTTCAAGACAACCTCTTAAAGTGCATATGAAATGAAATTCTCTACCCCTTTTTTATTCCAGAAAATTGAAGTCTATATTGTACTGATTCATAATTTTCCAATTTAAGCTCTATTCCGGTGCGTAAAAGATATTTTTTTGTGTCGCAAAAGTTGCTAAAAACTGGCTACGATATGTCTGAAACTCTTGAGAAAGAAAAAACTGTTTACAATACCATACTTCTATGAATCCGTCTTGTTGCTTCTACAAAGCTTGGGACAAAACTTTTTTAAGTAGATAGATAAATATATAGACACCTTTTATAAAATCATGCCAATATTTTAAGCTATAAGGTAAAAATAAAAGCTATAAAAATAAAGGAACCTAATATATGTTCCCATCCAAGAAAAGCATATCATCTTTGCATACCAGAAGTTGAGAGTAGCATGACATCGAGAAGGGGGGTGGGGGTACCCCCCACCAAAAAAAAAAAAATAAAAATTTTTTTTTAATCACAATACTGCACATACAAATGTAAACAAATTTTTACTTTTTCTTTGAAATATACTATTTCAGTGTGGAGTGGAACCTGAATGCAAGATACCATATGCTCCATTGTCTGAAAAAAAGAAAAGCTATTTTTAGTGGCCTCCATCCTCCCCTTACAGCCACCCCTAACCTCACATAAAAAAAAGATTTAACAACGGAGCATACATACAATATCACACACTTCCTTTGTAAATCTTGGATTGTGTATTACATCAATTATAGGGGCACTCTCCAAAAGCTCTCATAGTATAGTAGTTGTGAAAAAATCGAAACGGGTTGACTATAATTCTATTTTGCTGCTGTAACTTATATTTAAGAGTTGACTTTGTTGCTTTTAGTTTGATCAATGCCTATAGAAAAAAAAGAAAAATTATCAAATAAGCGAATCAAAAAGAACTCGTCTTTCGCAATAATCAAGTGGTTTATAATCATGCCATAAATTAAAACCTATACAAAGGGCTTTTTGCAATAACATCTTGACAATCGAATCAAGGTTGGAAGTTTGTAACTTTCGTTCTTGCTTATCCTTGATATACAGAATCAGTTCATTATAAGTCTAAAAAAAAGAAAAAATTAAGATAAACGAGATTTTACATTTCTTATGATCAAATATAAATAATAAAGTACTATGACCAAAAAAGCCATAGCAAATATGGTTTCCAAAATGACTATAAGGGTATTATAATCAATTCTTACCAGATGGGTCCTGTAAGAGAGCATCCGTGGCCTCCTCTGATGTCATGATGTAGGTGCTTGGAAATTGCTTTTGGCAGTGAGGACAATCAAACCTCCTGTTATCCAGCCAACTCTTAGGTGGTGTCACATCAGCATCAACAGCAGCAGCAGAAACAGATGGTGGTGTCACAGGATCAGCGGATGTAGATGGTGTCACAGGATCAGCGGATGTAGATGGTGTCACATCAGCAGCGGATGGTCCGGCTTTGTTGTTTAAATTGAAAGAAAACATATGGGGCGTCGCCTTTTAGGCATTCTCTCAAATGAAGGGAATAATGATGGAGTGGGTTTAAATTACAGGGGTGATTGAATGTTTATAATTCATTTCCATTGTTCTAGTTCTGGAAGGGACATGTCAACTTCCCAATCCTCATCACTGATATGAGTGTAATTATCCTCATAGGGGGAATCCCAAAAACTATCATCATGATGATCGTCATCATCATCATCATCATCATCATCATCATCATCCTCATCCATAGAGTCCTAATAAAAGAGCACATTATAATATATTTCAAAATCTTTTTACTGGGTTGCTATGGCAATCCAGTATTAAAATGGGGTTGCTATTTTTTTTTCTCCGTGAGAAATTGCAATTCTTCCGCAATATTGCCTACCTTACTTGTATTTAAATTCGTGCAGTACTCATTTTCCCTCAGCTTTAAATTAGCGCGATTTAATTTCGCGCACCTTTTTTAGACTTTTTCGCGCAGCTTTAAATTCGGGCAGCTCAAAATTCATGCAAGTAAAATTCCTTTTTCAATTTGTTTGGTTTGTTTCATAGAATTCCAATTATTATGATTGATGTTTTGCTAAAACTTGATTAGACGATAAAGCGCAAGTTTCAAACACCAACAAGAACAAAAACTTAAATCTATATTATATGATCAAGGTATCTACAATTTAAATTACCCCTATTTGCAGCTTGATATATACTGGTTGAAAAGTTTATAGCCTAACAAAAACATACGTATTACTACAGTTTAAACGGGTCCTCCTTTCGCTGTGGTTCCTCCAATGCAGTGCTCACACGTGATCGTTTCCAACCTTTTAGGATAATGTCCTTGTTTGATTGCATGTAGTCGTAGAACTGTACTAACCATTTTGCATGAAGTGGTTTAAGCACGCTAATTCTCAAATCAACGGATACTTTATCAGGTTGAATACCTTTTTCTATTTGGGATTGGACTTGGTGTGAGTACCATGTTTGCGCCTGGTTTTTAAGGAATGCTTTACAGGAATGATTCATCGTTAAATCCAAAGGCTGCAAGTATGCAGTCATATTGTTCGGAACTGGTACCATCTTTCCATTATTGTCAGAAATTATCTTCTTTACGGCATCGGTCCAATGTGCTTTAAAAACATCTGCAACCAAAACCCATTCTTTTGTTGCGCGAAAACCAAACTTCTCTCTAATTTGCTTAAGATACGGAATAAGAATGTTATTCACCAATTCAATTGCCTTTCTTTCATGTGACCAGTGATTTTCCATGTGAGTAACGTGGAATTTTTTCGGAAACTTAAATTTCGGATGACACCAGTCAGTTTTCCCCTGGTAGATTAGTTGAATGGGCAGAAACTTTCCTGACGCGGTGACTGAGAACGTCTTAGTAATTTGGCGATAATCGGCGCTATCGCTGATCGGCCCAAACTTCTCGTTAGTTTTGTCCATTGTGTACTTGCTGATGAGGACAAACGGGAGAGGGGTCTGGTCAATGTTTATGATAAGATCGTCGGGTACATCATAAGCACTAACCACTTCTTTAATGGAACGATGAAATGTGAAGCGAATTTCTTTCAAAAAGCCGCGCGACACGGGTTGTTTTGCAGTTGTTGCTCTGCGTTTACTGAAACCCAGTCTTCGGAAAATTGACTGGCACCACGTTTGGTGGAATTCGAGTATTTCTCCATTTTCTTTTAACAAGGACCGATCATTAGCAAGAACTATCCCCTTCGCTATGGAAATAGCAATGTTGTAATTGACAATACATCCGGCGGCCCTCATGCTTTTGATCATGGCGATAACTGTCTCATCAATATTCTCGGGTAACAAGGTTTTTGCTCCGCGTTGCTTCCTCAGTAATTCGTTAAGTTCAGAACCCCCTTTTTGCTCCTTATACGATTTTATAGGTCCACGAACAGTAGACTCTGGTATAGAATATTTCCTTGCGGCCGGTCTTATTCCATGCGCAATTCCCCATTTAGCAACTTCTGCGCGTTGACAAGCATCGTATGCTCCGTATTTGACCTTTTTTTTTCTTTGGTTCTGCAGCGGTCACAACTAATTGCTGTTTTACCGCATTTTCCTCGGCATCAGTAAGCTTGCTGTCAGAAGCTGCAAGGGCAACATCGTCTTAAGAAACCTTTCTGAAATATTTTAACAGAGCCATGTGCCTTGATTTTGCGCAAAAGCTTTTGCATTGAATGGAAATGCAAGTAATTGAACGGAAATGTTTACCATACAGTAGTCAAGTGAAATATCAATCAGCAAAATAATGAATGTGGTACAATGTGTTACGCCAAAAGCAAACGGCTGCTCGTCTAGATACGGAGATTTACTATTGAGTCAGGAATATGGAGGGCATTTGCGTTGTGTGTAATGATTTGACTAAGTACACATGCCTAAAATGCAAAGTGTATGTTTGTAATCGAGGAATCAAGTGTTCAGTCCCTGCATCTGAAGACTATCCTGGATGGAAAAGTGGCTCGAGCGTTGCTTTATGTGACACGTGCGACAAGAAAGAAACGTATGCAACAGATTGCCCACTTCAAAAAACTGATTCAGAACAGAGTGAGTCGGACCCCAACAACACAGAACCTGACGACTTTAATTCAGAGGAAGTGACCACCGATGTGCCATTGTTTTCTCTATCTTGCACAGTACGAGGTTTTCATGAATACAGAAAAATCTGGGCGCCAACAATCAATCAGAAGTTAATAGTAAAGCCTCAAACAAGAAACCTATTTGATCCGTACGCTATTGGTCTGTTTACGAAAATAAGAGGCAAGATTGAACCATAGTCACTGGTTGGACATTTGCCTAGAGAGATTTCAAGATTTTCAAAGTTTTATTTGGAATATGGGGGCAATATGAAAGCAAGTGTACGTGACGTCAAGTTTCGTAGATCCCCTTTACCACAAGGAGGTTTGGAGATACCCATTTCCCTGACAATTTTACAGAACAACGCAAGTTTAACGGTCTATAACAAAATGCAGGAATTCATGATGGAATACTACGTGGAGCCTGAAAATATACCAACTGAAATTGTCGAGGATGATAATGAAGACATTTTCGATTTTTAATCATGCTATATTAATACTCTATACAAAACATATACGAAATGTATTATTGCATTAATAAATCTACTAATTTTCATTGCTAAGAAAGAGTGTATCAAATTACATCACAAAGCTTTCCGCGCGGATTATATTTCGCGCACTTGACGCTGCGTGAATTTTAGTACTGCGCGAATTTAAATACAAGTAAGGTATATAAGGGTTAGCAAAGACTCCGCCGCTGTGTGATTGGCTCGGCATGAACATCACCATAACAACCTGATTGAAGTAAGCACGACGGTGAAGAGAATGTGAAAAGTTTCCATTCGCCTAAGTGTTTTTCTTGTGCGGAGCTGCTCTCTTTTCGAGCTGTTGACTCGATTTATTAGTGTCTATGTTTGCTATTCCTGGATGTGTTTACGTGCTGGAGAGTGTTTTCTTCTTTAAACGTTGAGGTCTGTGGTGTTAGCGATTCCCTCGGTGAAAGGATTCACATCTTGTCTGTTGGAAATGTAGAGCTTATTCTTAAAAATTGGTTCACGCTTAGCAGACCACGTCCATCGAGTTCATGAGTCGATCCACGCGTGAAGTTTGGAAAGCAAGAGTGTGGCTCGCTGTGACATGTATTATTTTGAATCGGAGATAACAAGCTGGTTATGCACGTCAAAATACGATACTTCGTCTTAACTTGACCTGTAAAAGTGATCAAATCGAAAACATCGGGGGAAGCATTCTCATTAAGTGTTCATTTATATTTATAGCGTTGGATTATAGTTAGTAGAGGGTTGGTTCCTCTGTACTGTACAAAAACCACAAAACCCGATATATAATCAACTGGAGCAAAAACAAAAAAAAGTGTATGGTATGCAGCTTCATTGAATTTCAAAATCATTATTTGTGACAACACCGAAACCGGCACATACCCACCAATTTAAGGAACTTATCTATTTCTGGTGAACTTCACGCTTTCAAATAAAATGTTCAACCTCCAAAACGGGTCAGAGGAAGGGAAGATGCCAAGTATTCACGGCTGGGTTTGTGCTGTCGTGTCACGTTTCAGGTTTCACTTTCATGATAAAATAAAACACGTTCGTCAATGTTTGCCACAAATTTGTCAATTTTACAATGGCATCTTCATTTTAAATATCAGTTTCCAGATAAAGCCTCGGGAATGATGGACTACCTTTCATGAACGTTGAAAAATGACATAATTTTTACAGCTTCACTCAGTAGAGTGTATGAGCGAAAGATCTATAACATATAAAATATAAGATATACCCCTTGTAAGCAGGTAATTCTGGATGGTCTAATGGATAGCATTCCAGACTGTGAAGCAGATGGTCCGAGTTCAAGTCCCAGTGAGGATATTCTTGACTTCCTTTTTATATTCTTTTTTTTTTAAACTGAATCGATTTTCTTTTCTTTTTTTCAAAGATACACTTGTCTATATAGAATGTGAAGTTTTATGCATGCCTTCGCTGCCTATTTTTTAAATTGGTAAATGGAACACGAAATGGCAGAGCCCTACAGGCCTTTCTTGATTAAATTATTTGAATGAGTTCTGAAATCTAAAGTTCTCCTCATGTGTCACCGAATGCATTCATGAGTTTGTTCATAGGAGCCTTGGATTAACTCCTTGTACACTTCTCTTATTGAACACAACTGACACTGCAAACTATAATGGATTGACAAAACAGTTTCAAAAAATTGAGCCGTTTGCATACTAAGGGTTCACAAAGGCAACCCAGTGAAGGCTTTTGAAGCCTCTTGTTTTAATGAATAATAGCCATGTTTTTTTTTTTTACAAGAGAACCATTTAACGTAATTCCATCTTCTGGCACTCCATGATAATAAACAACATATTCATTGTCTTCCTATAAAACAAATAACGGGTTCATGAACAAAACCGTGGTGTTGTCTTATATATTCTTGAATGGAAAGTCTTATGAATTCATGATCATCATCCCGAGGAAAATATTGTACAAAATCACCATGATTATCTTGATGAAAGAATCTTACATTGCCTTCATGAGCATCATCATTGTCATCACTGATGGCCTAAAATAAAACAAGTTTTGTTTATTATTATATCACTTCTGGTGATAAAGCCATGTGTTCGAATAAAAGGACATAATCTGGAGCATCAAACATGTGTCCAAATAAAAGGGCATAATCTTGATCATCATCAATATATTCACCCTAGAAAAAAACGTGATATTTTTTTATTCTAGGGATAAGACATTGAAGTGCCAGAAGAGAGCATTACAACCTTTACAATCACAATAATCCATCTCATCAACCATATGGTAGCAGTAACTACAATCACAACCACAATCACTATATTGATCTACATCTTGTTTGTATTCGTCACATTGACATTGTGCTAAATGAAATAACAGTTCACTATCACCATCATCACTATCACTATCTTCATCCTGGGAAAAGAAAAGAAAAAAAAACTTACCGGTATTATAATTTTCTCATAAAATCAATCCATAACCTTCGGCTTACTACAACTAAATCAAATGCCGCCTGAAGCTTCTACTGAATAAGAATGCGGCTCATCCGGCTGCTGGACCCTGATTGTGGCTGATTTGTTTTCACCACGTGTGATCCACGTCTGATCACCTGGCTGAAGTTGGTGTTACTCCTTCACTCTGCGCCATGCATTGTAATTCCTCGCGAAGCGAGGTTACTAATCGTGTCGGTTCCGGTCAGACCACGTGGCTCGCAAGCCCGAGTAAATCGAGCCGAGAGTTTTTATATATGTATATGTATATATATATTTATATATATGTTTATATATATATATCTATATTTTAAAGGTGTCCGTTCGCAGGCCAGGTTACCTGGCAATAGTAACGCACTTGAGAACGCTGAATTTCCGCCATTATTCGGTGATGCCTTTTTGAAAGTAATGTAAATTTTGTGGAAACCGATTTCACTCGTTCTGGAAGTACATCCCAGCAAGGTGATCTCCGAGATATTCAAGAAATATTAGCACGAGATCGTCGCCGAGTAAGTTTGAATCCGGTGAAAATCAACACGAGGAAAGCACGACTCAAAGCAGGGATAGAGAAACGACAGCAGGGAGAATAACAACAGAAATCGCAGCCAAGACAACAACTGCTCGCTCCAGAAAAAGGCAACGAAACAGCAGGGAAAAGGACCAGGAATTCAATCAAGTTAGTTTGGAATTTGAATGTGTTATTGATAGAAATACAGGACATGAGTGAACGATTACATAACGAAATATATTGGTGTACTACATTTAGCAAAATGACTTAGAAGGGAAGCCGAGTAGGAACGACTTCAGCGATTGGAGATGTCTCTGGAAAATAATTCTATTAGTCTAAAAACGGAATCGGAAGACGACCAACAGATTACAATAGAATGTAAATAGGTATATTTCATAATAACACGATAGCGTTTCCAGTTTGAAGTAATTCCCAACACAGAGAGTTGCAGTTGTTATAGCAATCGTTTATAACGATGTGATCTGATATCATTGAGAGATATGTATATGGGGGATTCTAGAACACACGATTAATTTTCTGTAAAATTTGAGTAAAAAATTAAACAAAGATTAATCAGAAAAATTAATCAGAAAATTAAACAGAGATTTATAAAGTGTGGAAAAAAATATTTGAAATTATGATTTAAAGATTTGAAATAAATTATTAAAAATGGAACAACTACGCGGATTATTAATGTCACAATTGAGACCTCTAGCTAAATGGTATAATATTGAAAAATGGTATCGAATAAATAAAGAACCACTTATTAAAGCGTTGTGGAATATTCCTGAAGTCAAAGATAATATTATAGAAATCATAAATAATATTCAAGAAATTGTTCAATCGTTAATTAATACACCAGTGCGTCCAGCAAACCAACCAAATACACCACTTCCAATTCCTAGAAATAATGTACAAAATGATACACCAAAACCAAAAACGAAAAAAATTCAAAAAAGAAAACTCGCACCTAATTTTATAAAACCACAAAAGCAATCAAACAAAACTTTTATTTGGGGAAATTATTCATTTAAGGTGATGGATAAAGATGAATTTTCTAAAAAGCTTGCAGATTTAACCAATGAAAATATAATAAAACTTAATAATAACAAACAACCACAACCCAAACCTAGAAAAGAGGTAAATATATCTGATAGTGTGAGAGATGAATTGGCAGAAGAAGAATTTAATATAATAGAACGAGAGACAGCATTGAATAGATATTTGAAAGTATATAGGATAAATGGAAGGAAGAGGTATGATCCTTTAAGATATCTAAATAAAATAAAAGAAAAAGTTGTGGATTTAATTAATCAGAAAAATAAACCAATAAAGGTAAAATTTATATTAACATGTAAGTTAATAAAAGAGTCTTCAGATACAAATCGTATTGAAGAAGAGACACGAAAATTCTTTCATTCACTTACAGAAATAATTACTGATTCAGATGATATATCCAATTTGTATGATAATATGGCTAATCGCATACTAAAGGAGTATGAAAAATATTTAAGTAATGGTTATAAATGGAAATTTAGCAATATAATATGTTTTGATATTGGAATAACACCATACAAACCGCTTAAGGGAAGTTCATATATTATAACACCCCCACATTTAGCGACAAAAAAGGCAATTATTAACCACAAGAATTTTAATGATAATGAATGTTTTAAGTGGGCAGTAACTGAAGCTGTATTTCCAAGAGATAAAAACCCTCAAAGAGTAAATAATGAATTAAGAGAAAACTCAAAGAATTTTAACTGGACTGGAATAGAGTTCCCAGTTTCATTAAAAGATATTGATAAGTTTGAAAGGCAAAACCCCTACTATATTAATGTCTTAGGATGTGAAAATGGTTATGTATTTCCTTTAAGAATAAGTGATAATCAATTAGGAAATAATGTGATCAATTTAATTATGATATCAGATGATAAAAATAATCATTACTGTTTAGTAAAGAGTTTAAGTAGACTTTTATCAGCACAAGTTAGTAAACATAAATGTAAGAGACACTTTTGTGTTAGATGTTTTAACTCATTTCGAGAAATAGATTCATTAGAAAAACATATCGAATACTGTAACAAAAACAAAGCAGTTAAGATTAATATGCCAAAAGATAAAAATGGAAATCCTATATTTATTAAATTCGTTAATTATAAAAGAAAAATGCGAGTGCCATTTTTAGTGTATGCCGACTTTGAGTGCTATCCAGAGAAAATTGATATAGATATAAGTTGTCTAGATAATAGTAAAAGCTTTACTCATAAGTATCAGAAACATAAACCATCTGGATTTTGTTATTATATAAAGTGTTTTGATGAGAATATATTACCACCAAACTTTGAAAAACTTGTAAGATATACTGCAAAATCTCCAGATGAAGATGTTGCAAAAATATTTGTAGAATATTTAGAGAGAGATATTAGAAGAATTTATAATGAAATAATAAAACCAAGAAACAAAAAGTTCTATTACTATAAAAGAAGTAATATGTCAGAAATAGATAAAAAAGACTATGAAAATGCTAAGAAATGTCATATATGTGAGTGTGAATTAGGAGAAGATAAGGTATTAGATCACTGCCACCTTACAGGAAAGTATAGAGGAGCAGCTCATGAAGATTGTAACTTGAATTTCAAGATTCCAAAGTTCATACCTATAGTATTTCATAATCTATCTGGATATGATTCACATTTATTTATTAAGAATCTTGGGAAAACAGAGGGTGAAATAACCCCCATAGCACAAAATGAGGAAAGGTATATTTCTTTCTCAAAAAAGATTGTAGTTGATGAATATATAGATAAAAGTGGTGAGCAAAAAATAGTTAAGAGAGAAATGAGATTTATAGATTCATTCAAATTTATGTCAACCAGTCTTGATGGTTTAGTTGATTATCTCACTAAATGTGGAAAGTGTGACGTATGTAAGCCAGGAGATTGTATAAAGAGATACATTGAAGATGGAAAGATCATTAAGTATGAAGGTATTGGTAAATGTGGTCGATGTAAGAATTGTAATTTAGCTGAAAGTAAATGTCTTTCTCCATCAGATAAATACCTAACTGAAGTTAAAAAGTATTTTGAAGGTGAAGAATTAAATCTAACGTTAAGAAAGGGTGTATATCCATATGATTATATTGACAGCTTTGATAAACTAAATGAAACCCAACTTCCACCAAAGGATGCATTTTTCTCAAAACTAAATGATGAAGAAATAAATGAAGAAGATTACCAACATGCAAAAAATGTGTGGAAAACTTTTAATATGAAAACATTTAGGGAGTATCATGATCTATATCTCAAGTTAGATGTATTATTGTTGTCGGATGTATTTGAAAATTTTAGAGATGTTTGTATTAAAAACTATGGATTGGATCCTGCTTGGTACTACACCTCGCCTAGTTTATCTTGGGATGCTATGTTAAAGTTAACGAAAGTGAAATTGGAGTTACTAACTGATATTAACATGTTACTTATGTTTGAACAAGGTGTAAGAGGAGGTGTATCTCAGATTTCAACTAGATATGCTAAAGCAAACAATCCATATATGAAGAAATATGATCCAAAAAAACCTAATAAGTATATCATATATTTTGATGCAAATAACTTATATGGAGGAGGAATGAGTAAACCACTACCCACTCACGGTTTTGAATGGATGTCTGTGGAAGAGTTTAAAAATTGGAGAGATATACCATGCATACTCGAGGTTGATTTAGAATATCCTGAACATCTTCACGATTTACATAATGATTATCCTCTAGCCCCAGAGAGACTTGTTGTTAATAAGGTAGAAAAATTAATCCCAAACCTAAAAAATAAAACAAAGTATATAGTTCATCGAGAAACCCTAAAACTTTATGAAAGTCTGGGATTAAAAGTTACAAAAATTCATAGAGGTATTAAATTCAATGAGTCTGCATGGCTAAAACCCTACATTGATTTGAATACTAAACTAAGATCTCAAGCAAAGAATGATTTTGAAAAAGATTTCTTCAAGTTAATGAACAATTCTGTATTTGGTAAAACCATGGAAAATATTAGAAAAAGGGTAGACATTCATCTAGTTACAAATAAAGAAGATGCAGAAAAATTAACAATAAAACCCAACTTTAATCATTTTACTATATTTAGTGAAGATCTGGCAGCTATCCATATGAATAAAACAAGATTAACATTTAATAAACCTGTTTACTTAGGTATGTGTATTCTAGATTTAAGTAAAGCAATAATGTATGAATTTCATTATAATTATATCAAAAATAAATATGGAGAAAAGGCAAAGCTGTTGTTTACAGATACAGACAGTCTTGTATATGTTATAGAAACAGAAGATTTTTACAAGGATATAAGTCCAGATGTTAGAAAAATGTTTGACACAAGTAATTATCCTAAAAACCACCCATCAGGTATAGAGACGGGTATGAATAAGAAATTAATAGGAATGTTTAAAGATGAAGCTGGTGGAATGATAATTATAGAGTTTGTGGGATTGAGAGCGAAGTTATACGCTTATATTACTGAAAATGATGATGAAGTAAAGAAAGGTAAGGGAATGAAGAAAGAAGTTATAAAAAAGAAAATAAAATTTAATCATTATAAGGAATGTCTAGACACAGGGGAAAAACAATATAGAAAGATGAATGTAATTAGAAGTCATTTACATGATGTTTATACAGAAACAATTAATAAAGTTGCACTATCTGCTGATGATGATAAGAGAATAATTTGTAAAGATAAAATAAGTACTTTAGCCTACGGACATTATAGTCTCAAAACAGAATTGGGCGGAAGTTCAGTATCATAGGGTATAACTTGTAATTCTTCTCTTACAAAGCCCCGTCTTGGTCCATCTACTAAATAATACAAAACTGGTTGATTAGGTGAAATAACACTTCTAGAAATATCAAAAACTTTAATACTCCAAATAGGATCTGTAGCCCTCCTTTTTTCACCACCCTCAAGTTCGCCTGGAGAAAGTAAGTATCTAACTTTAACATAAGATGGTAGTCTTACCTCATCAAGACCCACAACTCGATGATATCTTTTGGTTTCAATATCAACCTCTTTCAGTTTTATAGCTTTATCAGGCTCTTTACCAGTTATTCTTGTTGGTGTATTATTCAAAGTTTTCAAAATATCTGGTAATCGTTTCACCCATACTCTTGATCGGGCAGAGCCCTCCCCGCCTTCAGCGGACCTTTCATCACTAACCATTTCTTGTGCATATTGATGACTAAATAATCGTTCACCTAATATTCTGTTTGCGTTTTCTACAAATGCCTGAGCTCTATGATTTCCAGCCTCACTTCTTTGTATTTTCACATTATGATAATTCATAAGTTTAGCAACTTCACCCATAAATTCTCTTCCAGGATCAACCATTAATGTTTTAGGATATTTCATTTTTCTGGAATATATTTTTTCAAAAGCATTTGAAATTTCCCTACTTTCTTTTGAGGTTAATGGTTCAGCATCTTTATATCTCGAGGCAACATCAACCACAACTAATGCATATTTATATGTTTTTCTTCCAACTCTATCATGTGGTAAAAATAATAAATCTGCTTGGTGAATCTGATTAGGTTTATCTACAGTCCAATGTGGTCTTGGAATATATTTTGGAGCTGGTAGATATATTTGCCATATTGCTTGTTTTTGTAACCATTGTTTTGCTACATCTTCACTTACTTTTGCTTTTTTAGCTAATTTGGAGATTGCGGAATATCCTTTCCAATATCCTTCAGTTGAATAATATATCCGCTCGAAGAGCGGGTCCAGCTTCGCTGATATCCGACTTAAAGTCGGGCCCGGCTCGGGCTTCGCCCACGAGAGCTTCGCTCGATCCGCCGATATTTTTGAAAGTATATTTTCGTTATTCATTTAAAAATTAACAAAGTATCTTATAAATTAAAATGGAGGAAGAAAAAATAATTTTTTCAAGATATCAAATTAACATTATGAAAAAAATTATCATTAAAAAAATTCTAGATATGGAAGATGGTGATGATATTTTTAATGTTTTGATTTTAATCCCCAGTGCGAGAGAAAAGTTATTAAAACATATTAATAAATTAGAGAATAATAAAGCAAAGGGGTTTAAAGATTAATCAAAGTATCTTATAAATTACAATGACGTCTGAAAAAATTAATCCAAATAGAATTCCTCGAGAGCCATTTGGTTTGAAAGCAGAATCAACAATGAACCGAATTACTCTCAATCCATCCTCAGCTAACCCTGGAGAAACATTATATATAAATATTCCAAAACTTTCTGAGAATTTAGTGATTGTACCTGGAAGTGTATCTCTACTATTTGATTTAGATGTAGATGGGCATGCTAATAATACACTTGTGAGTAATGTAGGTAGTAATCTTGTATCTAGACTTAGAGTTCTTTTTGGAGGTGAAACATTACAGGATACTCAAAGATATGATCTTTTTCAAACTTATCATGATTTATTCTTAACAGATGAAGAACGTGAAGATAGATTAAAACAAGGTATTTCTTCTGAAAACATGAGAAAGCTCAGAACAAATGCAGGTGATAAGAAAACACAAGATGTTAAGGCAGTGACTCTTGCATCAGTACATAACACCAAGTATCGTATACCGCTAAATCACCCTATTCTAAACGATCATGGAGTTTTCTATCCAAAGGCACTAGACAATCATCTAATCTTTGAGATTACACTAGCTCCAGTTAATGATATTGTTGTTTATTCTGATACTAGTAAGACTCCTTCTTATTCAATCAAAAACCTTGAGTTAGAATATTCTTCCATTTCAAGCGAATACTTGGCTCGTGAGGCTCAGGCAGCTTATCAGGTTGGAAAAGGATTCTTTTATGAAAATGTAACTCTCCACAAAACTTTTACCTTTTCCATAGGCGGCGATGGTGTTATCAATCAGCATATTAATCTACCTAGAAGATCAATGACAGGAATATTATGTTTGTTTACATTACCAATCGCAGCAGGAGCACGTAACTCTGAGAATTTTTACAATCCAGGTATAACCTCAATTAATATAGATGTTGATGGTGTGCCAAATCGATTATACTCTAAGGGAATGATACCATCAGATCTGTGGGAGTCGGTAAAGAAACGTTTCGGTTCCTCCCGTTCCGGCTTCACCGGGGAGAGCTTTGCTCGATGGTCGGTAAAAGAAAAGGATTTTTATGCTGATAAGTTTGCTCTTTGGGTTGATATGAGAACTCACCCTGATAATGGTATTCATGGGGGTGGCCTAGCATTAAACAATACACAAGATGGTGTAAAACTAGAAATTAAAAGAAAACAAAGCGGATCTGGTACCATAACCTGTCATATGTTTGTTGTGGCTGATGCAATGATGGAAATAATGAATTCAGGTTTGAGATCTATAAAGTACTAAAACCCTCTGGACCCGCGATCGGGCGGAGCCCTCCCCAGCGAAGCTGGAAGCGACTTAAAAACCTTTAGTTATGATACAAAATCATGGAAGAACTACGAGAAAAAATACCATTCCATTGTATCATAACCGGACCAACAAATTGTGGAAAAACAAAGTACCTCATTAATCAGCTAAGAGGACCATTCCGAAAAATTTTTGATTACATTGTTTTAATATGCCCAACTTATTCTAAGAATAAAACTTATCATAATTTTGCACGAGGAGATAAACGTTTCTTTGTATTATCACCAGATGCTAGTAACATTGATGAGATTAATGAGTTATTAACTGATTGTCAAACTTTATTTTCTGGAACAAATACATTAATAATTTTAGATGATTGTGCTGTATCTAATGATCTGAAGAAGAGATCAAACAAGTTTATAGATTTGGCATTCTCTGGAAGACATCATGGATTATCAGTTTGGGTTCTCACTCAACAATTAACATCGATAGCAAAACCATTCCGTGAAAATGTAGCCTGTGTTGTTACTTTTCATAACCCATCACAAAAAGGTATGAAGATGTTTTTTGAAGATTATGGGGGTGATTTGGATTATGAATCGTGTAAAAAGTTTGTACAACTCCTGAAAACTGAAAAATATTCTAGACTTTGTTTATCTTTACGTCACCCATTTAATTGTTATTTGGAGATACCTGAAGTGATTTCCGCGTAGCGGGGCCGACAAAGTCGGTTTAAAAATAATCCATGTATTATCACAAAAGATGACAAGCGTAGAAGATTATATTGAAGAAGAAAAGATTGGAGAAAAGATTGAGGTAAAAGATAATGATGATAATGAACTTGAAATCAAACAAGAATCACTAGCTATTCTCGCAGCTCTTGGAACCACAAAGGAATATTTGGGAGTTGATATGAGTCTAGGTGATATAAAAAAATTAACAGTAAAAGACATTGAAAAATATTATAATCGATATCAGGCAGTATTAGGTAAGAAAATTAACGGTGGGTTAGTAGATTCATCTCTTCAATTAATTTCTAAAGTTATTTCTTACATGGTTCCTGTAGATGATATAGAAGCTCTTTGTGATGACTTGAAGAATGATGATTTGGTTAATCGTGAACTAACAAACATTGTAGGGCTCTTAGCATTGAAAGCAGGAAGATTGGCAGCACTTGCTAGCGGGCTATTCCAGGTTGCTAAACATGTTAAAATAGGTAAAATCAGCGAAGCTGGGCCTGCTCTTCGAGCAGAAATACAACAAGTTACAAGTAAAAATATAGATGATTCCAACAAAACTGAGCAGGCTACTGAGCAAAATGCTGGAGGGTATGATACTGTTTACTGAGCATAGCTCCGCTTCGCGGGGAGGTCCGTAGGACCGATGACCGGCAAAGCCGATTTAAAGATTTCTTAATGTTTTGTAAAAATCATGTATGAAGAAGTTGTTAAAAGAAATATAGAAATTACAAAGAAAGCTATTAAAGTGATTGAAGATGCTGTAAGGATAATAGATCATAAAAACCAAAAAATTAAAGAAATTATAAAAGATATTGAGATGCTAAAAGAACAAATACGTAGTGATGCTAGCAAAACTTATCCAGATACTGATTTGCTTCGCGGCCCTAAAGGGGTCTAAAGATTCTTTACTTTTGGAAATAAATAATAATGTCTGACCGAACTGAACGAAGTGAAGGAGGAACAGAAGTTGTTGAACAAATTACAAGAGATCCAGCACCTGAAAAGAAAGATACTAAAAAGAAAGAAAAAGACCCTAAAAAGGTTGCAGCTGGTAAAAAATTGGCAGAATATAACAAAAAAGCGAAAGAAGCATTGGCTAGAGAGACCCTACGAGCCGAGGAACAAATGAAACATGAAAAGGAACAAGATGAGATTAAAAATAGGGAAGAAAATGGAGAAGAAAATGGAAAAGCATGGATTCCAGAGCTATCTTTTACTACTGTTTTATCCATTATTGGAATAGGGTTTACAGCATTTGACATGTTTATGAGATACCGACAAAATAGAGAACCTACACAACAACCTCAAACATCAATATCCGTAGGACCAGCTCCGCTGAATATTCCTTTACCACAACCTCAACCAATTCCTAAATCCGCAGGACCAGCTTCGTTGAAAATAGGAATGATTTGATTTTCTTCTCTGTCCTAAAGGTATCTAAAGATTTCTTACTGATGTAGTAAAAAATCATGTCAAACGAAAACAAACTTGTGAAAACTGTTACTGATTCAGCAGTACTTATTGGATTAGCAGCTGGTGTTGGATATGTAGCTAAAAAGGCTATGAAAGAATCATTTATGAACGACCCCTCCTCAAGTATTACAAATTATGCAAAATGGGTAGCTGTATTGTCTGGTAGTATGTACCTAAAAACATATTTAGAGGATCAAAAGATTTTACCGACCTAAAGGGGAGGAACCTCAAATTAAAGAATAATAATGGCTCTTGTTTCAATAGCAATGATGGTTGGAGGAGCAGTATTAAACTCAACAGCATTTGTTGGTGGGTCATATCTCGCAAAATATTTATCAGGAAATAAAACTGATACAGAAAAAATAAGACACGATAAAGCAATGGAAAAATATCAAAGAGATTATGCAGAATATCAGGAAAAAAGACAAAAACTAATGGATTGGAAAATGAAGAAAAAAGATGAAAAATATCAAGCATCAAAAAATATTTCAAAAACAAATGAACAATTTGCATTATATAGCCAAATGCAAGAACCTAAATTTTCAGATTATTATAGGCTTAGTAACAATCAAAAGATGGGTGAAATGGCATATGTGGGTGGTGGTATGTTAGCCTTAGGTTATGCGGTTAGTAAATTATTTTAAATTATAAAAACATTAATTGTTTTATAATTAAAACATAAATATCACATTATTTATATATTTAATACATGTTCACCCCAAGTTTCGCTTTTAATATCATCGTCTAATAATTTTAACATTTTTTCTATTTTTTCATCACCATTTATGGAAATATAAAGCATTTTAATTATTTTAAATAAATCTTTTAGTTTTTCTTTATCTTTTAATTCAACAGCTATATTTCTTAACAATAACATGTTGTCGGTTGTAATTATTCTTTCTTTACTAATTTTTCTTAGGGCATCAAACCAAATATGTTCACTAAAATCCTTTAAATTATTAAACATTTTAAATTCCATTGTTATATTTTTATTTTATATCTTTAAATCATAATTCATTTTATAATTTACAAACATAACTTTTAGGTCTAAAGATTTCTTAATAATGAGTAAAAAAAATCATGGCAGAAGCAGAACCATTAATACCAAAATTTGAACCGGCCGATCTAGACGGTGATAATGATGATGATGACGATGATGATTATAGAAAACATATGGAAATGGATACAATATCATCCACCACTAGGGTAATTATCCCTGATGATGCGGAGGCAGAAACATCGTTTGGGGGGAGAGGATTGTGGGAAAAGCAAGGTGTTAGACCTAAAGATAAAGCGAAAGAACGAGAAGATGCTGAAAAAGAAATAAGAAAAATTTACCCCCGTTTGAAAGCTTCAAAACTTGAAATTAGTCAATTTGATATTGGAGGTGGGGTTAAGGTACCTGCTATTAGTTTGAAAAGGTCGGGAGCTGCACTTTATATTCTTATAGATGGGAAGTTTCAACATAGTGAAAATAAATATGCAAAACCTGGTAAACAGATAATGGAAGCTTTAGGTCCAAGAGCAGAAGATATTGTTAAAGATATAGATATTGAAATCACTAAGAAAAAAGAATCACTAACCAAAAAGATTGAGAGGGAAAAATTCATTAAGGAAAAACCGCTTAATACCCCAGAAGAAAATATCGAACTTGAAAATCTACAAAGAGAAATTCCTGAGGATAAGAATGAAATAGCTAACCTAGAGCATGAGAAAGAAGGGATACAGGATGGAATGTCATTGCGAGATCGTGTGAAGGAAATATTCAAAAAGTATGGGTTTACAGTATTTGCTGTTGGTGTTATCATTGGAGTTATAGTTTCTAATCTTTCTAAAGGTCTATCAACATTAGGAAAAGGTGTTGGTAATGGGTTGAAAACTCTTGGTAAAAAACTGGGCGAAATATTACCAGGAATGGTTGGAGCTATCGTGAGCTTTCTATTTAAAACAGCTGGTGAGGTTATTGGGTTTTTAGGTAAGAATGCTTGGCTTTTGATAATGGCTGTGGTTCTATATTTTGTGGAACAGTTTAAAAAGAAGAGAAAGTAGATCTAAAACAAAATAATGAATGATCGATGTAATGATGAAATAATAACTTTTTTATCAATCACAATGTTAACTACAGAAACAACAATTTATCTGGATCCGTCATTATATAATGTAAAAGAGATACAAATGTTAGATTTTTCTGGTACTAATGCATCGACTGAAAATCCTTTGTACTTAATGTGTGATCTTATTGAACCAAAGTCTTCATATTACAACCGTATCCACGACGGTGGAAATGTAGAACTTAATCCATCGCAATTATTAGCCATTGTCCCCTCCAAAAGGTATCCGAGTTTAAGAATTACACAAACTAAAAATCCTGTGAACCACTTTACATTATGGATTCTAGATAAAAATGGAACAAAGTTAATTTCTAATACTGTGCGTATTCGTATCAATTTAAAGATATCATGTTGAGTAGTAAAATACAATATGGGTGACTACAATAGAATTTATCCTGGATTACCTAATAATACAGATCCAGTCAATTTCAGACTACAAAAATCAAGTGAAGTATTACAAAATCTTGAGAGAGAAATTAAACATTATGAAGATGTAAGGAAAAAATACAATAGAGCAAGAGGAATATTTACAAAAATCAGTGTTTGTAGTGGCGTGCTTTCAGTTATTCTATCTGCAAGCGGACTTGGAACTTCTCTTACCGGTTTTGGAGCTATTATTGGTGTTCCGTTGGGTGTTGTCGGTGGAATTTGTGGTGGAGTATCTGTTGGATTTGGTGCAGCATCAAAAAGACTTTCAAATAAAGTTAGCAAACATGAACAGACTGTTTCCATAGCAAAATCAAAATTAAACACCATTAACGACTTGGTTTCAAAGGCATTGAAAGATAATGTTATATCCGATCAAGAATTTTCCATAATTTTAGCAGAGTTGGAAAAGTTTCAAAAACTAAAACTAGAAATCAGACAAAAATTTAGGAGAGATACAGAAAAAAACTTAAACATGTCGCAGATAAGAAGAGAAGTTCGTGCAGATCTATTAAAAGAGTTAACCGGTCCGGCATAGCCGGGGAGGGCTCCGCCCGATCCCACACATTAAAAATTTCATATGAGAAAACTGATGTAGGATGTAATTGTTTTGCAGGTATTCAGCGAAGCTGGGCCCCGCCTTCCGGCGGATATTAGAAAAGAGGTTATCTAGTCTAAAGACTTTTCATCTTATCCTAAAAGTAATAAAATGACACTATGGGTGGATTTTAGAAATAGGTATCCAAAGGTTGACCTTGATAAATTTACATTTGTGAATGATTCATTTGGAGGATATATTAAGTGGAAAGTTAATGGAACAACAATCATGTCTAATGATGATCCTACTGGAAAAACATGGACTGAAAATCTTTCTAATAATTTGAAAACATTATTATGGCAAGATTTAGGATTAGAAAATAAAGTTAAGCTTGGTTCATTTCCAAAAAGTTTATCAATTACAAATCAAACATATCCAATACCCGCCATTAAATTTGAGGAATTTGCTCCTGATGTAACAAAAATGCTAAACTTTTTAGATATATATGTTTCAGATACAAAGAAATTCACTGTTTCTATGAGAAATATATTTAAATCTCAAGTTATAGAATTTTATAGTGGAAAAGAGAGTAGAAGTTGGCTGAATAAACCTAATATTAATCATTGGTCACAACAATTAAACATGGCAGTATGGTGTGCAACATCTGGTTGCGGTTTAAGCCTTATTGAGAGTTTAAATTATCCCAAAGTTATTAGTAGTTTTATAAAGTTTCATATATATTTCACAGTAAGGAGAATATTATATGAAATGGGATTACCATTACCAGGTGAACAAACTTTTTCGTTAAAAAATAACCCCTATAACAAATTGGCATATAATCGATTGTGTGCAGAATTTGGTCCTAGTAATAATCAAGATTTTAAAGGATTAAATAAACCTTTAGCAGACTTTAGATGGAAAGGTGGTAGAAACTCAGGATTAGGAGATGTATTTATTAATTATGGAAAAGGATATAATGGAAAAGGAGGAGGAAATCAAAGTGTTCATGTTACAAGAAATTATGATCCTGATGCAAATATATGGCCCAGCGAATCAGCTAAATTCTCTGATGATGGTGGAAAGAAAATAGATGGCAATTTAATATCCTTACTTCGTAATGATGACTTTGCTGATTTCAAATATGCTTGGTTTATCCCAACAAGTGGTCATGGACTCACTAAAGCTGGACTAGGTAGATTGAATCGATCTGTTGAAGCTTTTGTTTACTGTATATTAGGAGCACAAGTTAACACTAGAAACTCGATTTATGGTAATGGTGGTGGAGCAATCGAGACACAACAAGAATTCTTAGCTTTATTTGAAAGTTCTGTTATAGAAAATGATATTTCGAATTCTGTTAAAAATTATCAATTAGCTGTACAAGAAGCGAAATTACGGCTTGATTTAGCTATTGCTCCTGGTGTGTGGTTAATACCAAGTAATATGATAATCAACACCGAAAGCGTGGTTGGATATAATAACAAACTTATGAAAGCAACTAGTGATATGAAATTTGGGGTGAATAATTCGCTAAACACGGAATCAAAACCAGT
The DNA here is from genome assembly GCA_949710005.1 of Ricordea florida. Classification (NCBI taxonomy): domain Eukaryota; kingdom Metazoa; phylum Cnidaria; class Anthozoa; order Corallimorpharia; family Ricordeidae; genus Ricordea; species Ricordea florida. The sequence goes on along the minus strand of OX453276.1, from coordinate 16,432,622 downwards.
TGGAATAAGTCATAACATGGGATCTTCAAAGTTAAAGTTACCTCATTCAATAGTTGAGACAAATCCAAAACCAAAAATCCCCCCAACGCAAAATGAAAAGCCAGCCAAAGGTCAGGACGTGACTACGCAACATGAAACCAACGCACGAAGCGAGCATGAAGTGCGTATATTAACATTTATAATTATCAGTGGAGGGTTAGCGTGGTATCTATTTCGGTAATCAGTCAAAGACCTCCCCGCGAAGCGGAAATTTCACGTGATTATCATTGTTTTTGGATTAGTGTTCACGTGTAGAACAACAGATTGCATACTTTTACGACATAGCAACAAGCAAAATGTAAAGTGGATTTGAAATCGAAAAGTAGATTTTATGTTTACTTTTAAAAGGTCGGTTTCTAACGTCGCTCAGGAATGTGATTACGTCAATGTAAATTTCAGGTCTTTTGTTATGTAACGCTTGGTTGCGTTACATAACATAATTTTTTTATCAATCTTCATCCGGCAACTCATTATAAATCTTTAACTCATCGGTATCATAACACCAATCTAAAACTCTTTCTGGTTTCCAAGCTTCAATAATTAGTTCATTATGTAAGTCTTTGTAGAATTTCTTTTTATGTTCTAACTTATAACTATCTATGCTTATTACAACAGCTATTGAATCAAAAATAATATAATTTATTTCTAACTCATAAAAATCTTCATAAAAATCTTCATAAAAATTTTCATAACCACCATAAATTAATATTTCATTAAAATAATTTTCATCAAACTCCAAACCTTTTTTAAGATCTAAAATAATTCTGCCTCTATAAATTTTATCATTTTTTATAAAAAAAATATTACAACAAAAATCATATCCATTTTCTTCAACAATAAATTCGCGATATTTTGATATCTTTTTTATCAAATCTTCATTTATTGAATCTATAAATTCACGAATTAAAAAACCTTTTTCATTTAAAAACTTTAAAGAAAGTTGCCCGTATTTTAATAAAAATTTATTTTCCATTTTTATATTTTATTTTATATTTTATATCTTTAAATCATTTTTTAATTTTACATTCCTTACAAGAAGCTTTTTGTTTACCATGTTCACATATTTGCGATCCTCCACATTCTTTACATTGTTGTTTTTGTTTATTATGTTTGCATATTTGCGATCCTCCACATTCTTTACAACGATACTTATATTTATTGTGTTTGCATATTTGCGATCCTCTACACTTTTTACAAGCATACTTAATTCTATCATGTTCGCATATTTGTGATCCACCACATTCTTTACAAAAATATTTAAGTTTTCCATGAATACAAATATAAATGCTAGTAGTAGTAACTTTTTCAATTAAATTATTAATTTCCTCCTCTTTAAATTTTTTAAGCTCATTAATAAAATCTTTTCTAGCCATTTTTGATCTTCCTTTAATTTTTAACTCACTCGCAATTTTTTTTAGTTCATAAAGATATAAATTATTTAATTGCTTCATTTCTATTTTTGTAAATAACTTTTTATTTTTAAATCATTTTTTTGTTATGTAACCATTATTTTGGCTATATAACATAATTAGTTTTAATTAATCTTCACCCCATAGCTCTTCCAAAAACTTTAATTCCTCAACATCAACGCACCAATCTAAATACCTACTTGGATGCCATGCTACTACCATTAAATCGTCACACAAATTTTTATAGAATTTGTTTTTATGTAATATTTTATGTTTATATATAGAAATTGAAACACATAACGATATAACAAGATTGTTATTATCAAAATTGTTAATATTATCTTCCTCATAATCTAAATACTCTTCATGATCTATATCATTATATACACCATATTTTTCATTAAAAATACACACACATGTATTTGAATTAACATATTTAGTAAAATATTTTACAAAGTTTTTAGCACATATACCATTAATTCCAAAATTTTCATCAAATTTATAAGTACATATACATTCATCATCGTCTTCATAATCATGATAAATAAGATCAATCCAAATATCATAAATAAAACCGCGATTTTGTTTTATCTTTTTTAACATCTCTTCATTGATTGACTCTATAAAATCTTGAAAGCTTTGTTTTTTTTCATTATAATATTTTAAACTAATATCGCTTATGTATTTATCATATTGAAGAATTGGTATTTCCATTTTGTTATTATTTATTCTTAATATTTCTAATTGTTTTGTAATAAAATCGTTTAGTTGTTCCATTTTTAATAATTTATTTCAAATCTTTAAATCATAATTTCAAATATTTTTTTCCACACTTTATAAATCTCTGTTTAATTTTCTGATTAATTTTTCTGATTAATCTTTGTTTAATTTTTTACTCAAATTTTACAGAAAATTAATCGTGTGTTCTAGAATCCCCCATATACATATCTCTCATTGCAACAGTGAAAATATTGTAAATTTTCTTGATCTAGCAGTTATGTTAAACATTTTCAACAGAATATATACCCTGTGTCACTATAAAGTACTGTTTCTGCAATATTATCAGTGACCAATGCGATCATTTTAAAATAAAGCAAATGTGATTACTGAATTCTGAGTAGTATTTCTCTTTGCTGTATATATATATATGTATGTATTCTCTGATTGAAAGGTTTCAATAATATTGCGTAGAGACAACAAGTTTCATAGCCTTTTCACAATGGGTCAGTTTTACCTTAGAGTGCAATGACCCCCCCCCCCCTCCCCTGATCATATTGCTATCTAGAACCCCTGCCCTTTTTTCACAAATGAAATGTTAATTCAAGCCTTAATTTGCAAAGTTAGACATAACATATTAACTTTGTTACTTTCTGCCGTTTACTTTATTTTTATGATGTCAAATATCAATATTTCATAACAACCACAACATGCAATTAACCTTTTACATTGGAAAAACTTTATAAAGAAGAAAATAAATTTTGTAATGTCAAAATGTTTATGATCTTTCTCATATATTCATTGCAAGTGTGCTGTATGTAGTAACAAGTGTTTCAAGTTTCCTAAATGCCCTATGCTTTCAATAATGATTTTCCACACAAACTTTCTAGACAAATGACTGCACTAGATTCTAAGCCTTTAAGAAGAAATGGTATTGTTTGGAGCTGTTTTGATTACTACCACCTCTGATGGAAAGCCTATTAAGAAGATTTTTGTATTGCTTTTAGTAGTAGAGTAACAATAACTTTACCAAGATTAAGACATGAATCCCACCCCATAAAAATATATTATGTTTAACATAAAAAATATAACAATAATAATATCAATACCAGTAATAATAATTGTAATGATAATAATAATGATAATAATATAATGATAGTTCTTCTCGTTACTATATGTCATTGGTTACAGTTCAATACCTCTGGCTGCCATGACTTTTTCGATGAAATACCGTCCTTATATTAAATCTTTCTTCTGCAGTTTTTATAATAGAAATTTTCATATATTCAAAATAATGTACTATTCTATGGTTGGGTATGGATATTTTGCCTGTTTCTGTAACAGCACAATTAAACTTTCATGTGGTATATACTTTTGACTGATTGATGTTGATTTCACATTATTTTTTTTACAGGAGTACGTAGTGCAGCAATCTTTTTGAACATATTAAGATTTCAATAACTCTTTCTTACATGTATTGTTTTTATGATATGACCTAAAAATAGCACAACCACATACTATACAGTCGGCACTCACTATTACCAAACCTTTATTCAAAGCTTTTGTAGAATTCAATTGTTTTACCCCCAATTTGTTGATATGGCATCTCTTTTGAGGGAAGAGGAATTTTTCTATCTACCACTGGGGGTACCATTGCAACTGAAAAGAGTTACACACATTAAAACATGCACTATTCATAATGCTCTCAATTGTGGTTACCCGGGAATGAAATAATGACTGCAGTAGACAATAACATATCTAATCAGAAGATTCTTCTTACAATGAATCTCATGCAATTATAACCAAAAAACATAAACAAAAAATAATTGGAGCATTCAACTCATCCTCTGTGTAAGAACATATTGTGTTCAAAAGTGATGTACAACAAAGAAGACAAAGCAGTAGAGACTAAGAAAATAAAACTAAAGAAAAAAAACACAGGTTTTTACACTGTGGTAAACACAAGCATTCATATCAACTCTTCAAGATTTCACCTGCAAAAGATTTACAATCATTTTCAATTTGTGTTAAGTGAATATTATTGTGATACTTCATCGACTCTGTATTCCCTGTCAAGATAATAAATAATTTTACTTCTATTCCCTCTGGTGCAATCTAAGTGGCAGTGAAAGAGCTAAATGAAGGTCAATTTTTAAGCACTGTGTTGAGCGGTATACTGATCATGTAATTTGCACCAGGTGTCACTAATTGTGTACCAAACACAGCATAAGAAATAAAATAATGGGGATTACGCTGATATAAAAAATATATATATATAATATAAAAAAAAAGAATAAAATATGAAAGCATTGTGACTTCTTCAAAAACTAGCTTCGCGAGGTTTTTGCGGGAGTCGTATTTCTAGTAGTGCTTCTGCTTCATCTTCCTTTCGCTTTCGTCCCACTCCCAATCCTCTACTTCTGGCCAGCTCGGTTGGAGATATTCTGGAAGGCAAGTAAGGGTGCATCGGAACTGGCGGCCAAAGAGTAACTCAGATAGGCTTTTTGCACCTTGTAGGGGTGTGGATTGGTACGCAAGCAGGGCTTTCGCAGGGCCATCTTCCTTCTGCACCAGGTTCTTTGCTGTTTGAACAACTAGTTCAGCTTCCCCATTGGATTTAGTGTAGAGGGGGCTGCGTGTTTAAACGAGTGTGTGTAAGAGGCCATCGTCTGAGCGTGCTAGTTCCGGTATACCATGTCTAGCAATCACACAATTGAGGGCACATATCGTCTTAGTCAAGAAGGATGGCAAGTGATTGACCACAATGAACTTTGAGAAATAGTCCACCACGATCAAATAGAAGCGTTTCTTAAGATAGCAAATGTCAGTGCCAATCACTTGCCATGGTCTGTCCGGGACTACACTTGGGAACATGGGCTCTTCTTAGTTCTCTGTTCAGTACACATGCTGCAATGTTTTACTACAATCACCGTCAATATACCTTGACACCGTACTAAGACAATGACCACAATGTCCCCTCCCGATTCCCTTATATTCAAACCCCCTTCCCCGGTGCAATGTTGTTTGATAGAACGCCAGTGGGATGTCAATGCAAAGACACTCCAACATTGCTCCGGGGAAGGGGGTTTGAGCGGAATAAAACTACATACTTCGAAAGATAATTGACTTCTTCTAGGAAACACTGCAAAAGTGTGGTATGGGTGTCAAGGTTTTTGACGGGGATTGTAGGTATTCTATTTGAGTGTTAAGACCTGGCCACCACAGCGCCCGTTTCACTCTTTCTCTGCACTTTGTACCTTGTGTATGCGATCGAGCATCTCTAGCCTGCTAGAAATTGGGATTACGATTCTTTCAGCTTTAAGAAGCAATCCATGGACAACCGAGAGTTTATCCTTGGTCTGCCATTAAGGTTTAAGTGTATCTGGTATTCTGGTTCTGTCTGGCCAACCTTCGCTACAGTATTGCTTCAGTGTTTAACAGATTTTGTCTTCTTCTTTTTCTCTGATTCGCTCAGGCTGTGTGTTGGAGGCTGGAAGGTTTTTTTTTTAATCTGGGCATATCTCCTTTTGGTTGGTGTAACTGCACAAGATATGAACACTACTGGCTTCCACTTCCCCTCACTCTGTTTCTTGGTGAGGACCGCACTCAAACCCCAGCTCTTCCTTGAGTTTTGGGAACAGTGGTATTGGAATGCATCTGGGAGTGGTTTGGTTGAAAGTTTTATTCAAGGGTGTCAATTCAATCTCATATTCTCCATCCATGCAACCCAGGCCTCTGGAAACCTTAGGAAAGTGTGCTTTGGTATCGTCAATGCAGGCCTTCTGGCATACACGATGGTGCAATTTCGCACAATTGACTTCAAATCGCATCCGATCACACAATTCACGAAAAACCGTATAATTCAAGAAATAATGCGCAACATTCATAAAACTAAACATGAATCAACAAGTTGGAATTCCTGCATAAATGCGTCATTTTTTAGATGATTTACCCTGGAAAAAGGCTAACAAGACTTTTTCACCTTCGATTTTGTATTCATTCGAAGTTTAAGGCGTTATTTTGAATGTCAAGGACCTGGTACGAGTCTCATTCTTAAAGATTCGCCTATTGGTGTAACACAAACACGCTCCTTGTTCAGATTAGCTAATCTGAATGGCTGTAATTTCCAGCCATTTACCCGCACGGCAGATTACCCTCACCGGTGATTTTGCAAAAGGAGAAAAAAGAATCGTCAGATTACACGCACTTGCAGATAACCCGCACACAAAAACAAAAGAAAGTTATGCAAAATAGTTAGATAACTCACAAAATTTGAAGCAACGAAGCGATTTGAAAATTGCTCTGAGCCTTTCAGGCATTTTTTAATTGAACTCATATTTTAATTGTACCCACAATTGTCTCGTGGAAACACATCGTAAACCCATTTTTTAAAAATTTATTGAGTCAGTGAGCCTTCTATAATTATTAGAATCGAAGAAAACTTTATTCATTGTTTTTGTGTAACAAAATACTTTCCAGCAGGAGACCCCCTTTTTTATTTATCCCAACTAATGTCAATCAAGATGCATAATTACTGTCCCCTTGTGTTCAAAATGTCTTTAGAGCAGCAAAAAAGTGTTTTCCTATCCTGAAACGCAAGAAAACAAGCTTAAAATTGCTCCGAAAAATGGCATAATCTTCATTATTTATCGCATAATTGGCCTCTCTAATCGCATAATCTGCCCTGCAAATTTCGCATAATTTGCATTTCTTTTTATCGCACCCTATCAGAAGGCCTGTCAATGTTAAGCTTATTCATCATTCTTACCTGCAAGGTTAAACACTTGTTCTGCTGAAAGAACATCTTGAAGAGATTGATCATTGTCACCAATTAGTGAATTCATCGTGAAAAATTGTCCACAACAGTGAACATGGATTCCCACTTTATATATCGGTTAGGATATGTCTTAACTTGCCTGTTTTGTTTGGTAGTAAGTCAATTATCTGAATACCAAAGCGTCTTCATCCCGGATTAACTAAAAATGACCAAAAAGATAAAACAAACCAGCAAGCTGCAGTTCCCTTAACACTACATATTGAACACTTAAAGGTTTCATAAGTGACAAAATAGATATCAGGGTAATGCATGTGCCCATCAGAACACCACCTGCAGGTTACGTGATACATATATATAAAACATGAATCATTTCCATGTTATTAGCTAGCGCTTCCAACAGCCTGAGGATAAACAGTCTTTGTGAATTCAATGCAGATAACAATGTATATATATATTTATACTCATTACTGGTATTTGGACTAAACGTGTCTACGTGCCCATGTTTCATGCTGCCATAAGAATGCAATATCAAGTTGATTTTCTGGAAAAGAACAAAAACGAAACCAAGACAATAGTGACCATGTTTTGTCATGTCCTGTCACATGCCTCTGTTCTCAGACTCCCCCACTCAGACGCAGCTCCCTCTCTACCCATCACATGTGACCATGTTTTGTCATTTCCTGTCATGTGACTTAACTGTTTGTCATTTAATGTCACATTTGTTATGCCATGTGACTCCATTCCTAGCCTTCCCCATTGAGACTCGGTCTCCTCTTGGCCCATCACAACACGTGACCATGTCTTGTTACATAGTCTTTTTGTCCTGTCATGTTTTATGTGACTTTGTCACCTCATTAGCATCACAATTCTCTTGGGAATGCTTTGGCACATTTTGGATTTTCACACCTTCCCATTCTCGGTATGTTAATCAAGGCATACTCCTCTTTGATTGAATACCACCTCCGATCTTAACTTCTCATTTGCAGACTGAAGAGATTACTGGTTTCTTGACTTTTGTGGATTGAGTCTCTTGATCATGGTTTTATCTGTAGATTTTTTCCTGAGAAATCACCTTTTGGATTGATTATTTCTCTCAACCTTATGAATATTCAATAGAAATAACTCAAAACAACGCACTAAAAAACTGAGAAAAACACAGCACTGCAAACCAACTGCAAAAATCTCCTTGTGGTCTTTATCTTGACGAGAGCACCTTGCACACCTAGAACGTTTTACCCATAACTGCCTTACGCACCTTGCTGTGTTCAACTGTGATTTCATACAGCTGATACAAAGCTATATATATCCCACATACCAATGTATAACATTTAACTCCTTATTTACGTGGCACAATTCCAGAAGTCAAGAATTTGCAGAGTAATGTTTGGGGAAATAACTAGTTCAGCACTGCAAGATATTTATTTGCACCATATGTATTTGATGAGTTATTATAGGATGAGCAGGCATTAGGCTTATCCTAACAAAGAAATGATTGAAAACGCAACCAAATGTGGAAGCTGTGAATGTCCTGTACTTTCAAAGTCATTTTATGTATTCTGTCGTTGACAGTGTTCAAGTTAATGGAACTGCAAGAAGTGCCTTGGTTTTGACTTCTTCCATTGTGAAAGGTGTCATGAGGAATATCTCTCAAAATGAAGATATAAATCGTACCCTAAAATAATTATTTTCTCTTCATGTAAGACAACTGAAGAACTTTTTGTAGGAACAGTTAATACTTTGTCCAAAATGATTTTTTGATTTTCAATTCTAACTCTCTTTGTAGGAATTAATTTCTCATCTCATTTGAATGGTAATAAAGAAATTCTCACAGGATTAAGGAGTTATATCAGTTCAGATCAATTCACCTTTCACATCTGATATCATTTGTAAATTACCTCCAACTCATGGGCACCATATAAATTAATTGGTTGAGTAAATGAGATGATTCATTTAGGAGCTAGATTATCCTAGCATAAGTATGCTAAAAAAACTATTCACCTCAGTAATGGTAGCTGGTGGCCTATATTTTATGTTGCTGGTTGTTCTTATTTGTTGTGTGTAAAAAGCTTTTGTGCCACATGCCTTTCCACTAGATACTGAAATGGCCAATTATTTCATGAAAGTCTAAAAGTTCAAACGAATTAAACAGTCATTTACTACAGTCATTTACTACAATGTATTTAATGTTCTTATTGTTTATGCTCTTAGATAAAAACAAGAATTTTAATATCCAAATTCTAATACCATAAAGTTTGCAAACATGAGGGGACTAGTCCCTGTAACTAGGGCTCTCAAGAGTTTACACAAAGATAAACCATTTTGTATTCATGGGACTAGTCCCTGTGGTTAGATTTTGTTGCAAAAATGGCAAGTTCACACAATGGGACTAGTCCCCTCATGTGTGCTGACCTTTATGGGCTTATGATATAGCATTTGCACTTTTGTGTGAATTACATGTAAAATATATCAAGTGATGAAAACTGCCATCTTAAAACATAAACAAGTAGTCTGTATAAAAAAATGCTGTTTACTATTTTTAAGTATCTCTATTAGTTCCAGAGATAACCAAGGTTTTAAGATTGCAAATTAGTGTGGATCTCTTAGCATAAAGAGTTTCAATGGTTTGTGTTGCAAATTGGGAAAGATAGCCTTATTTATGTAGTTGATATGATATTGGATTGAGTGTATGATGTAAATAAGTCATCTCATTTGCACATTTGCAAACAGTAAAAGGCATTTTTATTCTTTCATGGACTTCTATGTCATACACCTTAAAAATGAAGGGGTAAAAGTTTGATCAAAGTGCGATGCAATTTCAGATGAGCCTATATTTCCGTTTTTTTTTACTCAAACAATCATAGTCTCTCATTAAGAGAGATGCAAGTTGGACTAAATTTTCCATGCATATATTGACAGCAAAACACTTTATTCTAAAGAGAACTAGATAGAAAGCAAAGGCCTTCTTACAAGAAATATACACCTGATTAAAAGTATGTTAATAATATTAATAGAATTTCATAATAAACCTCCATTAGCACATAATTGAAAAATTAATAAAAAATTCACATACTGTATGCATAGGAATAATGTAATGATGTAGCTCAATATTACTTTAATTCCTACCTGCCTACACAATAATAGCCGTGGAAAATGACTGATTGGAGTGCAAATTAGGGAGCAATTGACCCATTACTTTCAGATTTGCCATATCGTGCAGAGCCAGTTTGAAATTAATAATATTGATTGCCCTTATTTTGAACCACGTGAAGTCCTTTTGCATGATTTCAAATATGGTTATTACTATTAGGTTCTAGTTTTTATTACTAGAAAGTGTTAGATGAAGTGACTTGTTCTGAAGATTTGCCAAATAAAGGAACTTTTTTTGGGAAAGCAAAACACTTTCCTTTTTCCAAAAAGGAGTTTTCCCCTTCGTCACCAGCAAGAAATGGTGCTTTAATGTTTTGCTGCGTTGTTGTTAGCAGCACACAAACATGGTCTGGTGGTAATTTCTTTCGATTGATGATCTGTTGAGTTGGATCTACATAACCTGCTGCAAGAACACACTCTGATTTAATCATGAAAACAACCATTTCTGTAAAAATAGAGAAAAAAGAGAAATATAAAGAACTAGTAGAATACCCATAACAAATGTTGGCTGATTTGCAGTGACCTGTACATTTAGTTCAAGATGAGTTTTACAAAAGATTAGAAATTAATAAATTCTTGCCATGTGGTATTTAATGTTAAATATTCATCTTTTTTATATATAAGTCCAGAACCTGAAACATTAATATGTTTATTTCAAACAACTAAGTTGTGTACATACCTGCGATGATCAAGTAATGTCATTACATATTACTCCGCAGTTCAACTATATGGTCTTTCATATAAAAGTCTCCCATAAAGTATACTTTGAAGATCAATGTGTAGTCATCAACAAATTCCAGTTCACGAAAGGTTGTTTCAAGAACTTTGTCTCTGTCAATAGTAATAAGGGTTGTTTCCCCATGACATGTTCACAAGACGTCAGTTCAAGTTTAACAATCCTTTCTTGAAGGAACCTTAATTCTTCTACAGGGTCTTGGCTTTTAGCATTGCTGATTACCTCATAAATATCAAATGGGCATTGAATGGGATGTCCTTCTTTGTTTGAAGCTGCAGCAGTATTCACAAGATTAACATTTTCTTTGGTTGTACTCACACTGTCCATGCTGGTTGTTCTAGTCATGTTGGTAGATGATGGTATGATGATTGACCAAGTCACTGTAGATGATGATCTGCTGCTTCATGATGGTGAGATGAGGTTGCCGGAGGTAGAGGAAGAACTGCTGCAAGACAATGTTGTGTTAATCGCGGTGGATATATTGGTGGCTGCTAAACTACTTTTAGTTTGGTTTTCTGGCATGCTGAAAATTGCTAATGGAGCTTATCATCACTTTAATCAGGAAGGGGCCACAAGCGTTCCTGAGCAGTTCTTCATTATTTCAAAGCAGAATCTTTCCATCTGAGTGCCTTTCAACAACGCTGACAACTCTCTCTCCAGCTCCCTAGCAGTCCATTCTCTTTAACTTCAAAACCTGAGATTGCTCGTTTTGATTTCTTTAATTTGATCTTTTCTGCTTTAGAAGGAACTGTATCATGCTCACATTCAATAACAATTACAGCCCAAAGCTTTTGGCTCAGGTGACCCTCAGGTGACTTGGCAGTGCCTTGGCAGCGCCATAAATCTTCATCGCAAATTCTATCTGCACCTTGCATTGACAGATGATCACAATAAAGAAGGGCACCAATAATATAGTTTTTTATCATGAAGGTGCGATTTTGACTAAAATGCCCCCTTATTAGCCAGCAACCATCACAGCATGTTACAGATCTGGACCAGTTACCTATTTGATCAGATGAGAGCTGTTTCGTCTGATTCCTGGCATCATCACACATCTCATCTAGCATGTCTTTGACATGTGGAAGTGCAAGGTCAGTAACCCCCAAAAATTGTTTTTACGAGGTTAACAGCCAAACCCAAACCCCTCCCGAGTTTTTTCCTATAACTTTTATACCCGTGCCCACCAATGCAGAAAAGGCCAAGGATACTATCTGCCGCCTTAAATTCTGGGCAAGTTGACTTCTTCTATAGTCAATCTCAGTAGTTCAGCACCCACAACACTTAATGGTAAACATCATGGCCCCTCCAAGTCCTTTCTTTTCAGATGCAGCTAGTACAAACTTTCCTGAGACAAAAACAAATACACTGAAGTATTCAAACCTACAGACGTTTCTGACTAGAGGGAACAGCTCTCACAGTAGCCAGGATAACATTCACAAAAGAATGTTTCTTTTTCGGTTTCAATAATAAGGCAAGCTTGAATCATAAAACCAACACAGTCATGTTGAGAGTTTATCCTAAAGAAACTTTCCTACTCAAACCTCTCCATGTTCATTCTTGAGATGGTGTGAAAGAACAAACACAAACAATTTTGGAATGAGGCTCAGCAAAGACTGGAGTATACATTTCCTGTCTCAGATCATCTTTACATTTCCCCACATTTGCTAACCTTACTTCTCAACAATATCTCATCCAAGATTGAGACTTGGCGGGGCCAAACTACATGGAGAAAGGAAACGTTTTGCTGCAGTGGGCACTTGGGAATGGCACAGTTCTCCAACAAACAAATGTCACATTTCACTTTGATAAAATTTCATAATTATGGTAATAAAAGTTGAAATGTAAAAGCAAAATGCACACTGCTGTGTAAAGTCGTGTTGTGGTGTATACTTATTGTGTCCCAAATGTTATTGTGAAATAATAAATCCCCCTCTATATTTAAGGGGGAATTGAGATTTCGGGAAGGGGGGGGGGGGGAAGACCACATCCTTCTCTTCTTGAATTCAAAACTTTCCATGATAGTTGGCTCCCCATTTAATACGCTGGTGGTAAAACGACTCTGCTAACCTTAATACTTCTTCTAAAATAAACCCTAGAAATGGACCAAATTTGACGAATTTAACCTCCATGAATACCCTAACATAGGGCAGAAGGAAATGTGACAGGGCATGGGATTTCGTACACTAACGCTTTTCCGTTAAACGGGTTAAAATAAACAGTTTGTAAACGGATAGTAAACGGGTAATGAAAGTGTATAAACGGTTCCCCTATCCGTTTAAACGGTAGAGCAAAGTCCAAAAATGGATTTGGTAAACCATTAAACGGCTGAGAAAAAATATAAACGGATGGCTTGAAACGTTAAACGGTTAAACAGAATCATTAAACGGATAGATCGAAACGTTAAACGGATGTAGTCGGGCTAAAGAACAGCGGGAAGCCACGTACCGATCAGAAACCATTGCGAATAATTATAAGATTTGTTCCGGCAGAACACCGACGTCTCATACTAATACTTTTCGACGGACACTGATAGAAAACGAATTAAATTACTCTCCTGTAATTAACAAAGAAAACCAAAAACTTGAAATCAAATTGTAAGGTCTTGACAACTTTATTACATCAATAATTCAAAAACGAGAAGTACAGTAGACTCGAGTAACAAGCCAAATTCAACAACAAAGAACATCACCTTGCTCGCTTCTTTGAGAAAGTGGACTCTTAGCTACCGTCACGCTTTATGATGCTCATCAGGCAGCCATTACATATGAAATATGGCTGTAAACTTAGCACAAAATTAATCGCCAACAAACCGAACTTTGGCCATTCTTGTAGCGCCACTGTTGACAGAATGGACGACAGAATGACGTTTTCAGAAACCTTCAGCCTTCAGTGCTTTAGGACAGCACCACTTCCCGTGGTAATTTCAAATAAAGAGTCACGAAATGCTATGGAATGTTTATAGGTGGAAAATCACTGTGAAAACGTAAAAACGGCAGGTAGTCAATGACTTCAATGGGTTAAAAAAGAATCGAGCGACATGTTACAAGTCTTTTAGAAGTAGCAGAATCAATAATGCTATTATTGATGCAGGTTCTCGTGTTTCAATATCCCGATTGAGAATTCGTCTAATCGAATACGAAGGAGTTGAAAAGTGTAAGTCCATGCGAAGAGCAACAAAGTCGCTCGATCGCATCATGATCGATAGTGTCGAAGGACTGTTTTCTTCTTTACTCACTTGCTTGTCAAAAACATTAAACGGATGCAAGTAATCGTTAAACGGATGCAAATTTTGTTAAATGGATACGTTGAAACGTTAAACGTTTTGTCAAAAACGTTAATTGGATGAGCAAAGAGCTTAAACGCTTTAATGATCCCTTTTAAATGGATGCTAAACGGATAGTAAACGGATTGTTCCGTTAAACGGTAAAGCGTTAGTGTACGAAATCCCGTGCCCGGTCACAAATGATGGCCTTGCCGTGTTCTTCGCTCTAGAATGTCTCTATTAAAAAAAAAACATTAAAAATTGCAGTGAATCTCCTATCTAAGCCCCAGGTGTCATTTTGAAGGTATGCTAGTGCATCATCACTGCTGTCGGTTTGCATAATAAGCCTTACCGCACGTCTCTGTAACTTTATATTTTCAGCATTCGTACATGCACAACAGTTCGAAATGGTATCGCAGTAGTCAATAACAGGAAGAATAAATGATTTGTAAACTAATGCTCCTCCTGGTGAGACCAAGAATTCCTATTCTCCAACTAACTTTACTCCTTAAGTTTTACGTTTATTAGATTTATCAATTTACACTTATCAAATTTGTGGGAACTGACTACTCTACACCCCATGAGGCTGTCTTGTTACACTAAATAACTGTTAAAACAGTCCTTTTACTCACAAACTGGAAAATAACAGGGACAATGAAGCTAAGAATAAGGAAACAATCAATATGACTTTTGAAATGTTTGAACCAGACAGCCAACTTCTCTTGTTGTACTCTTCGACCATTGTAAACGAGTTTTAAGCGTTAACTCAAAACCAAACAGGAACAATTTGGCTGTCATCTGTAACAACTACAGTACTGTTTCATTTCTCAAATTCATTTTCCATGGGACAACTATCCAGTGACAAAAGTAAGCAGACACTGAAAAGGCCAGTAATTACGGAGTAACAAACAAGCTTGTGAATAACATACCCAGATATGTCTAAACGTTTTTGTTGAAAACAATTATCAGAGCCCCTGATCAAATAATGTTGAATCCCCATACTCCTTTTTCCCACAGCAAGTTTGTTAACTTGTCACCTAGTCTGCTATAACTGCGGTAGGTTCTTGGTAATTCTAGCAAAGGGTCACAAGTGTGGGCAATTGGTCTCCAACAATTGCCATCCATTGATGTAAATGAAATTTCCAGGTGTGTGGCAGTAGGTCGCTTCCCGTTGTAAATTTGAGACAAGACACCTAGAGGCGTTTAAGTGGGATGCTTTAGTTGTTTTTACCCATGATTACAATCAGTTGAGACAAGTTATTCAGCTACAGTGAGGTACCATGGTAAGTCAAAGAGGTCATGTTAAGATATTGAGATTAGGAAAAAGAAACAAGACACATGAGCCCGTAATGTTTAGGAACTGCTACTGCTAGTGGACTTTGTAGAAAGGGATTTACAAGTAGTACTCAGGAATGTGGCCATGATTTGCCTAAGGCAGTATGGAAGATGGGGGGTGGTTGGGCATTCCTTTTGGTAATATTGTGCTTTAGAAATTTGAAGTTTAAAGGGGAACTGCAGTATAAAAATCGACTTATTGGAGATAAATGGGCTACCAACGAAGGTTCATTGTAATGTAGCAATTTTGTTCATCAATCTTTTGGCCCGAAGATATTTAACCTAAAAGACTCAAAAAATTGCGATTAGATTTCCACCCTGGAAGATTTTTGAGCCGTGTTGCACCAACCAGCAGTTGCCTGTGACGTTGGATTGTCAAATGCTTTTAGCGGGAGTTTTGTAAACAACTTTGCTTTGGTGGGACATCTTCGCTTTTTACTGTTATTTTACAAAGCGCTAGACAGTTACCTCTAGTTAACATGGTTAACTGTTGTGTTCCTGGGTATGTGAATTATTCAACCAAAAGTAATGGCATCAGTTACCATAAGATCCCACAGGATAATCAGCGCCGTAAAGCACGGCTGGAAGTAATCAGGTGGGCCAAAATGCCTCCGCTGGAAAACAGTTATGTATGCGTGAGCACTTCTCAAAGGACAGTTTTGAGGTAAACCTACGTGCTGAGATCACTGGACAAAAGTACAAACGGCGATTGAAAAAGGATGCTGTGCCATCAGAGTTTAGGTTTCATCCACCACAAATCAGCAGCGGCTGTCGAGCGAAATAGACTTATCAAGAATCAATAAATCTCTTGAAGAATTTGTTGATCAAATGAATGAGAGGCCAGTGTCAACAGAGCATAATATGCCCCCTCTCTAGCTGTGGATGAGTGGTATGCTGCAAAACATAAATTCTCAACACATTGCACCTACTGTAGATGAAATGGAACAGTATGGTGTTGCCCCTGACGAATCAGTTACAGTGAGCGATGAAGACTACCAGGAACACATTGATACACCAACCTTTGCGCTCACAGAAGGGCAAAGGATGCAACTGCCAGATCCCTTTCAAAATGACCGTAATCAAGGTCGGAAAAATAATTATTACTTTAACAGTGTTGAGCTCATGGCATTATTCCTTTTTGACAAGGAAGAAATAAGAATAGAAATCACTGATGGAAAATCTAGTTGATCTGAGCTTTTATATCTGCCTGCAATTTTGAAAACTAGGATTTCTGTGTCAAATAATATTTTAAAACTCAGTTTGTTGCTGCTTTATGGAGGAAGGATTTGAACTCAACTTTGATTTGGACTACACCTTAGAGAAGGTAAAGTGCATTACATACCCTAAGTGCATTGAGTCAGGTTATTACAAAACAGTCATTTTGTCTCCTTGGGAGACTTAGCAGAATTGTATCCCATGATGAACAGAGGGAGAAGTCAGATGTATAAAAGTCACTATAAAAACCTACTTTGAAAGATTAAAATATATTGTTAACACCCACACCTTCCACCTCCCTGCAAAACAACTTGGCTTTTGTACCCATTTAATAGTAATCATTCCATGTTTTCTAATGAAAGGTCTGTAGTTCTTCATTCAAAGTCCACTAGGTAGCTCCGCCTTTCATTTTTCCTTAACAATTAGAGTGGTAATGACCTGGATAAAGTTGTTAAACAAATGCGTCTGTTAATCTTGTTTTCTGATTCTTTTGTTTGTTTCTTTTTGGCCACAAAAAAGACCTACTCTACTGAACTAATGTGGTGAACACTGTCAGAATACGAGAATTGAAACCATTCGGGAATACATTTTACAGTTCATCAGCCACAATGCTCAAGCCTGAGTTCCATAGCCTATTTCTTGTACTAAGAGTGGGTATTTCTCCCATATGAAGAATTTCCCTGAAAAAAGAGAAACATGACACTTGGGTTGATGACAAAAACAGTGTATTAAAGGAAAGTAGCAAATACCGCGTATGAAAGTAATATTTTCTTTTTCTTACTACCTCTTCCCATAGCTGTCACTAAAGTATTGAGGTACATGTATCAATAAGGCTGGAGAAAACACTATTTAGAGATCTCACTAAAGTACATACAAAACTGATGCAAAGCACCATTACTAAAACCAACCAGTTGCAAAAGCTACGTCGTTAAAATGGAAACCCATATCCTTAATATCCTTAATTGAAAACCATTTTCTGTCAGTTAAGTTCACTGTTCAAACTCAACATGACCTGATGTTGTCATGAATAATAATATTACTAGAAATACGACTCCCGCAAAAACCCCGCGAAGCTAGTTTTTGAAGAAGTCACAATGCTTTCATATTTTATTCTTTATTTTTTTTTATATTATATATTTTATTTTTTATATTAGCGCAATCCCCATTATTTTATTTCTTATGCTGTGTTTGGTACACAATTAGTGACACCTGGTGCAAATTACAAGATCAGTATACCGCTCAACACAGTGCTTAAAAATTGACCTTCATTTAGCTCTTTCACTGCCACTGAGATTGCACCAGAGGGAATAGAAGTAAAATTATTTATTATCTTGACAGGGAATACAGAGTCGATGAAGTATCACAATAATATTCACTTAACACAAATTGAAAATGATTGTAAATCTTTTGCAGGTGAAATCTTGAAGAGTTGATATGAATGCTTGTGTTTACCACGGTGTAAAAACCTGTGTTTTTTTTCTTTAGTTTTATTTTCTTAGTCTCTACTGCTTTGTCTTCTTTGTTGTACATCACTTTTGAACACAATATGTTCTTACACAGAGGATGAGCTGAACGCTCCAATTATTTTTTGTTTATGTTTTTTTGGTTATAATTGCATGAGATTCATTGTAAGAAGAATCTTCTGATTAGATATTTTATTGTCTACTGCAGTCATTATTTCATTCCCGGGTAACCACAATTGAGAGCATTATGAATAGTGCATGTTTTAATGTGTGTACTCTTTCCAGTTGCAATGGTACCCCCAGTGGTAGATAGAAAAATTCCTCTTCCCTCAAAAGAGATGCCATATCAACAAATTGGGGGTAAAACAATTGGATTCTACAAAAGCTTTGAATAAAGGTTTGGTAATAGTGAGTGCCCACTGTATAGTATGTGGTTGCGCTATTTTTAGGTCATATCATAAAAACAATACATGTAAGAAAGAGTTATTGAAATCTTAATATGTTCAAAAAGATTGCTGCACTACGTACTCCTGTAAAAAAATAATGTGAAATCAACATCAATCAGTCAAAAGTATATACCACATGAAAGTTTAATTGTGCTGTTACAGAAACAGGCAAAATATCCATACCCAACCATAGAATAGTACATTATTTTGAATATATGAAAATTTCTATTATAAAAACTGCAGAAGAAAGATTTAATATAAGGACGGTATTTCATCGAAAAAGTCATGGCAGCCAGAGGTATTGAACTGTAACCAATGACATATAGTAACGAGAAGAACTATCATTATATTATTATCATTATTATTATCATTACAATTATTATTACTGGTATTGATATTATTATTGTTATATTTTTTATGTTAAACATAATATATTTTTATGGGGTGGGATTCATGTCTTAATCTTGGTAAAGTTATTGTTACTCTACTACTAAAAGCAATACAAAAATCTTCTTAATAGGCTTTCCATCAGAGGTGGTAGTAATCAAAACAGCTCCAAACAATACCATTTCTTCTTAAAGGCTTAGAATCTAGTGCAGTCATTTGTCTAGAAAGTTTGTGTGGAAAATCATTATTGAAAGCATAGGGCATTTAGGAAACTTGAAACACTTGTTACTACATACAGCACACTTGCAATGAATATATGAGAAAGATCATAAACATTTTGGCATTACAAAATTTATTTTCTTCTTTATAAAGTTTTTCCAATGTAAAAGGTTAATTGCATGTTGTGGTTGTTATGAAATATTGATATTTGACATAAAAATAAAGTAAACGGCAGAAAGTAACAAAGTTAATATGTTATGTCTAACTTTGCAAATTAAGGCTTGAATTAACATTTCATTTGTGAAAAAAGGGCAGGGGTTCTAGATAGCAATATTATCAGGGGGGGGGGGGGGGGTCATTGCACTCTAAGGTAAAACTGACCCATTGTGAAAAGGCTATGAAACTTGTCTCTACACAATATTATTGAAACCTTTCAATCAGAGAATACATACATATATATATATATATATATATATAGCAAAGAGAAATACTACTCAGAATTCAGTAATCACATTTGCTTTATTTTAAAATGATCACATTGATCACTGATAATATTGCAGAACCAGTACTTTATAGTGACACAGGGTATACATTCTGTTGAAAATGTTTAACATAACTGCTAGATCAAGAAAATTTACAATATTTTCACTGTTGCAATGATATCAGATCACATCGTTATAAATGATTGCTATAACAACTGCAACTCTCTGTGTTGGAAATTACTTCAAACTGGAAACGCTATCGTTTTATTATGAAAAATACCTATTTACATTCTCTTGTAATCTGTTGGTCGTCTTCCGATTCCGGTTTTAGACTAATAGAATTATTTTCCAGAGACATCTCCAATCGTTGAAGTCGTTCTTACTCGGTGTCCCTTCTAAGTCGTTTTGCTAAATGTAGTACACCAATGTAATCGTTATGTAATCGTTCACTCATGTCCTGTATTTCTATCAATAACACATTCAAATTCAAAACTAACTTGATTGAATTCCTGGCCCTTTTCCGTGCTGTTTCGTTTGCCTTTTTCTGGAGCGAGCAGTTGTTGTCTTGGCTGCGATTTCTGTTGTTATTCTCCCTGCTGTCGTTTCTCTATCCCTGCTTTGAGTCGTGCTTTCCTCGTGTTGATTTTCACGGTATTCGAACTTACTCGGCGACGATCTCGTGCTAATATTTCTTGAATATCTTGGAGATCACCTTGCTGGGATGTACTTCCAGGACGAGTGAAATCGGTTTCCACAAAATTTACATTACTTTCAAAAAGGCATCACCGAATAATGGCGGAAATTCAGCGTTCTCAAGTGCGTTACTATTGCCAGGTAACCTGGCCTGCGAACGGACACCTTTAAAATATAGATATATATAAACATATATATAAATATATATATATACATATATAAAAACTCTCGGCTCGATTTACTCGGGCTTGCGAGCCACGTGGTCTGACCGGAACCGACACGATTAGTAACCTCGCTACGCTCGGCCTTCGGCCTCGCTTCGCAAGGAATCATTGCTTAACGTGGCCACTGAAATGTTTGTGATTAACAAGGGACAGTTTTCTTTCAATCAAACTTGACTTCAATGTTCAAGCTGTTCTAATGTATAAGCCTTCAAAACAAACTGTCACCTTTCTATAAAGGAACTCTTGACCAAAGATAAGTTTTAATTCAAAAAATTCTGAAAAGAGCCTTTTGGTAACAGAGAAAAATAATGCTTAACTCTACAATAATCTGCTAAATAATTCCAAAGTATGTGCTACCAAAAGCATAGTCATACAGATTGAAGAGTATGTCATCTGAAAGAAGACTGACTATGCTTCTTGGAGATGGGAGATGCAATGTATCAGTGCAAGTGTTTGAAGTAGGAAGGAAGCTCCCACTGCTGGATACAAATCTGATTTGGGGGGAAATTGAAAACCCCAATGCTGACTCCTCATCTGCACCACAAACAAGTTGCAAAATGTGATTAAGGGTTAGGGTCGTGGATCCAGTAGCCCTTCTCCCAGAAGCAACTTCTTTCACGTATTTGTAAAATGCAGCATAGACTTACTTTTCATACCTCTTAGTATTGGAACTCTCCTCTGCAAACTTTGGTTCCAACAAACGGACAAGATTCCTCACATTGAGTTTGCTAGAAGAGGGCCTGAAAAGGTATAAAAACAAAGGAAGTTTTGCCATCAGTTGCAGGACTCCATCTTTACATAAACCATTTCATAGGTTGACAATGCAGGGGGAATGCTCAGATGAATCATCAATAAGTTCTTGAAGTGTTCCTCGGACTGAAAAGTGGGAATTTTCCCATTCTGTAGAACACTTAATCTTATTATTATACCAGATGTATGGTAACGTTCTGCAAAGTCGTCGATAAGTCCACTGTCAAACAATTTTTCTTTGATTTCTTTGAGAACTAACCTGCAAAACTCTTTTCTAGGTCCCCCCGAGTCCTGAGCTCCCCCTCCTAAGAAATTTATCTCAAGTGGCAGCCTTACGTTGTCAATTAAGGCTACTTCAGCTAATGCATCTTGAAAAACATGAACCCTATCTCTTATTATAAAGTTGGTCTTTTCTTTTAGTTCTGTTGAAGGGTCAACTTTGTCCAACTGCCTTCCAACTAAACTGTGTTCTTGTGCTTTCTTTAGGATAGCAACTGGATTTTGAAATCCCTTACATTCATCGACAATATTTGTATTGCAGAGTTTCGGTTTCAAGGAAGCAGTGTTTCTTAGACTGTTTTGAATGCTAACCCCTTGTACAGACCTACTAGTGGATAGGCGATGTAAGGGATTATCCACATTCAAGGCACTCATAAACTGTCGACGAAGCAGGTATCTTCTATCTTTTAACGAGACAAGTCCAGCTTGCTCTAGGGCATCATTATAGTTACAGGTTGGAAAAATTATCCTAAATTTTTGTTTCTGGATGCATTCTATAGCATCTGAGAGGAACATAGGCAGGCCAGCGTACACTGTATAACCATACTCTATAACTGACGGTATTAATGAAAAGTAAACAGTGACTAAATCTGATTCTTTTTACACCTGTGGTTTGATTTTTTCCAAATGTGGTTGCAATGGACATTCCATGTCAAGTCATTCGAAATATGAATACCGAGGAGTTTATATGACTTGACACATTCCAGCATGATACCTCCGACATAGACTGGGCGCTACATGCAACCATGGTATTGCAAAAAAATCAATGTCCATGATCTTTCATTTAGACGGATTTAGGCGCATGTTATTTTTTAACAGCAAATTGCTTTATGTCCTCTACAATTTAATTTAGTAAGGAAGGAGAGGGCCTTGGCATAATCTCGACGACAGTCAAATTGTCCACGTACTTTGCCCAAGGTACCCATGAGGCTACGAGATCGTTCACCCTCACAGCAAAGAGTATTGGGCCAGGACGAGTACCCTGTGGTTAATTCCTCCGTTTAGTGCAAGGGTTGATGAAACCATGGACTAGATTTTCTGCAATATGGACAGTCGAATTGTCTACTATTTAGCCAACTCTTCAGGCACGAGTTGCAGAGTGGTTTTTTGCAACAAGGAGTTGGGGGGCTTGCTTCTCCTTCAAAGCAAATGAGGCAGTTTCCCTGAATGGGGGCATCTCCCTGAATGTTCAGGGGATTTTGCTGACCTTCTGGATGCTGACCTTCTGGACTGTTAGATGCAGATGGCGGTATGTTAATTCAGCAGCATTGCCAGGGGATGATTGCTGTTCATCATTACCAATGGATGGTTGTTCATCACTGGAAGTGGATGGACCGGAAGTAGATGGACCATCAACAACAACATCTAATAATGTGGAATCATTAGATGTTGCTATTGACCCAGAGGGTGAATCAGGGTTCCTGGAAGAAGCAGAATTAACTGCTTGTTTTTTTTTACATTATTTTTTGTGCTTGCATTTTGTGTTTCGGCATCTTAAATCTTTTACTCACACAGAGAGATGAGCAAATGAAGTGCTGAACAGGGATGATGTTGTTTCTTATATACTCTTTTGGTAAAAAACCTGTTAAATCTGTTTTTAAAAATAATGACAAGGGGGGTGGGGGGTACCCCCTATCAATAACAGATTTTTTATAAAACGTGACTTAAAGGAATGAAAAAACTTGATTTAACAGGAAAAGGGTGTGGTCCAAAACGGAAAGTATAAAAAACGATGAGTTTTGGTATTTCCATATCACTTGGTGAACAACATGGACAAGGAAACTAAAGAGACTGTGGAAGCTCAGTTCTGGCATGTTTACTGTAAATGTATTTGGAATAGAATCAGGATTTTAACGAATGAGGCCTGTTATGGAGATTCTCATAGAACTCCATACACGAGGGATCATCAAATATGTGAATTATCTGAAGAGGAGAAGATCGCAAGATTAATGGCAAAAGCTTTGAAATGTGTCAGGCCATCTGATGTGATTCAACCTTGGTTGCAATCTTGTACAACGATTCGAAATGGGTGATTCGTCAATTTTCTCGTTCTGATAAGCAAGTCATTTTACTTGGATTGATGATTGACTGAGAAATGATCACACCCGCTGTGAATGATGATGAATTATTACAAGGGGATGATGATGATGATGATGATGATGATGATGATGAGTTATTACAGGCAGTGTCTGTAATCGAAGCACAACAGCAGGAAGAAGGGCAAGTTGTTCAACCTGTTGCTTTTGATGTGGGTGTGTTTGACTTTTGAACTTATTTCATTTATTATTACACTGTTTGCAGTGAACAAGTTGGGGGACAGTGACAGCAGACTAACTATAACCTGAAAGAACAGAATCGTCGACACGTTCCCAAATTCAAAACCTCTGGTATTGATTATCATTTAACAATAGATACACCACATGCTAAGAATATTCAAGAATGGATGTGATGGAAAATATGGTTAAAGATATCACCCGTGGAATGAACAAATGAGAATAGATTCGTTTTGTCATGCAAAGTCACGAATTGGCTTCACCTTTTAGTCTACCATTTATGCCTGTAGGAGAATTCACTTCTCAAAGAATTATGTTTGAGGTTGAACGAGTATTACAATCATATGAGGACCTGTATGTTAATCAACATTGCCATCATTCCTCATGTGGGATACAGAAAGACAGCCAAATCAGTGGCTTGCCTGTGTGTCGCATCAGGATAATGCATTGATTTTGGCATGGTAGAAATGAAGGAGAGAAATGCATGGGACCGTATTTGTTGGAAGGGTATTGTGAAGCCACCAATACAGCTTATGAATTTCACGGATGTTTTTATCATGGTTGTATCAAATGTTTTCCTGGTACTACCAGGAATCCCATCAACAATTCTTTGATGCATGAGTTGTATCAGCATACTTTGAAAAGAACTACATATTTAAAGAAACAAGGGATTGACGTGGTGGAGATGTGGCAGTGTCAGTGGTGAGAGCTCACAAAGAAGAAAGACGTGAAAGCATTTGTTGATGCATTGGACTTTGTTTCTCCCCTCAATCCACGCGATGCTTTTTATGGCGGTCGTACCAATGCAACCAAATTGCTTGTAGAAGGAAAGAAAATCAAGTATGTTGATTTCACAAGTTTGTAGCCAGACATTAACAAGAATGGAGTGTATCCCGTGGGACATCCTAAAATATTCACCGACAATTTGAGCCCTGCAAATGTTGGAGAGTATTTTGGTATTATCAAGTGTGATGTTCTTGCACCCTGTGGATTGTGTCATCCTGTATCACCGTTCAAATGCAACAAAAAACTTATGTTGGCATTGTGTCGAGCTTGTGCAGAAACATTACAACAATCCCCCTGTGAACACACAGATAAAAAAAGAACTTTTAGTGGGACACGGGTGAGTTTGGAGCTGGTTTTGGCATGCGAGATGGGGTATCGAAAAAACAAGAAACATATGGATGGCCCTCTTGGTGTATAAATGAAGAGGACAAATCAAGATACATTCAAGAGTGTCATCAGCGTGAAGGTATTCTACTGGACAAAGACAGTATTCAGTAAGCCTGGTCCTCACTAGGACATAAGCATAAGCATAAGCATTAAGGTCCTTGTGCACTAGTGAGGACGGCCGCAACATAAGCACAAGCACAAACACAAGAATATCAAAACTTTCTTGTGTTTGTGGTTATGCTTATGTCAAACAAATTCCCAGTGAGGACGCGCTCAACACAGGCACAAGCATAAACACAAGACTGATAGCCAATCCATGCAAACTTTGCCCCAAGCCTCCTCCTCAGAAAACAACATGGCGGAACATGTTGTTTTGTACGAAAAGCTAGCTGAATCTGTCAGAAAGTTTCGTGTTCTGTACGATAAATCATCGAACGATTTCATGGGGAGATGTAGCCAACGACGTTGGCTTTGCTACAGGCAAGTCATTATTGGATCATTTTCCTTGTTGCTTCAACAGAACCTTAATCGTGCATGTTTGTGTAGCCTTCAAACTTTACATTTTGTGCTAATAACTTAGGCTGCAGAGGGAAATATCCAGGAAAAAAATTATTAGGATGCTTTTCGTGTTTTAAGAGTGAGAAGAGAAATTTCACAGCAACTCTTTTGTGTGAATAAACATAAAATAAAATCATATAATTTCTAAAGAAAAATGAGGTATTCACCTGTATGTGGTCGCAGAATACTGAAGGCTGATTTTTAAGTCAAAGTTGTGGTTTTTTTAAAGCTAGGTTTTATTTAGTTGTTAAATTTTATAATTATTTCTTAATTTGGGTTACACCTTTGAATTGTTCTTTTTATAAACAAGCCCTTGATCATAATGAATTATCTGTTGCAGACGTATTAAAACCTTATAAAAATCTTTGTATCTATTGTCAACATCTTAGGAAAGAAGGCAGAAACGGCATTCCGAAATTTGAGGAGTAGGTACAGTAGAGACAGAACAAAAGTCAAGAGTTCTAAGGTCAGTGGGACAGGGACAGATTCTGTAACAGATGCCAAGAGGGAAACATCAGAATTGTTTCCATATTTGGAATGGCTTGAACCATACATAAAATCAAGGCAAAATACTACCAATTTAGTAGTGGCCCTAGATGACAGTGGTGAGATGTTGGATGTCACAGATAAAGCAGATGAGTCTGATCACTCATCCATATTGTCAGGGGAATTGTCAGGGGAAGTGTGCAATCTTAAAGCTGCAACTATGTCAAAGATTACTAGGCGTACAAAGTACATGGAGCACAATAGGCCAAAGGAAGACATTGATAATGCTGAGTTGGAACTCCTGCAGAAAATTGGAGATAGGCTACAGACAAAGGCAGCACACCCCTAGGAGAAAGATGAAGAAACCATTTTTGGTGAATTAGTAGCAGCCCACCTTCGTCAGCTGCCAGAGCAAGAAAGGCTTATGGAAAAAATGGAAATAAACAATGCAATATATTCTCGCTTGTTAAGAAAGAATCCAACCAATAACCCAGCCTATTTGACAGGTGTATTTCCACCTCAACATCAAAGAGGTCATGAGACATCACAGGCATACAGTCAAGTGAATATGAGGGAACAGATACCACCTCCACCACAATCACTTCAACTTTCATCCTTTGGATTAACAGAAATGCAAAATGTAGAAAATCATGCATCATTCCCTTCAGGGTACTTTTTTCAACAACTTCGACAGTCTGAAAAATAGGTACGCGGTGCGTACATGGTCGGACATGTAAAGTCAGAGGTACATGTATGAGGAGTTTTGTAGTGTCGTCATGATTTTATTTGAAATATGAACAATGCATATACATGTACAAATACAAAACCAACTACTAAAACGTATTTTTTTCAAAGACAGTGACGCTTTAAAAAAAAAGTGAAGACAGTTAATTGCAAGTTTGATATCTTAGTCTATTTTAGATTACCGGTACTTAAATCAGAAGTGGCTGCATTAGCAGTTGTCTTAATTTATTTCTTGTTGAAGAATGTATGAAACTTTCTTATATTAAGTCATACATCTATCAACAGAACAATGCAAACAAATCTAACAAATTGCATCAGTTAATCAAATGGATTGGAACATTTGTTGATCTGCTGAAGAATGTTTGAAAGCAATGAGCAATAAACAGTGTTTTGGTACCTGTTTCTTCAAGAACATTCTTATGTGAAGTCATACATCTAATAATACAACAATGTAAACAAACAGAAAAATGTAAACAAATTTAACAAATTGCATCAGTTAATCAAATGGTTTGGAACATTTGTTGATCTGTTGAAGGATGTCTGAAAGCAATAAGCAATAAACAGTGTCTTGATACCTGTGTTTCTTCAAGAACATTCTTATGTGAAGTTACACGTCTATTAACACAACGATGTAACCAAATCTAACATAATGTATCGGTTAATCAGATGGTTTGGAATATTTCTTGATGTGCTTAAGGATGTTGATGCCCTCAGTTTATGATGATAGTGATCACAGTTAATTAATAGTCCTTGAACTTGGATAATACGTTTTGCACAATGGCCACATATCTTATACTTTTCCACTGACTCAATACTTTCAATTCTTGAAAGAAGTAGAGTTGTCTCTTGGTGTGGGCTTGAGATGTCTTCTACTTGTAAACTCTCCAGTAGTGGATTTGGTGTTTCTAAGACCACACTGTTAGTTGTAGTTGTCAATTTTTGTACCCCATTCCAAAAGCGCACACTAAGGTTTGTAAATTTGTACACCTTGTTTTCTTGAACTTGTGGAATGAGGTTATTCCACACGTCTAGGGTAATTTGCCCTGTATTATCAGCTATTGTTGCGTTGGTGACATTGTATTTGGCGTGCCCAACAATCTTTGTTTCGCCAAGTTTGAGGACTTTGCAAAAGATTGTGAGTTTGTCTTCTGATGGTTCATCAAGCTTTTCCAAGGTTGTGGTTGTTTGGTCGTCAGGGTTTTGACAGAACTGAAATGGACATTCCAAGCTGTTTGGTGCCATCACGTGAGTAATATCGTTGACCACAAGTTTTGTGTGATCTGCGGTTCTCGTGAAGCAAAGCGAGCAATTTTTACTGGGGTTCGAGAAGCTTCTTTTTCAGCAAGAATGGCTCGCTTTGTTGTTGAATAACATAGTGCATCATGCATTTAATTTTCTCCCACTTGTAATGTAAACGTGGAATAGTTTAAAGTGTTCCTTTTGTTACGCTTGACTGGGGAAACATTATGAACGTACCCCACAAGAGCAGTTCCTAAACTAGTGCCAGAATCTGTAATGCTACCAGTGTTAGTACGTGTAACAGCACCAACTCCTGGGGTTGTGGCAGGAACTGTAACAATACTTATACGAGACGTAGTGTCAGTATCTGTAATAGTACTAATATCAGAACTTGTGCCAGCAACTGTAACAGTACTAATGCCAGGGGTAATGCCAGTATCTTTAAGAATACCGGTACCAGTGACAGAGCTTGTGCAAGGAACTGTAGAAGTGTTAATGCCAGAGGTATTGCCAGTAGCTTTACTAGAACCAGTGACGGAGGTTGTGTGAAGAACTGTTAAAGTGCTAGTACTAGAGGTAGTGCTAATACCAGTAACAGTACCAATTGTTGAGCCAGTAGAATGGATGTGAAGTGGAGGTGTAGTTTTGTTGTTTTTCTGCTTTTTTTCCCTGATGACATGGTAAAACAGAATATATCTACAAAAAGAAAACAAAAATTACTAATAATGCTTGAAGTGGATAATTATTACCAGGCTTCATTCTTAAGAACTGGATGAAACAAGAAATTAGGAGAGCAGAAGGTTGTGGGAGGGGTTAGACAATTGAAAGATAGGCCAGGACATAATAATTGTTTTACCTACCTTAAGTTATATAGTTGAAAGTGGATTTTAGATAGTTTTGAAATATAGCCAAGAATGATGGGTTGTAGGGGACTGCAGTCATAATTTTTCTGTGTAGCCTTAAAATAAGTTAGCATGGTCTTGCAACCTGGTTTTTATGTCTAAAAGATGCAGTTGCTGTAATGATCTTTTTGTTTATTACAACTGCTTGCTATCCCTAAATTATTCTTGTTTTCTGTGCAAGTGTAATGTACCACCTACCTGATTTACATCAGGCATAAGTGACACATTAAATGCAATTAAGACATTGCTTAGCTTAGTTGACCTTAATCAATTGCAATGTACACCCCTTTGTGATAACTGTAATAAGTTTCTGAAACACCTGTAATAGTGCTTTGGAGGGGTAGATTACTATATATGTGATCTAAGAGTGTTCTGTTGTCAGTTGTATATTCATTTATATGCTGGTGATATCGTGATTGTTGAAACATCATTTTCAAGGTCGTATGAGTTTGTGAAACATCAAACAAATTTGTGTTGAAGTTGTAGCGATTACATCCTTGATACACGTGATTTAATAATCTACCAATGTAACATGATCATCCAAGAATGAGATTACAGTAGATCACATCTGAGACTGAACGCGTGTACACTGTACTTGTCTTCCTTTGTCTTACCCGATCACTACAGAAGTCACTCATTATTATTGAGTACCTTTCATGATCCAATAAATCAATAAGTTCTGACAAGGCCATATACAAATTTTGTAATGTTACCCTTAGAGATCTATAAATACCAGCAATAATCAGATCTGTAAAATCATGCACTTTAAAAATTGTTATTTCAACTCCATGAAGGTTATTCTTTTTAGGATAATAAAGGGCAAATATTTCTTTACTGTAGATTGCCATGCCATGCCGGGTAGGGTCTCACTCCTTGTTCTTTGACTAGATCATCATTTCTAAATAGTAGCAAGTTATTAGCTGTGGTCACACTACGCACTTTTGCCCTAGGAAACAGCGTTTTACCAAGGGAAATTTTACCTGAGTACACCCCAGGTAAATTTATCTCGGGTTTCATTTTCCCCAGGTAAAAAGGTCACATTGAAGAAAATCACATCTATGTTTACAAGGGATTGACGTGATTAAATTTCATGCCGCGTAAACATATTTTTGGCGCACAAATCGAAAACAGCATGTTAGAAAATTACGCAGATCAAAGAGAAATGGTTCTCCTCTTTTCATTGCTTTTTTTTACGTTGTTGCAATGAGCAAGGCGATCACGAGTGATTTTTGTTCAGCGACTGATTACTCGACGAGCCCAAAGAAGACGACAAGCTGCGTTACTCCGTGTATTTACTGCTTTTGCTTTGCAAGGACGTCGGCCTCGGCGTATCGCGTGGGTTCTTCCAAGGCCTCAGTACTGGTTTGACAACTTGCTCAATTCAAATGCTTTAAACATGTGGTGGAGAGAAAACTTTCGGGTTACAAGGGAAACATTCCATTTTATTTGCACTGCTGTTGCTCCTGTTATCCGGCGACAAGATACTATACTTCGAGCAGCCATACCCGTCGAAACTAGAACAGCCATAGGCTTATGGAGGTTAGCTACCGGGGACAGTTATCGTTCTTGTGGTCTTATGTTTGGAATTGCCAAGTCTACTGCTATTGGAGTATGCAAGGACTTTATCCAAGCACTCTGTCAGCTTAAAGACCAATTTATTAAATTTCCTACCTGCCCCGCTCAAGTGAGGGAAAAAATACAAGATTTTAGGGAAAAGTCAACTTTTCCCAATGTTGTCGGCGCGCTCGATGGAACGCATATACCGATACCAGCTCCAAAAGAAAATCACGAAGACTACTTTAATCGCAAACACTATTACAGTTTCATCGTGCAAGGGATTGTTGATGCTTCTGGTACCTATTTGTCTGTATCGACAGGCTTTCCAGGTAGTATGCATGACGCGCGTGTATTACGACTTAGTAATTTTTGGTCACTAGCAGAAGAAAATAGAATCTTAAACATGCCGTGCATGGATATAAATGGAACACAGATTCGACCCCTCATTTTAGGTGACTCTGCTTACCTGCTAAAGTCATGGCTGATGCGTCCCTTTCAAGACAACGGAGCTTTAACAGCCGCTCGTAGACATTTTAATAAGGAACTAAGGAAAGCGTGCATTGTGGTTGAACATGGATTTGGCCAAACCAAAGCAAGGTGGAGATGTTTGGACAAATGAATTGACGAAGACACGATGAAGATTCCTTACACCGTTCCTGCGTGTTGTGTCTTACACAACATTTGTATTCTGATGGACGATGATTTTGACGGGCATGTTTTAAATAACCATGTTTTGCATTACGTTGGAGATGATGAATTAGCAGCCAACGACGTAAGACAAGCAATTGTTGATTATTTATTTTAGTATATTCAGTAATTAAGATGTAAATGTAGACAGATGTCATATGCATGGTCTGGTAGAGAAACAACTCACCAGAAGAACTACTAGCACTAACAACAATAAAACAGCAACGTACAGTCCTAAAATATAGCTTGTGTTCGATTGAATCAGTCTTTCTTGTTAAAAATATATCCGAGCTCCTTTAAAGCAGCGAGAGTAAAATCTTGGTGCCTCTTTTCGGCTTCCATTTCAAACTTCATCAGTTCCTGCATTGCCAAGCGATCTCGCTCCTCTGCCTTCATCATCATTTCTTGTTGACCCTGCAACAATTCAATCAGACTCTCCTGTTCGTCAGTCTTTTTTCGCTTTTCCATTTTTCTTGGATTTGGACCGGTTTGTTCTCGTTTCTTTTCTGCTTTGTGCTTTACTGCTTTTTTCGGCGGATCTTCTCGGGTTTTTGCTTGCGTGGCTTTGTCATCATCCGCTTCTTCTCCATCAGAATTGGAACTTCTGGCACTTGTTGACGTTGAGGTCGACTCTCCTGTTGAGGAATCCCTGTCCGGACTATCGGTGAAAATATCGGTTTCGCACATGTATCTCGGGCTAATCTTGTCCCGGCACCCTAAGAAGGAGTCAAGCTCTTCGAAGAATTCAAAAGACTGACGTCCTCTTCCGGTAGCTTTGTTGTTATCTTTGATCTTCTTGTATTTGTCGACAAGACTCTTCCACTTTTCCTTTAGCTGCGTCAATGTTTTCTCGCTTTCAATTCCATTATCCTGGCAGCTCTCTTTGAATGCCTGTTGGATAGTTTGCCATATGGCCTTTTTTCTCTGAGGGCTTTTAGCTCGAGCGAGCGCCTCGGCATGCTCCTGGTAGGACAAAATTAATGTTCTTGTTTCCGTTGAAGACCAACGATTCCCGCGACCTTGAGCAGCGTTGCTTGATTGCGAAGTGGAAAGAATTTTGCTTGATGGTGATTGAACTACGCTCGACGTTGACGGAATTTCGCTGGCTGGTGTGAGGGCGCTTGGTTGAGTTAAATGAAGTGAAGTTGGTGGGATGCATTGATTTTGAAGGAACAATCCACTTGGCCCTGGATTCCGTTGATGTAGCCGATTGAAAAGAAATCCATTAAAGATCGGGTCTTGTTCGTCTCCCTGGGCAAACTGGTTTCTGAAACGAAATTATAAACCGCCCGATTAATAAAGGTAAAAAAAGGTAAAATCTTGCGTAAATCCAGCCAAATGCATGAAACGTGTACTGATTGCAAATAATTTATACTTACACGTTCGATCTGAACCAGGCCATCTTATTCCTTTGATACACGCACACATGCGAGCAAAGCGGCAAATAACTTGCACTTCGATGTGTTTCAAGTAAAACGTGACGCGATTAAATCAAATCTATCATCAGCGCGTTTGCCAACAAGCATCTATTGGCTAACTACTTCGGGATTTCAGTTTACCCCTTTAAAACATGTAGGGTAACTGTCAAGGGAAATTCTTTTGTTCTCTTGACATATTCAAGCTTCGATGGAAAAAATTTTCCCTAGGTAATTTACCTGGGGAAAAATCGGTCACACTTCTAAACTGAAGTTTCCCTAGGTAAAACTGTCAACAAGTCAAGTTTACCTAGGGCAAAAGTGCGTAGTGTGACCACAGCTATTGATTTGATATACAGAATCATCATCCCATGGAGCAAACCTAGTTTCACAGATAATGTTACAATCAGATGCTTGTATATTGAAATCATTTTTGAAGTCCAAGAAGTGCCGATGTAAGGACTGGGCATTTAGAAAAGAAATTTTGATCATGTTATTAGGAATACATTAAGGATTTTTTTTCTCCTTTGTTCAGCCTGTTTGTTTAGATGGACAGCTTTTTTTGGCAGTTTCATCCCCTAGTTTTTGTTTTCTGCAAGCAGACAGTTTTGTTAGACATCCAACCTTTTGTTGTGCAGTTTCATTCTTTTTCTTTTCTTTTCTATAGACAACCTCATTTTCAGATCTCTTTGCTTTCCTTTTACTTGTCTTATCAATTAGTTTCTTCCTGTTTTCTGGTTCAAGTATACTCAGTAGTTCTGAACCTTGTTCTTTGACTCTGTGAGGTTCATACATATTGGTTGGTGAACTTATCTGACATGGTTCTTCAATCCTATGCAAGTTGTTCTGCATAGTACCAGCTTCTAACTCCATTGTAAAAACTCTAACACCCAGAATTTCGAATGGTACCACTGATTTATTAGGATAAACTGCTTCAATATAGTTAACTATACTCTCGATTGATGCTAACTCTAAAAGTACTGCAGTTCCTGTGTATCAAATTGCCCCCAAACATTTCTGCTGTGGGAATCAAAAATTTTAAATAAACTATTGCTTGTTTTAAAAATAGCCACAGTGTTACATTCAACTGTAAGCAAACATGATTTATAATTCATACAAAAAAGTATGGATTCCAGGGCCTCCATTAAAGAAACATACGGATGTAAACCTTCATCAACTTGAGTTATGCTATTCATTAAATGACCTTTGACATTACCTGCCAAACTTTCACTGTAGTACAAACTAAAATTAATGTTGAATACGGACACGTTCTCTGGTAATTCACACAGAAGCAAAAACGTTTGACCAGTGCACTTTGACAGCAAAGTGTAGAAAGAATCTCCTATCTGTAAGATCTCGGCCACATCAGCAGCACCGCGAATCAGTCTATGGTGTTCAAAAATAATGGAAATTATAGAGTTTGCTACGCATTGTTTTCCTCGGTTCTCACCAAAAAAAAAAAAAGACTGTGAGTAAGGAGCACAAATAGTTTTACTGGCATCAAAGTCAAACACAACTGGACCTGGGTTTGTCTCAACGTCATTAGCAAGTCGAATTAATTCTGGGAATGCAATATAGAAGCGATACAAAAATATCTGTGTAAGCCAGAGACGATTCACTTTGGTTAGTTCAAAATAACGAATCACACGTTTCAATACTGGTAAGTAAATCGCTGCGAAGTAAACCAACAGTAGCATAGAACACCAGAATTCTCCCTTGAAGCATTCTCGATACTCGCTGAGAGCTAAATAAATGGAATGCATGCCAGCAACAAGTCTGTATTGTTGCAAACTGTTCCCCATCTCAGCTTTGTTCTGCCCACATCAACTTCAGATTTAGGTGGCCAGAACTAGTTCCACGTTCCAATGAACAACTCTGAAGGAAATGTACAAGGTACTTCTCGATATATTAGCTCAAATTATACTCAGTTCACTCAGTTTGCTCAAGGATGCTTCCAAGTTATCTCAAAGTCACACAATCGTGCGATCACTAGGAGATACGGGCTCGCGATCGAAGTCAGCTATTCACCTGAGTATCGATTCCCGCTCTCACGCAATGTATATGTATACAAATAGTAAAAGAAAGAAGAAATACTGACCTTTCGAAAACCAACTCAAGTACGCAACAACTTGCTCAAGAACTTCACGTAAACAACTGTGCCACATTCTTTGGGGCGGCTATCCAACTTTCAGGGGCTGATGAAGAGAGAGTGGGTGATTCCAGTTGGGCCTGAATTTTATTTATTTTAGACCAGAACGATCAAGATATATCTCTCTCGATCCTGTATGATCTTTTCCTTTAGTTACATTAATACGCAATCTTTATTTCTCTAAAGGGCAGCTTGAATCACGTTTTTACTCACAATTGCCTCACCCCACTCCCCCTAAACAGAACATTTTGCACAGCTTGAACAGCCATCCAACCTCCAACCTTCAGCCTCCGCCCAGCCTGCCTGAGGACCACCTCGCTTCTCAGTTACATAGGTCGGACATTAACATGTCCTCCCAAAAATAAAAGAAAAAGGAAAACTTTTGATATTGGTTTATGTGATTAGATACGGTAAACAGTTGTTGTTTCACAAAGAGATGTTATCATGAGTATTGTCATCATTTAAAGAGTATGATTATGAAGGGTATGATTACTGTGTGAAGAGTAAATTTTATTCTTGTAAGCTAAGTTGCTTTTGCCTCGTAACAAGATAACAGTACTTTTGTACATGTTCACCTACATAATTAAATGTTTATGTTTGTTTGGCTCTCATTTGTATGCTTACTACCTTATGTCTGCATAATTTTAGTCAAATGCTTTTGTAGACCTCATACCAATATTAACTTTTTTTATAAAGTAAACAACATACAAACATTTCTGTTTTTACATGTCCAAAGGGGTCTTTAAATGTTTTCAATGTACAACAATATATAAGAAAAGGATGTGGCCTCTACTTCTTACATGATTCCACTGCCAGGGGATGGATCCAAAATCAGAAATAAAATAGTTCATTAATGCCTTTCTGACTGCAACTGCCCTGTTTGGATATCTTCGACCTCTCTGTGGAGTAATGCCTACCAGAGCCCCTCTGCTGTCGTTATGAACAATGTGGCGCCACTCCCCTGGTCTTATATCCCCACTTCTGTCTTCACTATCAACAAATCCTGATGGACAATAGGATGCGCTGTTGTGTAGTGACACAGCTGCCAAGGTTATTGCTTCCACTGTTTCCACAGATCCTTGGATGGGACGACTGCAAATTCTCCATCTAGCTGTTTGAATGCCAAAAGCATTTTCTATGACACGCCATGCCCTCGACAAGCGGTAATTAAAAATTTGTTGAGCTTCTGACAGATTCGATCTGCCTGGGAATGAACGTTGAAGCCATGTTTTTAACCCAAAGATGTCATCCCCAACAAGGAAGTATGGTAGAGGTATACTACAACCTTCTACTGGTTCTGACTCTGGAATGCCTAAACTGTTGTTGGAAAATGCTGTGCCCATAACTGAGTTTTCTAGTATCCCACTGTCATTGTTACTTCCATAATCTCCTATGTTGATGAAGTTAAAAACATAGTGAGCATCACAAACGGCCATCAAAACAGTGCTAAAAAACCTTTATAGTTGTGATACAGGGAACCACTATTGATTGGGCATTCAATGGCAATGTGTTTGCCATCAATGGCCCCAATGCAATGTGGGAAATTCCAAAGTTCCATGAACTCTTCTGCTATGTTTTTCCAGTCATCAGGCAAGCAAGGCGCTCGCAAGTACTTATCCTTAAGGACATGCCAGATGGCATGACAGGTTTCCTTGATAATGCTGCTCACTGTTGTTCTACCAATACGATAAGAGAATGACATTGTCTGTTGGCTGTTCCCAGATGCTAGGAACCTCAAAGTAAGTGCCAGTCTTTCTGCAGATGAAATTGGCTCTCTTAGTTTGGTAGACTGCTTTGATATGAGTGGACTCACAAGAGAGAGAAGATGATCAAACCTTTCAGGTGACATACGTATGTATCTGAAATGCATTTGACCAACAAACAGTGTTAGCCTCACAAGAAATCAGTGTCAAGTAACATCATTTCATGTTACTCAAGAATACAAAATCCAGGCACAAATATAAAGTGTATTAATTACCACTGGCTTTTGTTGTTGTTGTTGTTGTTTACATCCACAATTTCAACTGCAAAGGCAAGTATAATATACTGATGTCTACATAATCAAATGATTGAAAACTAGCAAAATGGATTGAAATTTACCAGTTATAATTTAACACACGAACCTAACTTTCTGACCCTCTGAAATATATCACTTGATTTCTGAAAACTCCAGTTACATTATTGACAGAATAAAAATCAATTGCTTGTTGGACCTTGCACTCTTACTTTTTTTGAGGACATATCATAAGGTGTACTTGCCTGGCTGACAACTTTAATAGTAAATAGGGACCTTTAGCAATGACGACGAGAAGGTGGACGACGACTGTGTGGCCGCTCTGGGCCCTGGGACGGGACGTCGTCCACGGTGGGAAAATAAAGTACTTTAGCAGCCCTGTTACTTGGACGAGGCTCTTACTGTTAAAGCAAACAACAAAAATGTCTTTTAAAGAGTTTCAAGAGCTGCTTTTACTTTTTTACGACGAAAACATTGTTTCGGATGAAGAGCTCCTACTGTTGTACGGTACCTTCAGTTCGAAAACTCCAAATTTCCCTCATGGAAACTACGATAGATTCGATCTGGATTCTATGAGCTCCGACGAATGCATGGTAGAGTTTCGCGTCAAGAAGCAAGACCTCCCTCGGCTTGTTGCAGCACTCCACTGTTGCAGCACTCATACCACAGGTGTTGAAATGCGAGCAGAGAAGTATTTGCGACAACATAGAGGGCTTATGTATGCTTCTCAAACGAGTTGCCTACCCATGCCGTCTGAGCGATATGATTCCACGATTTGGGCGTCCGATTTCTGTTATAAGTCTGATCACAAATGATGTCATAGGTACATCTATGACGTTCATGGGCGCCTTATAACCCAGTGGAATCAAGACCTCATGAGTCCCGGGGCTTTGCAGCTTTATGCAGATGCTTTATCAAGAAAAGGAGCACCTCTTGACAACTGTTTTGGTTTCGTGGATGGGACCGTCTGACCTATTTCAAGACCTGATGAACATCAGAGAATTGTTTACAATGGTCATAAAAGGGTTCATGCGCTAAAATTCCAATCCTTGTCCCTTTCAAATGGACTCATTGGAAACTTATATGGACCTGTTGGTGAGTTTTTTTTTTTTTTACTTTTTATTTTATTTTAAAGAAGTTATTGTTTTTAGTTATAACGATATCTAAGAGAATTACTATTCTCATGTTTGATTTTAATTTTCTACTTGTTTTAGAGGGGCGTAAACACGACTCTGGCATGTTAGCAGATTCTGGCCTATTGGATGACCTTCAACAATATGCCTTTTCTCCAGGAGGGCAACCCATGTGCATATACGGAGATTTGGGATACCCCTTCCGTGTTCATCTTCAAACCCCGTTTCGTCATGTCCCGCTTACACCCCTCATGCTGGAGTACAATAAAGCAATGAGTGCTTTAAGGATTTCAGTGGAATGGCTTTTCGGTGATAGCATTAATTCATTTAAGTTTCTTTACTATAAAAAGAATTTGAAGATGGGCCTTAGCTGTGTTGGTAAAATGTATGTTGTTTGCGCACTACTTCGCAATGCAATAACATGCCTTTATGGTAATAACACAAGTGAATGTTTTGGTGTGGACCCCCCCCCCCTCCCTGGAACAATACTTTCAGTAGAATTAAAATAACTATATTTATTTGAATGATACATTTATATTTTTCTGAACAAACAATGTTGTGATGGGGGCATAAAATGTGGGTTTTAGCAAAAGGACATCTCTTATTGCAAAGACAAATGAAACAGCCAACCCTCTTCTATAAAAGAGGTCTTTTAGCCTTCACTCATGTCCAGAAATGCAAGTAACTGGCACCTTGGCTACTTTATATTACACACAATAAATTGTAATTTCAGTATGACTTTATATGTTTGACAGAATTGCTTTATAAACCATGTTATAACTGTTTGGGAAAGAGGTGGAAAAGTGAAGAACAAAATGTCAATAGTTGGTCAAACCTGTAAATCAGAACTTGGTTGCCATGGAAATTTGAAGTCACCAAGACTTTAATTTGTTACATGACCGTGTTTCCATAAATCTCAGAGAACAGGAATACCTGGCACCAATTGCCTTATCCTTGAGAAATGTATACATATGAGGGCCTGTCCCAAGTAAGTGGGGTTAAAACTCCCAGAACCACACAGCAATAACATATTGATTTTCCAGGAAAAAAACTCAAGATGAAAAACCAAGACTTCTGTACCTAAATGTTCTGCTCAAAATGTCAAATAATGGAGCACATCTTAACATCAAATTCTTAAAACTTTAAAAGACACTTGACTCACTTGTTCAATTTAACCCTTTCACTCCCAGAGTCAAAATTTTAGCAAAGTAATGGGGTTCTGATATTATTGAGAAGCTGTGGTTGAAACCATGGTGTCTTTAATACTATTGTTTTAAAAATAATTAATGCTATCTAACAGTGCTGACTTTCATATGCTGTTGTTTCAATGTTTCTCAGCATGTTATCGGCAAAACAAAAATTGGAATGTTTTTCATTAGAGTTTAAAGTTCGCAGTGCAACCTTTAGAAGTGAGAGGATTCATTAAAGTTATCTTGGTTTCAATGGTTTCAACTGTATATCTTTTATCACTGTAAGCTTTATATGTTCATGGAGAAATGAACACTCCAGTTTGTCCAAAACAAGGTAAAATAACAACAAATTGGATAAATAACAAGCTCAATAAGTATTGTCACAACAAAACTCTACAACATGGTTCATGCTTCTTCACCTTTAACTCTTATGAGGACTTGGGTATGACTTTTTCCAGTAAACCCATGAGTATTTGGCTTTGATGTTGTTGCTGCTGCAAAAAAAGCATTTGAAATTTTTGAAGTTGCTGTTCCTACCTCTGCTGCTGTTCAGTCATGATCTTCAATACATCCTGGTACTGCTGCTGGTTCTGTCTCTGCTGTTGAGCAGCTTTATTTTCTTGCTCTTTCTTCTTTAGTTCCATTTCCTCCTTACTGATCTCTTTCTCATTCTCAAACTTCTCCTTCAGTATTTGCACAGCTTCAGTGACACTTCTACTTTTTCGCTGAGTACCTTCATCGCAACTTGCATCAGTACACCTCTTTTTGGTTTGCCCGAGGCGCTCCATGGCTTTTAACCTAGTTTCCTCTGCAGATGCCTTGTCATTTTCGTTCTTCTTGTTGAGAGTATTGGAATTTTCTTTCCTCTCTAAATTGGCTGCCTGCTCCTTTTCCATGATTTCCACTAATGCTATCTCTATTTCGCTTTCATCATCACCTGCAATGCCAGAAGCTTGCTCCTCCTTTTTCATCTTTTCTTTGTGTTTGGTAAGCAAAAGAGTAAGCCTATCCCTAACAGAACGCTTACTAACACTGAATTTCGGTGAGCTGATGCCATTTAAGTTAACTGCTATTTCACCCCAGAGTTCTCCTCTCTCTTTACTTTGCTTTGGGTACTTAAATGGTTCCACAACAGGAGTTTCTCTGCAAAGTACAAGGTCATGCTCTTCCGACCATTTCATGCTATAATTTCTGAAGAAAAAAAATTATTTAGTAAAAAATTATTTTCACATTCAGTGTTATTACTTTAAAATCCATTGCATACTTAAGTCTATTATAGATGTTATGTGCTCTAATTTTTGAAGAAACTTGATTCGTTTCATTTTTAATTTCCGGCTGAAAATCAGTACATGAAAAAATACATCAAACGTTCTGGGAATTTTTGAATGTGAAACAAGTGAACTGGTTCATTTTAATAGAGACGAGGAAGTTTATGGTCGATCATATAACCACGAATGTAATCGGATAGTTTGGATTTTTTAAAAAGCCTATACTTCGTAAAAAAAAAAACAACGGGTTTCCATTACAAAAGTATATAATGAAATGCGCGGTTCAAATCATCCAACTTATGTTTGTCGAAACACTTAGAAGGTTACGTACTAACCCTGTTGTACTTCTGTTGTCACCCGCCATCGTAAAGCTCTACCTGCAGATTGAAAGAATAGACATTTTTATCATCACGTCCCTATGTTATTGACTAACCAACCCTTCAAGCTGAAGAAATGCCCAAAACAAGTAACTACAACTTAGAAAAGATATCAAACATACTCACGTTCACTACTAGACGGCAAATAGCTACAAATGGCGTCTTGTACGATATGTGGACGACGACTCGTGATCGATTGGGCATGTGCAGTAGCATTGAGGTTCGTTTTTCAAACTTCCGGTCGTCGACATTCACGTTCTCGTCCTCTTTGCTAAAGGTCCCTATTGAGTATGGATCCTGGTTCTTATAAAATAAAAAGTCATCACCTGAAATAAAGCTCACAATCTCCAAGTCGAAGTTCTCTAAGTAGATTGTGGAATTCACTATTTCTTTGCCGAAGACGAAAGATTTCTCGTATCCAAAATCTTCTAGGTTTCGTATGACGTCTCCTTCGTTTTCTCCGGCGTAAAAGAAGAGTTAACAAAAGCATCAGGCAGTCCTCCTCGTCCTCCATCTTGGAAGTGTCTTCAAGTCGAGACGGCATGGTGACAAAAGTGGCTCTACGCATGCTTGTGCTTATGTCGCGGACGTACTCACAAGAGCACAAGTATCTTGTGTTTGTGCTTATGTCACTAGTGACATTCCAGTCATTTCCTTCTTCTTGGTCCTGAACCATCCATGAGGTCATCCATGAGGTCATCGCAGTCAAGATTTTAGAAAGTTGTTTTCCATAACTTTTTCAACTTTCTTCATTATGGTTTTTGCTGGAAATATGTCCTCCATAACTTCTTCATTATGGTTGCTGAAAATGCTTTCTGATGCTTTAAACGTTTTTTCCTCCAAGGTATGAAGAAGGTAAAACTGTTAATCATTCATGCCATTGCAAGAATGGATCCAGAGTTGAGCCGTTCCCCTTGCGAAATAAGTCCGAGAATTCCTAGGAATTCCTAGGAATTCCTAAGAATATCAGGTGTGAATTTTCACAGTAAATTTGGACTTGGAATTCCTAGGAATTCCTAGAAATTCCCAGTTTAATTAGTTCTCACTTGGAATTCCTAGGAATTCCAAGCTCTATGAAAGTCTACTTTGAATTCCTAAAAATTCTTAGAAATTCCCAGGAATTTCTAAGAATAATTGGGAATTTCTTGGAATATGCGAGAAAAATAAGGAATATTTCCAGGTATAGCTGAGAATTTCTTGAATTTATAAGAAAAACAACTAGACTTTCACTGTTGCTGTAAAATAGCCAAGCAAACCAGAAATGTAGGCTCAATTTAGACATTTCAGAACATCCCTCACTGCCCAAAAGTAAGAATATTTCTGAGAACACAGAATTGAAAGAAGTGAACTATTTTAATGTTCATATGACATTTGACTTAAAAATTTTCATAAGACTAATTTGTTTGGAATGGGAGCGTATAAGAAATATTTACATATGATTTAGTGTCCAGAAAGCCCAATCAATTGATATAAATAAGTTATGTCAAAAATCAAACAAGATTATCAAAATTTGCTATTATGAATAAACATTGAAAAGAACTTGAACAAAAACAGAGCTAGCAGATGTGCATTGACGCTGTCAGCAAAGCAGTTACAGCTGTAAGTCTGAAACTTAGCAATTCTTTTTCTTAAACTGCTGTCTCAGTTTCTTCTGCTGCCCCCTGATGTAATTGTCGACAGCAGCTCTGTCAATGTCATATCTCCTTTTCATGACACCTGCAATACAACAGTAAAGCCAAAGTGAGTGACATAGTTCATGTTGAAGATCTCAATACTGATGATTGTCTTCTGAAGGAACAAATTAAAAGGCATGTCCTGCTGACTTAATAATACAATATATTATTGCTTTCTTTGTATCTTATTTTTAGTAATAAGAAAATCAGTTACCGTCAACCCTTTAAAAATGTGACAGATCAGTACACCTGTGCGTAATTGACTGTATACCCGGTAATATTAATGTAATATTATAATATAAAATTACTTACAGTATATCATCCCCACTTTCTCTCTTTGGAGACCCACACTTTCTCCTCTTAATGCTGTTGTTCTTCCCTTGAGGGATGACAGTCTTACCTCATCAACCGTAAAGAGATTGAAAAGTAAGACTTTTAATCCCTCAAGGGGTTTACTGGTGTTTTGAACCATACCAAGACGTTTTGTCTGTTAAGAATCAAAACAAATCAAAATTTAATCAAATAAATTATTAGATAATTTCCACTCCTAGTGACTGAACCATTTTGTGAAGAGCACAATATATAAAAAGGTTCTAATATAGATAATAGTGAGTTTAATTAACGGGACAACATGAAGTCTGAAGAGGACCGCAAAATGCTTGAGTGTGATAAACCTGACGGGGCAATTGCACAATTTTTTGCGATCTTCACCTCACATTAATGTTTTCTGGTCTTTTACAAAAAGATCTGCTTAAGTGAAATTAAATGAAATTTGGAAGAATGCCATTTCACACAAATTTATTGTCATGCTTGTCAAACAAGGTTTGCCATCTTTATTCCTTATTCATCTTGTTGTGTAAGTTCACTAATCAAAATGAATGTTGACATTCAATTTACCTGAGGATCTTCAACTGCTTCTTCAGCACTTATTTTGCCGACACTCATTGGGTTTGCCTGAGGAAACAAAGCTTTCAGTTGGTTACTGTTACACCATGTAACATGGTGTAATGCAAAAGGACTGAATAAAGTTTAGCAGAGCATTGGTGAAACAAGTTTTATCAATGGCTTCCAAATTCCAATAAAGTATTACTGGTGTCATTAAAATTTCAATGTCCATTTGATGTACACATATGAAATAATTTTCTTGAACTAATAGTTCTGTAAATAAGATAATACCAAGTACACATTAACTTTTTTCTTAATTCTTCAATGTTATAACATGTGGCTTTAAGATGGCAGCAATGAAAAAACTAACTTGATAATCCCTAATACCTGCTAGATCCAATTCTTAGTTAACAACCAGCCATTGCTTATCCTTACCTTCAACTCTCGCACAGTCCTTTTAACATGTTTTAGTTCTGCACGAAGGCCCTCGATCTCTGCC
Organism: Ricordea florida; assembly: GCA_949710005.1. NCBI lineage: Eukaryota > Metazoa > Cnidaria > Anthozoa > Corallimorpharia > Ricordeidae > Ricordea > Ricordea florida. The sequence goes on along the minus strand of OX453276.1, from coordinate 16,388,820 downwards.
TTGAGTTCCTCAAACTGCATAGTGAAGTGAAAAGTGAATGATTCCCATTCGCTGTTCCCTTTGCTGACGGAAGGCCATGGTGCAAGCTCTTCCAAATTCAAATCATCATTTTCCTCTTGTAACAATGAAGTGAAGCTGTTGGAGTACCCACGAGATGGAGGTGTGTCACCATACTGCATTTGTGGCAGAGATGAGGCATGAATGTTTGATGGTGTATTAAAAGTGCTTTGAATGGGTGATGAATGCACTGATTGTGATGCGGAAATGGCATCATGATTGGTAATGGGTGAGACAGGAGATGTATCATACAAAGATGGCAGAGATGTCAGAGTGTGAGAGATGGAAGTAAAGGTGTGACTGGCATTGGGTTGATGCATTTGTGATTGTGATGGTTTTAAGGTATTGCTGTGAGAGGTGATGATGTGAGTAACACAAGGTGGTTGTGCTGGTGACAGTGTAAAGGTGTTACTGTGAGAAGTGATGGTGCAAGTGACTCGAGGTGGTTCTGTTGGTGATGGTGTAAAAGTGTTCCTATGAGAAGTGATGGTGTGATTGATACGAGGTGGTGGTGATGGTGTATAGGTGGTCCTGTGAGAAGTGATGGCGTGAGTGACATGTGGTGGTTGGGTTGGTGATCGTCATGGTGTAAGTCATGGTGTAAGTGTGTTATTGTGAGAACTGAAGGTGTTGGTGACATGACGTGCTTGTGGTGTTGAATGTAATGGCAAACCAGTTTCGTCTGAAAAGACAATTGGATTTCTAAGCCACAGGATGTCCTTCACCCTCTGTTGCTGGACCGATTGTTGTAGCTTTGAAAATAAGTGATATGTAGATTTTTAGTTTCATTGAAGGGAAATCAGAGTTTACCTATAACATAAACTTTACATCTTCATGTAGCAATGATTAAGGGATATTTTTGTACTTTTGTGAAGAGCTAACAAAGGCGATAACTTTTTTATAGGCATGTAATGTGCAAGTCAAGGCAAAGTTAATGTAGCTAAATTGTTCCCATCGTTTAAATGAGGCAAGCCAGCTTTGACAAGAGTTAACACAAATTACATGGCTGTGATAAGAAAATGACAATAATAAATTTCTAACAGCCGGTGACCCTCTGTATAACTATTTACCTTGGTTTGTGCCATGTCAGCCATACTGCCGTGCTTTTATCTGCATTATGATTGAAAGTTAAATGAAGAACATGAGTTACACATTCAAACACTATGTAACAAAAGAATCAAAACTTTTCCTGTTCAAGAGACACTTAAAAAAGGCTTTATAACTATACATCTACTTATTCTGTTTGCAATGTTTTTCCATCCTGCTAATTAATATTATGTATTGCTAGTTAACACATAATCATTATTACCATTTACATTCTTGGATTTAGTTGTCTTCTGTTTTTTGCTAGGTGGTTCATCTGTTGAGCACAGTAAATAAGAGTTGTATTTTAATAATAATTCTTCGTAGTATGTATGAACATGTATGGTGTAATGGGTTTTTCACCGAATAATTTGAAATACAATAGCCAAAAAATGGGCTTTAATAGCCAGAAATTGTTTCCCATTACAGACCTGAATGAATAAATGTGGTATTCTTACATTTGTATAATCCTGGGCATCACACCACAGCATTAGGACATGACAAAAGTGATTACTGAGTTTGCAAGAGCAAGGCATAAAACTACAGTTAACCTTTATTGTTTACTGTGGTCTTCCCTTTTCCTTTGTCTTTATTTTCTTTTCCTCCTTCACTAACTTCTCCTACAACGAAATCAGGCTTTAAAGTTCAATTAAAACTTATTGTTATCAAACAGATACAGAAACAGGATCTTACATAAAAAAAAAAGCAGAAAGGACATGGATTTTCCTCATTCTACGACCCTTTCAGTTTAGATGTCACCACTGACACCGAGTAAAAAAGGCAACAAATGAAACCTGACAGAAATAATATTTAATTAATATTTAATTTCATTTCTTTGGAATAATAATCACCTTGCTCATTGTCTTTGTTTCCTTGCATCAATTTTCGTGACGGCTTTCTTTTCCTCTTCTGTTTCTCTCCTGTTAAGTGACGTTCAGAGATGATTAAATTTTGTAACATTACCAAAAAAAAAAAAGAATTTCCTGTCGTCTGAATTGGTCTAAGATGTTGACAGAAATTTTAAGAACTCTTTCCAAAAAGTCAGTCGATGTAAAATCGAACGGAAGGATTATGGCCCGGTGTAAGCTGTTAATTGCTTAACATGCTCAATTTTTTAAAACAAATAATAACTTAAACTGTACCTACCATTAACTGTGTAATTTTCGTTGGTTATGGGCCGTGTGAGACTTTTTCGTACTCTACCGCATCTGATTTGGATGCTGTAATACAACAAATAGCCGTTTTAACAAATATTAGCTTAAAGCTTAAGATGAAGGATTTATCTATCAGGTGCTTTCAATGTGCTTTCTCGTAAAACTTCTACAGATAATGTAAATGATTGATTAAGCGCCGGTAGTTTTCTTTTTAAGAAACATCTTACTGAAAAATGAGTGAGACCAGAAAAGGAAAATGGGCATCTTTAAACTGATCTTCAACTAAATGGCGCCATTTTCGGTTCGGTCGTGACATCAGAAAGTGAAAAAGAAGACGCATTAAACAATTGCTCGGTCTATTAAGTACAGGTCACATTCTACAGGTTAAGAGTACAGGTCACTGCTCCATCGATAAATTACCAAACCGCACAGATTCTCCTCGATCTAAATAAAGCATTTTGTTTTAAGATTAGCAAACACCTTGGAATGATTTCCGCACAGGTCCCTACTAAAAATCATTTAATGCATGCTGTAGCCGACTCAGGTCACCATGAAATAGGTAAGTGAACAGCATTAAAAGTGCTGGTACAATTTCTGCACCGGTCCCTACTTCATTATGCATGCAGCAGATGAATTGTTTAGGGTAATGCACATGTAAACATTTCTTGTTATTGCAGAACAATGACTTAACTCTGACCAGTGTGGAAATTTTAAATGACCTGCCGTTAAACAATGCAATTAAACGCAGTAGAAATGTTTAAACAGAATATTAATATCTTAAATGCACTTACCAAATACCATTAAAACGGTCGCTTTGTATAGCCTGCTTCTTCCCTTTGAATTTTTCCCAAACAGGACATGTACTGCCATGCCTTCTTTGACTTCGTCGTTACTGCCGTTATAGACAAGCTGCCTTTCTCTAACAATACTCACACTGTCCTCACCGTCCCACTGAACAACAAGATCAACCATCTTGACCAGTAATTAAGTGAACTGAATTTGAAATACTCTGAACAATTAGCGTGAATCTTGAACGAGCAAGCGATGAAGCGGCAAACGGAATTTCAAAAAAGAGCGCCAAATGGAGATGAGCGGTCCTTTGTCCTTGTCGGCGAGCATCAAGGAGATTGAGGCACTTGAAACGTTAAAACGATGTGATTGGTTCAGTCTAGTGTTTCGAGAGAGTATCCGCTGACAAGCTATAACCGTTGTCTTTAAACCACTGAGCTTTGTGAAATGCCGGATCGATTCATCATTGAAAGTTGGTAAGTCTTATTGTGGTGTAAATTTTAATTGAGATGGATTCCGTCGAAGAAACACAAACGCCTTATGAAGAAGTTGACTAAGGAAATAGGACATACATCAAATGTTCTATATGTTTTCGAAGATTGTCAAGACTGCAAACGATGGAGTATCATTTGAAAACAATACACGGGCAAGGTAAGAGCGAAAACTCATCTGTAAGGAGGGAAAAGGGCATCAGTCAAGCTTATCACCAGGTAGCGATTTGCGGCCAGATTTCCGCACAGGTGACCCTACTCATTATGCGTGCAGCAGATGAATTGTTTAGGGTAATGCACATGTAAACATTTCTTGTTATTGTAGAATGAAACAGGCTACTGACTTAAAATGAGTAAATACAGGGGACCGGTGTGCGGAAATCATTCCTGATTTGCCATTTTAAGTGCATCAAATCTTCGATGGCAGTGTCAAATTTGTCGTAGAGTAAACAGTAAAAGTTTTTGGGTGAAGTTTAAAATCCACATTTTTCAAAACTTAAGGGAATGATTTCCGCACATGTCCCTCCTTCATTATGCATGCTGAAGCTCAGTCTTGTCTGGTATAATGCACGTGCAAATATTTCTTGTGTTCGAAGAACGAAATAGTAAGTTACAGAAGCATAATGAAGTAGGGACCTGTGCGGAAATCTTACCTTTCTCTTTTACATATAAACCGGTTCCTATAATAACGGAAGCAGTCTTAGTTTGTGGCTTTTCATTAAACTGTGCTGCACCTACCAAACATGATGCGTTGTTAAATTAGTATTTTCTTATACTGAGGAAACTTTTGAATGAAAGGTGCTATTTTTGTTTTTATTGCAGAGGTTCACTGCAAAAGAAAATATAAAAAATATGTCGATGATCCCAGCATCCCAGTACCAAAATCCATGAAGTATTACCAAATAAATCAGTTAAAGCGATGCTCTCGCTTCAGTCCACCAGCTCCTCTCTTACTTACACCTCTTGTCTCTGGAGATTTCCAACAGCCACAAAAGAACAGTTCAGAATTAACTCTAGGTGACAATTCAACAGTGTATAACATTGAGGATTCAGCATCAAATATTGCCAATGATACAACAGTATATGAAAACACAGTGGACTTTGACCAGGCCAAGTCAGCACCAACTGAAGTTGATTATACAGATGTACCTGATGAAGCTCTGGGGTTGACATCTACAAAGTACCAGCAAGGGAATTGGCAGAAGTGAAGAGACAACAGAATGGTCCACAGACAGTGAATCAGATAATTTCAGTAGTTTTTCAGGTTCTGAATTTTCTGAGGAATTTTAAGACTCTGACTGTGACAACCAAGAACCAGCAACTGTACCCTCTGCAAATGAAGACATAAATGATATTTCTCAAGAAAAAACCTTTTCAGCCCAGGAATATGCATGTATGGGGATTCTGTCTTTAATTGCAAGGCACTGTTTAACAACTGAGGCTGCAAGAGATATCATAGACTTGTTAAAAATACTCAGTCCAGAGAATGTGTTGCAGTCCTTAAGTTATGCAAATTTTGTTTTTCTACATAAAGCTTTACTTGCCAGCAAGTAGTTTACAATTATTCATTTTTAGTCGTGGATACGCGAAGCATAGAAACGACTATTAGAGTGGGGCAGAATATGCAAATGTGTCACTCACTCAGATGTAAACAAATCGATATGTCGACGGCAGACCAATTGATATCGATTCTCTCAAACAATGCCGGAACGCCTAATTGGACATTTCTTCAAGAGAGTTTCGATTTTACTCGTCGCGGAAGCACATGCAGTGTAGAGAAAGCCGAAGGAATGATTATGAACATTGAATGCCAAGAGTCTTTCACTCCTCGAGACGTTTACTCGTCGATCCTGCAAGCTCACGGGGGGTTTATGAATAGTGAGCCTTTTACGAGTGAATCTTACGAGCGAACCTTTGACCAAACGTTTGAGCGAACCTTTGAGCGAACCTATGAGCACTCATATCAGCAAAACTATGTATCAAACGTAAGCTCAAACAAAACTACTGGAAACATCAGTAGGAAAACTGATCAGTTCATCACAGGCAGTGAAAACACTCTTGAGGCGAAGCAGAACGAAATGCAGTTAGAAGACTTGCCGGATGGTAACAGAAGTCATGGAAAATTACAGAAACGAAGAAGTAGGTCAAAGTCCACTCGTATTAGCAAAGGCTCCCGCCATGATAGGGAACCATCGAGGTTACCGTGGAAGAAAATTTTAAACTTATTTAACAAGAATAAAGCAATTAAGAGGTATGTGAGATCTCATATCGTGAATAGTGTGCCACATTCATCAGCGTTTAAAAAAGATTTCATCGTTTGATTACCGTAATTATCTTAAAACCAGAATGTGTAGAAGTAAACCCGTTGGAATCACTCGTGCAAAATGTTCAAGGTTTTATTGTGCTATTGATTATGTTTATGTTTTCAAAACAAGAAGTGCGAAGCATAAAAAGACATCTCAAGTAGCAATTGTCTTTCATGATGAATTTGTACATGTTGTTCAGTGTTATTCAATAAAGTGTAAGAAACGAAATCATAAGTATTGTGTTTCAAGGGCAAAGTTATTTACTTCAGGTGATATTGAGTTAAACCCGGGGCCTGTTCTTAGTCAGAGAAATAATCCAAATAATCTTATTGAATTATTACAATCTCGATTAGCACAACATGGGTTGAGAATGTTAGATGTTGGTGGTGCAGGTGATTGTTTGTTTAGAGTGGTGTCCCATCAGTTGTATGGTGAACCAAACTATCACATGAATATTCGTAGTATTGGTGTTCAATGTATGAGAAACAATCCAGAAAGATTTATTGAAAGTAATACAGACCATTCGTGGTTTAGTTATTGAGCTTGTATGTCACACCAGGGTACATGGGCTGATGCAATTGTTATACAAGCAGTTGCTGATGCATTAAACTTGACAATTCACATTATAGAATCTAATCCAGGATTTGCATCGGTTACTAATATCAGTCCAGTTAGCTCAGAAACTGATTCTACTGTCATAAATATTGGACATCTTGATGAAATACACTATGTTTCAACTGTTCCTTTCAATGAAGAGGCAATGGCAAACAATGTAATTTGTAACAATCAATCAGCACAGTTAACGATGGATCACTGTAGAACAACAAATAACAATGAAACAATAGCTGTAACCAAAGAACAGAAAAGGAAAGCTTATTTGAAGGAATACATGGCAACAAGGAGAAGAAATAAAGAGTTCAGAAATACGCAAAACAGAGCTCTGCAAGCAAAGAGATTAGAAAATATTGAAAAAACAAGAGAATCTCAAAGGCGGGCATTTAATAGACGTAAAGAATCAAATTCTGATCATATCAGAGAACTTAATAGGCAGGCATTTGCCAAAAGTAAAAAGAGTAACCCTCAGCATGTACGAGAAGTGAACAAAAATGTACAGTATAGAAAGAGATCTTTGATACCTGGGTTGAACCCAAGTGACCATGACCTACTTCAGCCAGCTACTAAAAGACCAAGTTGTACAGCAGTTAATGAAATACATGAATTTGAATGTACAGATTCTATTCAAGAGATGCAAGCAATGGCAAAAGTCATTCAAACTTTCCATTTTCGCGAACTTAGCCCCGTTCACTAGGGTTAGTCACTCAGCGATCTAACTAGACCCCAATCAATAAAGTCGTTTGGGTTCTAACACACGTTTTAATCTCTTCTCTTAGCTTTCACTGTTACAACGGGCGTGTAATAGCTACTCTGAATGCATGAAATAAATGTTTCTCTTTATACTGTTTCATTAGACAATGTGATTGGTCGTTGCTAGGTGATAATCAGAAAAAGGTTAATCAAGGTCTGCGACTAAATGTCCATTGTCTCTTGACATGATGTCTAGACTTATAAAAACCACAAAGAAATACGCACGAAACACGAAGTCTCCGACACACTCCCCAATGCAGCATTCGCCTTAATCACAGTCCGCCATGTTGGATTCAACGTCATCATTTTCGCACGAAAGTGAGGCCACGCGTGTTAAAACAATCATGGCTGACTCGACGAGTACTCCGATTTCTTCAGAGTTTTGGCACCGCAATCTGGTGGACATACCGTCATTCACAAACGCCTTTATTGAAAAAATGGCCAGTGAAAACCTTCCAGTGAAGGTGACTTTGACATCCATCTTAATGCTTCTGTTCAATGAATGTATGCTTTTGAGGCGATTTAATGACAAAATGATGATTTTGTATTGTGTCAAAGACATTCACATAGTATGTTTACTGTGAACAATTTTCAAGACTTTATTGTGTCATATCATAGTCTCAACGAGCATTCCTCATCTTGTGAGCCTTGTTAGACAGTTATTTTCATTAAGACTCCTGTACCTTTTACACAAAAAGCTTTTGAAATTATCAATAACAATTACATGTAAAAGTACTATAATTTTCTGTATCTGTACCTTAGACCTTGCTTACTTGATTGCAATAACAAAGCGAAAGAATATGACTCAACTCTAATGGTAATTTTAACATATACATGTTATTATAGACTGTGAAATTCTACATTTTGACCTCTTGCTCCCTCCAAGATGAGCAACTACAGGTGAGAAAAAGGAATGTAACAAATGATAACATTTTTGAACATGTGTGCTTAGGCACCTACACTTAAAATCAAGTAAGCAAGGATTTGTGGTGTATTTATCATGCATTAGTTTAGGAAGTCATTCATAAAATGAAGGTCCCTGAAAGTCTGTAATAAGACATGACACTGTCCATATCTGATTGATGCTGCCGGCCATGGTTAGTGGGATGACCCTATCAAAGAAATGAAACTCCTTGACTCTTCTAATGGCCCTTTCAACATGCACTCGAAGGTTGTGAATTTTTTTGCTCTCCTGGAGTTCACCTTTCGAAAGCTGTTGCTTGCTGCTTAAAAATGATGGCATCACTACATTGCAACCAAGAGGTGTGAGTAGATCCTGTATTACAAAGCCCTTATCAGCCATAGTCTGATCTCCAGGCTGGAGCAATGGCAAGAGACCAGATTGCTTGACCAGCTCTTTATCTGATATTGACCCCTCAAACAAAGAACTTATGTGAATTATTTCCCCTGATGGTGAAATAACAACATTACCCTTGTAGGTGGTGTGGCTTTTGTAGGATGACTACATTTCACTATTTAACACTAAACTTGATGGTGCCTGAACCTTTATCTCATATGCATCAATAATACCCCTACAGTCTGGGTACAGAGACTTGAAACAAGTAGGCATGTGCTTCTGGATTTTTGCCCGAGATGGCTAGATACGAATACTCCCAAGCATGAAATAAAGAAATTTTATCCAAGAAATGAAAACCCTACTTACAGTTGTTTGGGAAATATTAAAATTATCAGCTAATACTTGGTTTAAAGTACCAACCCTCAACTTTTGAAGAACTAAATAGAACTGGTCAAATAAACTTAGTTTGCAGCCTTGCATAGTTTGCCTTAGGCCTTCAACATCCCTAATCCCTTTATTTCTAAGGCGCTACATCTGGGACCAAGAATACATATTCTGTGCAGTGGGACTCAGAGCTCTAAACGTTGCAACAAGAACGTCAAAGGAAGGAAAACCTGTGTAAAACCTAATACTGCTGTTAGGTTACATTTTTAGTTGTACATATATTGTTTGCTGCTCCAGTGCTGCCTCCAGCTCCCCAATTCTCTGATGAGCTGCTTCAAGCAGCTCCTCTGTGGTCTTGGGAGGCTCACCAGAAAAAATGTAATCGTGGCAGTTCAAGGTAGGTGTGTATATGGGCTCGCGGGAGTCGACAAGAACAGAAGAGGATGCACAGGGTGACAGTTCCGGTTGGCCCTCCATTGGAATTTCCTCATCAGAAACTTGGCCGCTGGAAGTTGATGCTATGGATTAAAATAAAAACATATAAGTACGATTTTAACCAATAAATGTTTAAAACAATAGTGACAACATGAATTTACCTGTGGCAGTGGCAGTAGCAGCCGATGACACGCTTACATCGAATAATCGCACTCGTGCAAGCGGTGCTTCTCGCATCTTCGGAAATTTTCTTTTTCTGGTGAACTTGACCAGCAAAATACACTCGGAACTGCATGCTTCTCCAGAACGCGCTTCGCTGTTAAAGTGGTCTTAAAATCCCCTTCCTTAAAGTGTACAGGGCAGACTCTTGTGCTGTTGGTTATCTAGAGATGGGCCAGATAATATGTAAGCTTAAGTACATGTGCGCAAAAATGACATAGATAACGTCACCAACTTACCTTGAAGCTTTTGTCCACGTCTCGCCGTATTTTGACAACCCACTGCTTTCGAAGGGATTGATCACTCGGAAATTGGTGAAAGGTAAGACCTTGAATAATTGTTTAGCGATTATTTTGACATTGCGGCACGCAACAATGATCTCTGTTCGGCATGATGGCAAATCCTCGATCGCCGGAAGTTGACCTTTACACGCGTGGCCTCGCATTGGTGACAAAAATACATGACGTCAATCCAAGATGGCTGCTGTACGATAAAGGCGAATTGCGTGCAAAGGTGCATTTACTTTGGAGACTGAAACAAAAGTACTAGGCGATTCAAGCTAAATGAACGTTCTACGGCAATCACTCGATTTAATGTTCATAATTGTTCGATTTCTTCATCAGCGGTAATCTCTTTTATTCTTGCAGTTGCCGCGGCCGCAGCGGCTCTTGTTGGTCTGAATGTCTGCGCGTCAGGGTTCAATAGCTGTCTGGCTCCTACTGGAAGTTCACACTGTAACTCTAGGGGGTAGAGGTGTTGAACAGGACGCTCTATCACTCCTTTGCTGGTTTTCAGCTGAACTCCACGAGTGTGGCCATCACGTCCTGGATAGACCTGCTGGACGAAAGCGAGTGGCCACTTCCCTCGATTCTTGTTGTCAGATCGCACTAACACTATGTCTCCAACTCTGACTTTGTAGTTAGCTGTCTTGTGAACAAGGTTGTGACGCTCTCTCAAGGCTGTCAGGTATTCACGTTGCCATCTATTCCACATTTGATCTTTGCAGGTCTGCAAAAATCTGGCTCGTTTTCGCAAATTTGTATCCTCAATTTTCCAGGTCTGCATTTCTGGAAGCTGATTGGTTCGCTGGAACATAAAGCTGGCTGGTGTCAGGATGGGTAACTCTACGTCATCTTCAACGTAACTAAGTGGGCGGCGATTTACTTGAGTTTCCACATCCAGAAGCACGTCAGTCAATTCATTCCAGGAAAGGGTGGCTCTCCCGATGACCTTGCGCATTGCTTTCTTCACTATCCCGATTAGGCGTTCAAATTGCCCGCCCCACCAAGGGGCGCAGCTCAGATTGAATTTCCACTTTACATCATGGGACTCGAGGAAACCCTGCAACTGCTCATCCCTTCGTACTTGTTGTAACCACTTGGCTGCCTTGACAAACGTGCTGCCATTATCAAAGTAAATGACAGTTGGACATCCTCGTCTAGCTATCAGGCGTTTGAGGCACGGAATGAACGTACTAGTCTCTAGGTTGGGAACTAGCTCTAGGTGTATTGCTCTTGATAGGCTGCACGAGAATATCACCAAGTATGCTTTTCCCTCGCGTTTGTGGGTCAGTTTGTACAATATATGTCCTGCGAAATCGGTGCCAATGACTTCAAAGGCTGCTCCGCCATGGGTTACGGTACAGTCTGTGGGTAACAGTCCAGGGGGTGGAACTGTTACAGGTGAAACTCTGAAACGTTTACAACCCCAGCACGCAGATCGTACAGCCTTTACTAGCTGTCTCAGGGTCGGGATCCAGTATTCTTCACGAATTGCTGCCATCGTGAGGGACACACCTCCATGTAAGGTCTCTGCGTGAATCCGCTGTACAAGCTTTCTGGTGAATAGGCTGTCAGCTGGTAGATAAACTGGGTACTGTCCTTGGATTCTGCCATGGCATTCAAGCACTCTGTCGGCATTTGGAATGAGGTTGAGTTCACGTCTGGTTTGTTCAAAGTGAGACTTCTGCGCTTCTTGGGACTGGACTCTTCTTATGCACCAATTCTTGGTTTCTTGTATGTCTTCGCTAGTTAGCGGTCCCTTGCGCGCTCTATTGGTGGTGAAGTGGCGCACCCAGGCTTGGATGCGCAGAGTTCGACATAGATCATAACGCTCGAGGAGTTTGTCGAATACATTTCATTCTTGTTTAGGTTTTTCGTTTGCCATGCTGAGTACTTCTCTAATCACTTTCGACTCTTCTTCGGAAGCTTGAGTTTTCACTGTAACTGGATTCTCTGGCCAACTGTTAGGATCCCGCAGCCACGCTGGGCCATTCCACCAGAGCTCTGTGTTAGTCACTTGGCCTCCTTGACTCGCTAGGTCTGCTGGGTTTTCAACAGTGGGTACGTGCCTCCACTGGATCTGTGAATGTTGTCTAATTTTATGCACGCGGTTGGCAACGAACTGTCGGTACTGGCCATTTCCTATAATCCAGTGAAGGGCGACGGTGCTGTCCAGTCAAGCATAAACCGTCGGCTCAGGTAGATCTTTCAGTGCGTTTCGGACGTTGACAACTAAATTGGTAGCCATGTGCGCGCTGACTAACTCTAACCTTGGGATGGTTAGTTCTCTCTTGGCTAATCTTGCTTTTGCCGCAACGAGGGTTTGGGTGACTCCATCTTCTTGGGGTACAACTGAATACACCACCGCTCCGACCCCGTATGCTGACGCATCTCCAAACGCGTGCAGCTCAACTGAGATCACTGGTTGCTGGTAAGGTGCTAAGGGTCTTCCTGTGGTTACTTCCGCCGGAAGTGATTGCTCCCATTTCTGCCAGCGTGTTCGAAGGTTTTCTGGGATGTCTGCGTCCCATGGTACTTTGCAGTCGCAAAGTTCTCGATAGATTTGCTTCCCTTGTAGTGTAGTAGGGGATGCAAGACCGAGGGGGTCGTAGACTTTCGCTAGTTTGGCTAAGACTTCACGTTTTGTCGGTGCGCTACTTATACTTGGAAACTGCACGGCAATGGTGTCCTGGAACTTGTCCCACTTTACGCCCAATAGTTTGGACTCACTTGCTTTGACTACTGATTGTTGTTTGGCATAGGTCTGATCTTCGCTTGATGCAGGTTGGGTGCTGTCTTCACTCAATGCAGACTGGGGGTTATCTTCTAGCTGTGGATGATTTGAGTGCCATTTGTGTAGCTCAAATGTAGCGTCACTCAATCTCTTGCGCTATCTTCTTTCGTGTTTGTGCTTGCTGCACGTCTTGACTGCCTGTCAACAGGTCATCTACATAGAAACTTAGGCGTAGTCGCTCCGCTTCTTCTGGGTACTTTTCAGCCCAGGAATCAAGTTGGCATTCAAGAACCCCGCCTAATAGAAAGGGTGATGGGGCGAGACCAAACAGAACTCTCGTGAACCGATATGTTTGTACATCTGAATTCAGATTAGTTTGCCAGTGGAAACGAAGGGCATCTCGTTCACTCTCGTGAATTCGGATTTGTAAGAAGGCTTTCTTAATATCCCCCGCTAAGACTACCGGGTAGGCTCTCTGCTGAATAAGTATGTCCCATAGTTTGTTCTGTAGTGCTGGTCCTGGGTACAGGCAATCATTTAGTGATGGTGCATCAGGTGTCGCTCGGGCTGAGGCGTCATAGACGATTTGCATTTTTGTAGTTTCGGCGGACTTGCGTATCACGCTCTTGTGCGGGATGTAGAATTCTTTCAGCGGCTGTGACACAGGGGGGGCATTCTCGATAATATCTTCTGACAGTTCTTGGATTATCGCGTCATACTGCGCCGTTAGTCCCTCTCGCTGAAGTTTTCTGCTTAGGTTCTTTAGTCGTTTCAAGCTACCTTCCTTGTTCGACGGCAGTTCTGGGTGGTTAGCTTTCCACGGGTGAGTTATCTCATACCAGCCCTCTGGCGAGCGTGTCAATCGTTCCTTAAACTCATCAAACACCATTGACTGATCATGGTCTGCCACGTCACGCAATCCCACGACGTCTAATCTGCACAGATCTTCGTAGTTACTTTGACTTGTCTGGGTGAAAAGCATAATGTTTTTGTCGAATTCTTTCCTGGGGGACATTAAAAACCATCCGAACTTAGTCAGTTCTGCGATCGGGTCGTTGTCTTGTCCAATTCTGGGCCTGGTTCCTGTTTTAATCCTGGCGTATTCTCCGCTGCCAAGTATCATGTGAACCGGAAGAGACGCTTTCGTATCATCGTCGTTGACAGTTACGCCTTTCAAATGTGAGTACTTCTCAGTTAGCGCGCGATAATTAGGGTTGTCGATGGACAACAGTTCTGTTTTGTTTACTTTGGTTGCTTTGACTGACAGCGAAAATTGATGGTCGACAGATTGTAATTCTAGATCGTAAGTTTCCAGTCTGGCAGCTTTTGAGGACATTAGCATATCGATTGTTTTTGTCTGGACATCGGTGGGCTTTATGCGAAGTAGTTCAATCAGTTTTGCGGATACGCATGAGCTCCCGGCTCAAGAATCGATGAGGGCTCGGCACTTAATGCCATTGACTTCTAGGACGATGACAGGAAATAAACCTTCTCCAATTTGGTTTGTAGTTAAGGCAACTTCTCTCGCAGGCGTTGGCTGGTTAATAGGTTCCTGGGCGGGCATATCGCAAATAGACGTGTGGTGACGTTTGTGGCAGTGTTGACAGGCAGAACTGCTTTTACAATAGATGGCGCGATGGTTTCCTGTGGTGCAGTTAAAGCATAGACGCTTGTTAAGGAGAATTTGTCTGCGATCGGCAACACTTGTTATTTTTGTACATTCGGCTGCCCTGTGATCTTCACCGCAATAAACACAAGGCCAACAGCGGGGCTTCAA
>OX453276.1:16334448-16369448 GCA_949710005.1 Ricordea florida | reverse complement strand
GGAATGTTCAACTTTCTTAACTTACGACGGCAGCAAATAATGGGAAACAAGTCACCATTTGGAAATCTGAGCTTGATAACAGTTGGAGGCTTATTCCAATTAAAACCAGTATTTGATAAATGGATCTTTGAAAATACCAATGATTCTTACAGTGCTTTAGCAACCAACATTTGGAAGGAGTATTTTACCTTTGAACTCAGGGAAATCATGAGGCAAAAAGATGACAAGGACTTTGCAGAACTATTAAACAGACTTAGAGAAGGAAAACATAACCAAAATGATATTAAGGTCCTTAAAGAAAGAATTGCAAAAATTAAACCTGGTGAGAAAAATTATCCCATCAATAAAACACATCTATACTCAACAAATGCACAAGTAAATGATCACAACAGTGCAATGTATCAAACTGCACATACTCAAAAAGCTCAAATTAAATGTATTGACATAGTTGTTGGAGATATGTCTGATGACCTAAAAAACAAAGTCAAAGAAAAAATTCCAGATGATCACACTAAAACTATGGGTTTATTTAATGTTGTTTCAGTTGCTGTGGGAGCAAAATATGACTTTACAACAAATGTCAATGTAACTGATGGTATGACAAATGGTGCCGAGTGTGTCATAGAGAAAATAGACTACAGAGTTAAAGACTCCACTAGGCCAAGTATCATCTGGGTATCTTTCCCGGAAGCTAGCATAGGTCAAGACCATCGCAATGAATTTGCACATTTATTTAACAAGAATGTGGATAGAACCTGGACACCAATTTTAGAGATAACTAGACAATTCAAGATTTCAAAGCGACATCAATGCCAGATACTTCGTAGACAATATCCTTTACGGCCAGCAGCAGCTAAGACTATCCATCGTTGCCAAGGTGACACACTTAATGAAGCAGTACTTGATTTACCATCATCAACCAGAGAGCACATGCATTATGTTGCTTTAAGTAGAGTAAAAAATTGTTCAACACTACATATAATCAACCTAAATGAAAAAAAAATCTGTGTTAGTCAAAAAGTTCAAGAAGAAATGTCCAGACTTAGACAGCAATGTTTACTCCCTTCATACCATTTTTAGACAACCAGTCTTCTAGAATGAAACTACTGTTCCATAATGTTCGATCTCTTCATCTTCATTTTGATGATGTTGCATGTGACTACAATGTTCAAGCAGCTGAGGTTAATATCTTTGTTGAAACACGTTTATGCCCTTCTGATTGCAATACAACCTATGAAATGGCTAATTTCAAACTTTTTAGAAATGACTTTAACCCAGATAGTAATGTCAGAAGTAGTTATGGAATGGCTATGTATATTAAATCCAATATAGATTGTGTAACTACACCATTCAGATCTAACTTTAACAATATAGAACTAACTGTATGTGTACTTAATGATCCAGTTCCAAACGTACATTTAGTAGGCATCTATAGGTCAAAAAGCAAAGCTAACCAACAAAAATTAATTGAAACTATAAATCATCTCCTTGATATAATAATTCCTGATGCAGATACACCTACTGTGATACTAGGTGACTTCAATGTTAATTTGTTGGAAGTTTCATCAGAACAAAGGGCATTAACAAAATGCTTATTACAACAAAGAACCTACAAACAACTGATAAGTCAGTTTACTACAGATTATCATACACAAATTGACCATATCTATACCAATATACCAAATCATGTGCTAACTGCCGGTGTTCTTGAGTCCTATTATAGTGATCACAAGCCAATATTTGTTTGCTTAGTATAAAATCAGTATTTGTTACACTATGAAGATGAAAGTATCCATATTTAAAAATATGTAAAACCAACATCACATATTATTTGCATCTCATTTACCATTATTGTATTGCTTACTCCAGGATTGCCACCCACCAAGACAACAAAAATCCGACTTTTCACCGGTTGTAAAGCAATTTTCAGTGACCCTGCAGGATGACTATTCTGGCCATCAATCAACAAAAATAAGGATGGCTCAGATAATTTTTAAAAGAAAACTGCCTTTACTACACAAAAAAATCTAAAAATAATTTGCAGCAACCTTAAGATAAAATTCCCTGACTTTTAACTGATTTTGAACATGGATTTAGAAACTTCCTGACTTCTCCCTGACCTTGAATAAGATATAATTTTCCCTGACTTTTTGCTGACCATGCCAACCCTGTTACTCAGTCAGTGGTGAACTAGTTTACAAAAAATTTTCCTTCTGGACCACTGGTGTGGTACCAGTCCCTTACAGGTACCCATCAGCACACCAGCGCCATCATCTGCGTTCAGGTAAGACTGGGAAAGGACTTTTACATTTTAACTGTTATTATTCATTTCATTCATTCACATTACAACTTCACGTCGATTTAAGTGTGAACCTCGAAAATTGAGGTCGTTAAGTATTCATATATTCAAGCTATTGTTCTTACTCATTAATCATTCATAACTATTAATTGCCGAAGATGCAGCTCGTTTCCGAAGAGCGCAAACCCTTTGATGTAGGTGAGATATATTTCTTTTGTTTAAATGGAAGGTGCTGAAACCTCTGGGACAACAGAGGAAGTGGCTGCTTCACTGAGTTTAGGGTTAGGTAACTCGCATTTCTGTAACATGATAAGTGTGTCATCTCAAGGGAATGAAGCTCGGACCGACCGATGTTCATTTGAGAGAACATTCACAACCCTGCTCGCTAGCTCAAGTATCTTTTGACACACACTCAATGCAAGATAAATAAAGACAAATTGGCTATCTCGAAACTTGGGTTGTCTTTTTTTTCTCTTGTAATGGCCTTCTTGATATTTTACATCAGTTAATTTTCCCCTTGTGTTTCAAGACGAAATCCCGCGCCGGTCCGCGCTTAAAATTGTTTGCATATATCGAAAATCTCGAATCAAAGATCTTGAATTGGTAAAACTCATCTCGTCAAGACCTCTGATCTTTCTCTTTTAAGTGACGGATAACATTTAAGACATTTAAAAAGCCGCACGCGTCAAATGTAACTTCTCTTGTCCCTGTTCTGTCCAGTTCTGCTCGCAATTTCGAAGTATGCCGTATCCGCTTTTGCCTTTATTTGAAATCACAATTAAGCTTTAAGTGGGCACTTTAATGAGACAAAAGGCAAAAGAGTTTCGGCTAATAAACAGCAATGAAAAGCAACAAACAAATTATTACGATTTATGAGCAAGCACGCGCTTATCTCGGAATGATCTCAAGCAATCTCGAATCGAATGCGTGATATGTAAACACAGTGAGACTAATTCCAAAAATATTCTTCAAGCTGTAGATAATTTTCTAAAGAACTCAGGGCGCTTAGAGTTCACAATAACATCACAAATCCAAGTCTTGCATGATTAGTTTAAGAGGAAAGTTAAATTTATCAACACACTTCTTTATTTACGGATCCTTGTAAAGCTGTCAAACCGCCCTTCTTTCAAAAAATATTAAAAGCGACATTTTTGGGAAGGAATTTAATTCATTCAATGATCTCTCCATGGATGAATCAGTCCTAAATCCATCCTACGCGCCCCCTGGGATGTCTAAGCTAAAAGTTTCCTTTGCAGTTCGAAACCGCCAATACGCGAATAAATAACGCATTATTCGAATTTCGGCTTACAGTAACCAAAAATCCTCATTCAAGATCTCGTTTTGTAGCTCTCAGAATGCTCTATCTTCATAAATACAAATCAAACTTCAAAACATTTCACGAAAAACTCAAATGCATGAAATGCCCGCAGACATTCCTTGGCGTTCACTCACACGTCAAGAACAAAAGGATACGCTCACAAGTTCCGGCGCTCGAAGTCGCTTTAATTGCGCTATTGTTCCATTCCTTTGAAGTCGCTTTAGGTCTTCATTCAAGAGCTCTTGCCTTTTCCCAAACGAATAAAACTGAACTTATTCAACACACTTCGGTGACTCAATGGTGGCTTCCGAAGTGAATGCTTAAAGGAATAAAGCGAGCCCACAAGGTAAAAATGCCAGCAGTTTCAACCATTTCTGAATGACACGCTTAAATCGACGTGAAGTTGTAATGTATCAATAAATCAACACCCCTATCTTTACAGGTGCACCAGTGTACACCATTTGAACTCAATACTGCCCCAGTCATAACCATCACATTGCAGCAAAGGATGACAACAGGATCAATGAGGAACAAACAAAAGAACTTGCCAAACTAAGATATCATATCCCATCGAAGCAATCAACTATGAACTCATGTGATGTCAGTTTTAGTGGACCAACAATGAAAAGACCACGTTGTACAAACTATGCGCTTGATGCTGTCAACGACACATCTATTCCATTTGGCAAATGAACATTTCCACTCAACAACAACTTCTTTAGGGAAGACATCACCACAAAATGGTGCTACTGATATCTCCACCAGAAAACAAACTCAAAGTCTGCAGACCGATTATTTAAAAGCAACAACCATAGCCACTAAAATAGAAAAATAGGGCTGAGTATTGACATTATTTATAACAAGTGGACTTGTGTTTTTCAAAACGAACTGGATAAAATTAACCACAGAACTCAATTTGTCTGGAGGAATTTACCATAAAGTACACAATCATGTGTACATTTAGTTGTTAATAAGCAGTTGTGAAGGTGACAAACTTAATGAAGTTGGTATTAAATAACAATGAAAGATCAAATATAATATTTATTTCAAAATATAACAAATCAAACTTAACATGAACATTATCAATATATGTTCACTGAAACTGCGAGAAAATAACCTTTTTCAATATGTGGAACAACACAACTTATCATGAACATTACTTAACGTATCCAGTAGCTAACTTATTCAAAATGTGAGAAAACAACTTATAACATGAAACTTAACATGAACGTTGTCGAGTAAACCAATTAGTTCAATGGTTCAGTGTAAATAAAACACATGCAGTTCTACTTGCCAACTAGTTTATTCGTTGATTGTATTAAGTTCAGACACAGTTCCACTTGAAGAATCGTACGTAACATGAACATTGTCAAACAGAAGTAGTTTCGTTGCCACTTCACTCTCATTTAATTGACAAAGATCATCTCCAATGACTTTCTGTAACACATCTTCAAACAATTTCAACGTTATACGCCTTCCCTCATCAGTATCGACGAGGACTCTTGCACAAAACCCGATTGAACACCTCAATGATTTCATTGTATGTCCACATCTATCACAATGCACTACTGAGCTGGAACTTACTTGAATAATTTTCTTCTTACAATTTAAACACTTAAGAAATCTCTCTACTTTCTCGATAGAAAAAATTTCGACATCGCTAGTAACTGACTCAACCACAATACTTTGCTGCTCACCTCCAGCTAAATCAGGACTGATGTTGACAGTCGCCGTTTCATCTGTGATCGAGGAAACAGTGGTGCGAAATGAAGTAGATAGCTTCTTTTTCCCTGACCATATACGTACTATCACATTGCTTAGACAATAACAGTTTCCCTCTTTTATTGTGTCTATCATCGCTTCCCAAATATCCAAGACAATATTACCACTTGCATCTGCAAAGACAGCCTCCGCTAGTTTCAGTTTCCTTTCTCCCACGATAACTGGGTCTTTAACGGTCATAACTTTGCCTTTCACGGTAACCAAGTTCCACTCATCACTTTCGTTTAAAACTTGTAAAATCGTCATCGGATCTGGAGTAGCCAATCGCACATCTTCAAATTGGAAGGAATACTCCGTACTATCTGGAAAGGAAACCTTTGTCATATCGTTTATGATAAACTTCTTCCTATCGGGAGTACAAGTCAAGCATGACACTTTGATCGGTCTTCGACTCTTCTCGCTCTCCAAGAGGAGTGACCTTTTAGGTGGAGAGTACAATAACACCTCACAATTGCCACTTGCTGTTTGCAAAGTCATAGAAGCGTAATCTAAAGTATTCTTACGATTACGCTTCAACGGCGAAAGATTTTGTACGTAGCCAATTAGACTTTCCTGTTCAGTAGAGCGAGGCTCAATCTTCGACTTGGGAGGTTCAGCACACGCGGGAGTGCACTGTTCAACATCGTTCTTGGAAGGCCCAGTGCTAGGAACAGACTGTTGAACATCTATATTTGTAACCTCTGCATCCTTCTTACCATGCTGAGCACCCTTGTTCGTAGCTACCATCACCAGAAAGGTATGTCAAGCAATCTATCCTTACCTTTTGAAACAGATACCTCTAATAATAATTACTGAATGGTCACCAAGCCAGATACAAGGAAGATTGTTGAAAAGTATTTCACACAGTGAAGTGAATGCAGCATTAACTCTTATGAATAATTTTTTAAGTAGGAAAGTATGGCAACCAATGGTCTTTTTTTTCTTTAGGTTTTCAAAGAGGAATATGATGCTGTGGGGTATATGGCAAGGGAAAGGGAAACCTCCATTCAATTAATTCTTTGAGCCATTAACTTCTCAGATGAACAGATTGTACAATGAAGGTCAGTTTATGCTGTTGTTTACTTAATCTTCATATTGAAGTACTTGGTTTGTTTTCATCTGGTATGGCTGTCAGTAAGGGCCAGTAACCAGCCAAAATCGCTGCGTAGTTTAAGCCATCCGAAGCTGGCCAGTTTCATCTCCTTCTACCATAACTGCTAACAAAAAAATAAGCGTCATTGAATACAATATTGTTAAGCATCTGTTTCCCAGTTTTGAATGACAGTGAACGCAAGAGATGAATCTTGCATTTCTGTTTTTATTTGCCCAAGCTTCAAAGCCATGTTGGAATTTTGATATATTTAAATTGATAATTATTATATCAAAAAGCCATCCCTGTCCTGTATGCAAAACACACATCCAAACACCATAATTTATTCATCTGTGTCTGTGAATAAACATTTTACTTTAAGGGGTAATGGTTAAAGTATCCCCAATGGAACGAATGTCAAATGTGAAAGTTGCTGTACTTCTTGGAACTACCGACTTACAAGGAAAAGCTTATGTGTTGAACATGACCCAGCATAATGGTGCAAGTGGTCGCCTGAAATGTTAAGAGACAGGGGTTGTTGTTTCTCAAGGGAAAGGGCATGCAACATGCTAGCCATACAGATCCCCAGAGGAGAAAGCCCCGAACCGTACAACAGAAACGCTTTTGGAAAATGCACTTCAAGCCAATCGAAATACAGTAAAGGTTAAGTGAAAGTTTCTACTATAATGTGTTTATATTTGAAAAAATTTAAACCTCCTTCTCTAAAGATTAGTACTTGGACAGGTGTTTAAATAACATCTGTTATTCAGGTTGCAGGAATGATTGATGTTTCCAGTTTGGCCCTGATGCCTTGGTTCGACTTAGTTTTAGGAATGGTACCTGACTACATGCATCGTTGTTTGTTGGGCATCACTAAGACCCTTGTTTACAAATGGTTTTCATCGACCAATCACAAGAAGGAATATTTCATTGGTGGCCAGGTAGAACATTATTTAGCTAAGCAGAAAAATAAAAATAATGTGCAGTAATAAATTGTTAAAATTCATTGCTCGTGTTATTGTTAATTCTTGTTAATTGTTTTCAGTTGTTTTTAAAAATCTTAAAATTATTGTGGTCTTTTACAAGGGGCTATTATATAGTCTAGCTATTTTCAAATAGTGTCTCACAATAATAATTGAAAGTAGGTAGACTCTAGCTGCATTGTCATTTTTTTTTACCTCTAGATCAAGCAAATCAATAAACGCGTTCTTCAAATGAGACCACCAGATGTACTTACAAGACTGCCAAGGGACTTGGAAAAACATTTTAAGAACTTTAAGGGTACGTCTTTTCTATCTTTTTGTATTTTCTTTTGATTAATTTTATTTGACTGTTTTGTTTTCATTGTTGTTGTTTTTTCTTCAAAGGATTAATCAGAACAAGTTTTGACTACTTATATATTTATATACTGTATGTTATCAGTCTTTTCCTCTTTTGTTTTTTTTAGCATCTGAGTTGCAATCTTGGCTGCTATATTATGCTTTGCCTTGTGTGGTGGGCTTCTTGCCAGACAAATACCTGGAACATTTTGCCTGCTTCTCAGAAGCAATTCACATCCTTCTGGGCAATGCAATTACGCCAACCCAGTTAGGACGGGCAAGGGACCTCCTGAATAAATTCTACAAGGACTTCCAGGCTTTATATGGTAGGGAATTACAATTTGAAAATCCCTTATTAGTTAAAGAACCTCATCATGTTTCTTGCTTTTATTCTTCCAATCAGATTAACATTACACCAATTTTCATTATACACTGTAACTAAGACAATTTCTAAATCAGATTGTTGGTCATGTTTCAGGAGATGGTAGTTGTGGCCTTAATGTACACAATGCCGGTGCCCGTCTAGTTGATTATGTGGAGTGTTGGGGGCCTCTTTGGGCTTGGTCAACCTTTGGATTTGAGGACATGAATGGCACTTTGATGGATTTTTGCCATGGCACTGGAAATGTTTGTAGGCAGGTACTAAAAGACTGTTGTGATTTTAAAAAATTTAATATGGCACAGGACATACATTACTTTTCACTGTATTTAGAGAATCAGGTTAACAATAAGAAAAAGATAAATAAACATGTCACATTTAGCGAAGAAAAATGTAAACAAAAACATAACTTTTTTCAGACCAGTCAATAACAACCATCATTGCCTTCTTTGTTGGGTAAGGATGCAAGGGGTCAGTTAAAGAGAGATGTAACGTAAGAAAATTTAGTACATATGTCAAGCATGTAATATTTTGGTAAATGAGGAAACTTTGAACCAATCAATAGTATCGCACTGATGCTTTGTTATTTTGATGGTGCTAATTGTTTTTGCTATTCTATTTTTTCATCTGGGGTATGTAAATTGTTATCATGAAAAACGAATTCTAATCTTTGTTCTTTTTAATTAGTTGATATGGATGTTGCATGCCCAAAGCAGACTTCTCAGTCAAGTTGAAGTTATGCCACCTGGACGAAGCAAGGATTTTATTTCCAGAATGCTTGTGGCAAAGAGAGGGTATTGTAGTAATTTGTTATTATTGACAACCAGCAGACAGAAAGTAAAAGTGGTGTTTTGTCAGGGGTGGGATGATTTACAGATTAAACTCGAAAGTTTGTTTTGTCGGGTATTAGACTTTAGAGTGAATTCAATTCAGTTAACAAAGGCTTGGCACCTACGTGTATATACATATATTTTAAAGGCTTTTTTTGTTCTTGCTTTTATTTCAGTTTACAGAATCTAAAAGAGGCTGAAGGCTGTCAGATTGCAGGTGGTGCAAAGAAACTGAGTGGGTTGGCACCTCATTTAATTGAAGCCATTGCTAATCAGTGTGGGCAGAACAGCTTGAGGGTTTCACGTATTGTGAGAAAAGGACAGGTGTATTTTTCAAAAGAGCACACCAGAATGGTGAACAGAAATGCTTGCTGCATTTTGCTTTTAAACGGCAAAGTGGGAGAAGTTAATTTTTTTTGTTTGGAACCAAGATTCTGGAATTACCCTTCTTGTGTTTAATGAAATTGAGCCTGATATGGACACACCATTCTTCTTTGACTCTGCTGGCTGTCATATACTACGAATGAAGCTAGAAAGGTAAAATTTGTTATTAATTATTTTAGAATAAGATTAATGGCCAATAATATTAAATGTGCAACTCCTGTGCCACCCACAATAACAATGTGACTGCCATATTTGGTTTATGTCTGTCACATGCTTGTAGTTGACCATTGTGATTCTGTACCTTTGTCCTATTTTGAGAAGTCAGCAAGTTTGCATGCAGCAGTAATAAATTGTTTTATCAAAAAACTGTCAGCAGTCTAAGGAGATATTCTAACTTACTTAAAGTCAAATGTAAATGGCTTTCAGTGTCCATCATATCCTTAAACTTCTTAATTTGTACATTTTGACCTATGCTGGTGTCAGATATGGGTTGATAAGTACAACAAATTAAATGTTTTGTCATTAAAAGACATTTATTTGATGCAGTCATCTTCATTGCACATTATTTTAGTCTAGATATTACAAAACCTGAGTGCAATGCCAGAGTTACGTTTTAAAAAGTATCTGAAAATCTAGTGTTATTTTACTTAAACCATGAAACAGTTAAACTGTGCATGTATTTCATGGGTTAAGTAAAATCAGTCTTTTAAATAATAATCATGATAATGTTGTTGTACATTATTGTAAAGACATTTACTACTCCCATCTTGATTTATTATTTTTAGACGTGAACATCAACTTGCAAAAAATTGAGGAGATTGTGGAATAAGTATTTTTACTTGAAGGAAACTGTGACATTCCATGCCTTGTACGCCTGCCCAATTTTAATGGAGTGTGTGGTTGAAGAACTGCTGAAAATGAATATCGCCTGGGCCACAGTGTTTCATACTTGCTGATTATTGATGTCTTTTTTAACGTTTTTAGTGGCGATAAACTTTGTATATAGATGCAAATACTAAAATTTTTTAGGCTTTTTTATTGCTGAACATTTGCCACTAAGTTCAGTTTCCTTAATTTTGGCTACACTGTGTATCGTGCTAATACCTTTGATAATGTGTTTTTTTCTAAGATTTTAGTGGCAATAAATTTTGTATGTAGATGTTGGTAAATGTCAAGAAAGTCGTGTTGTTATTGGCACTAAAATAAAGAATTATAAGCTTTTTCCTTACATTTGAACACTACTATTGTTTATATGTCCCCAATGATTTTCTGTCTTTATCAGTGGAACAAAAACAAACCATACTAATGTGGTTGATGAATCAAGATATGAAACTTGCCAGTTTACTGTGGTTGGTCATGACGTATTTGTATAATTTTGTCAGAATGCAATAAAACAGGTCAGATTGATCAACTATTATTTAGTTTACAATGCCTTGCTTGGGACGTGGATCTCTACCTTCCGTTTCGTTGAGAAACTTATTGACAAAAGACAAAAGGGGTAAAAGTTTGGTGAATGCATTCAATCACATTTTCAAACAAGATGGACGCATACCTCATCGTTTGCAAACGGATGCAGGAACGGAATTCACAAATCAACAATTTCAAAAGTTCTTGGAATCCAAAGAGGTGCATCATTTTGTCACTTATACCGATACCAAAGCCCAAATTGTGGAACGTTTTAATAGAACATTGAAAACACGCATTTGGCGATTTTTTTACCCAGGCAAATAGTTATCGTTACCTGGACGATTTGGATGACTTAATCAAAAGCGACAATAGTTCAATGCATCGTAGTATAAGGTCTGCCCCCAATTTGGTAATGGCAGCCAATGCTCATAATGAGTGGCATTATTTCTATGGTGACAATTTTGTGAAACAAGCAAAACAGATGCGGTTCAGATTTAAAGTGGGAGATCAAGTTCGTATCTTGAAACAGAGAGGAATTTTTGCAAAAGGTTACATACCCAATTGGATGGAAGAAGTTTTTACTGTGACCAGGTGTAATCGCACTATGGTACCCATATATCGATTAAAAAAGTATGACAGAACCATGATAAAAGGAACATTCTATGAACAAGAATTGGAGCGGTGTGTTACTAGTACACGCAAGAAGGTACAACTCTGTTCTTCTGTAAGCCTCTATCGCAGGTTGTGTGACATGCTTGAAATTCTTTTTTCAGTCAATCCCGGACAAAAATGTTGGGACAGCAAGCAAGTTCTCCCCTCTCCCCACTAACAATGTTGACAATCGGCTGATATTTTCCAACATTGATAAGGGGTGATAGGGGATACATGATCTAGATGAAGTGTCCCAACTACTTTTGGCCCGAATTGTAGGTATCCCCTCTTACGGGTTTATTAAATTCAAATACAGTATTGTGCAGGAGTAATGCAAACGAAATTTGGTCAAGTTCGTGCATATCGCGATATTTTGGCGAAATTTAACCGAAATTTTGCTCATGCAAAATATTGCGTGACATTTGGTAAAACCTATTATTTTAACTAAACTGATATTTCGCCACTAGGATGCGAAATATCGTTGCGTTCAAATGAAGTATTGTTGCCTCTAGGCAAGATATTGTTACCTCAGAACGAAATATCATCTTCCTGGAGCAAAATATTGCGGCATCAAAATGAAATATCATTGATACTTCTGGTAGTATCATAATTGTTTACATGTGCACTTGCTGTCCTAACAAGACTGATATTGTTTCCAGTAGCAAAATATCGCTTGGCCAGTGTTCAGTTCCATTAAAATAATCACCAATTGACACTGGTCAGGAACAATGAAAATTCCAACTCACTTTCTTTCAGGTCTTTGCAGTAAATCTATCAACTTCAAACATGCATACTCCATACTCGGACATTTTGAAGTGAGTTAATAATTTTTTTAGCCTCCCATGTTTTCATGTTGTTTGATCAAAAATTGCTTCCTTTTCTAAGGCATTTGGGAATTTCTAAAAAATGTGTTCAAATCCCCTTCTCTTGTCTGCATTCCCAGTTTCCAAGATATCTTATACTACCAAAACAGGTAGAGCAACAATTGGGCTGTAGAAAAATCAGTCGCAACTATTGTAGGGGTATAGAATGGTAAAATCCGAGACTCGCCGAGACCCTCGTTAAAAAATCCGAGACTGAGACTTAACTGTTTTTTTTTTAATCCAAGCCCGAGACTCCGTGAATTAAAAATCCGAGCTCGAGACGCCGCAAATTAAAAATCTGAGTTCATTACCAGCTATTACCATCTCGTGACTGTTTTACCGCGAGAGCCTTGTGTTCTGTACGACATATGGTACATCCATTTAATCCTTTGAAGGTCACGTGCCATGTTAAACTCTGTTCATAATACCCTGGGGGCCCTTAGGTCGTTACGCAACACTTACTATCCCAGGAGACTGGTTGTTACTCGTTACTAGTCTCTCGGAGGTGTTACAAGCACGACTCACGCTCTCATTGATAGCAGCTGCAAGCCACATTTTCTAATGGACGAAGAAGGAACATCCCGCGGGAAAAAAAGGAAATACGGTAAGCTAATGTCAAATTATTGTATGATTTAGTCAGACGAAAGAAACTCTCCTTGGCGATGAACAAGCAGCCGCGCTAAATTTAGCTATATTTCGATCTCGTGTGGTAACCCATTGTATTGTTTAGTCGAGCTGAAATTTGCATCAAAGGAACTGAAACAAAGCTGCTGTCAAATATAAGAGAAGTAAGATGACCTTACAAAATATGTCTTACGAGTGTTAAGATAATGCATTGCTACGTGGACTTTGTAAGAAAAGTGACGTTCAGAATTCATGCTCACGGTAGCTAACAGTGACGTCACGTGAAACTTCAGAAGCTGGTTGCCTTAAAATGGTACATACGTCTTTTGCTACTTCAGCGTAATAAAAACAACAACAATAACAGAACAAGTGTGATGCTATGAGTATTGTTGTCGATATTACATTCGCTTGATCTTCGAAGCAATTTAAAGCCATGACATGCATTTCTAAATTACTGTAACTTTTAAATTATATTTTAGTATGATATATTTGCCCGAAGAGAATTTTGAGTATAATACGAAATGTTTCAGTACATTTATAAGCACTAATAGTACAAGCAAGAGAAATACGTGTATGGAAAAGGAAAATTAACTTGTGAATATGTACCCTACGAGTAAAGATACGATGTTAAGTCGTTTATCATGCATGATTGTTATTCGTTGTGCTGCTGTTGTTGCTATATAAGGTTGCGCTCAGCTTGTAAAGTTTCAATCCAAATACATTTTCGCTTGACTTGCGAGACTCTGAGACTCACATTTTAAAAATTCGAGATTTCTAAACCTGTTTTTTTTTTGCAAGCTTGAGATTCCGAGACTCTAGTTTGTGACGCCGAGATTTCGAGACCCACTTTAAATTTGCCCAGACTTATTTTTTTACAGGGACCATTCTTTACCCCTTATTGTTAACGATAAACACTTTTGGTAAATTTGGCTCAGGAATGTTACCAAAGATGTCTGTCTTTATCCCTAGTTGCAGTTCGGTTTTCTGCCTGGTTGTAACTGTACCTCTTTCAGTAGTACACCTGTAAGCATCTAGTTCTCTCTGCAAATGCAAATGTAATATTCAAGGATGTCTTGAAACGTGTTTACTGAAACACCACTGTCTTCCATGATGGGCATTGCATTGAGCACTGCCTTCACAACATTTTTTTTTTTCAGGGGATTGGTAATTTCTTCTTGTCTCACAATCAGCGCAGCTGCAGGAATCCAAAGAGTCACTTCTTGACCGACAATTTGGAGGAGATCCTACAACACTTGGTAACTCATAACACTCGCCATTTTCCTGCTGAGTATCTATGTCCTCTGCACCACAAGCTGATTCATCTGATTCGTTCGTGAAACTACACATGGAAGAAACACAAGTTTTCCTTCAATGCCGAAATTCTCTACTCCAGTGCACTGCCCTTCCGCAGCAATTCCAACACTTGCAGTGAACTTGTGTAAAAGGTATTTCATCGCAGCTACAAGAGGAAATTTTATCTCTTGACCATGGAATTGCAGTACTTGTGGTCTGATTTGCCGAGCTGGAGCCACCAGCCACCATTTTGTTTTTGAGGGCAATGTCAGCAATTCAAATGTCCAGTGGTTATGCCCAGCAAAATCTCTATTCAGCCAATGGGGTTCAAGTAAAGAATGAAACCACCCTTCATGAAACTGCTGGTCAAAAAGGTGGGAAAATTATCTAATAAGAAATGTTATGTAAGTAAATGTAGTTTAAGTTTTGGTGCCGTTTCGCTCTCTGCCTCTTTGCGCTCGTAGTTTCAACGGGGCAGGATGGCTAATTCTGCAAGTTCAGTGATAGAGAAATCGAAAACAGTAAGACTGACGAAGAAACAATAAAAGAGTCCTTCTTGGAAAGGGTACAGGCGAAATTTGGCGACGAAGTTATGAAAGCATTTGAAAGGAAGGACTTTAGTTTAGCTTAGAGTACACTAGCTAATCCACTTGTCATTAATGCGGGTCATGTATAAAGTTAAGCATATAAACCACAGCAGTGCAGACTTCTCATTACTCTTGAGGGACTTAATTTTATCTTATCTGAATGAAATTTATTTGTACGTAGCATATTGTCACCTAAAAATAACTAAAAACAAGCTTCGAGTGCAAACGTGGGTTCATAATTTTCCTCACCAACATGAAGCACATGTTCTTCAACATGGCGTAAATCCAAAACTAGCTGCAGTGTGCAAACTCGTGAAATTCAAAATCTGTGAATGAAAGTGCATGCTCATTGAAAATTATTGGCCATGTGGGTCCAAATAAATTAATCATGTTGCTGTGTATTCAGTGCTCCATTTGTAAGCTTGATTCTCTTGTCACATTCATATTTTAGAGGAGGAAATCATTGATGAAGCGTGTGTTAAAGATCTATCACAAAGGGAAGCAGATGCACCAATATTTTCAAAAAACTACATTTAAGTTATAGCAAGCAGTTGCATTCAAAGAAGAGTTTGGAAGGAAAGTGCCGAAGAGGAGACCATGTTCTCCTTCGGCGGTGAAACCAACAATGGCAGACGTTGCCACATTTACTCCAGAGTTGAGATGTCTGTATTTGTCAAAGTCAGTTCTTGCACAGTTGTGGCAACATTTTGAGCAGCTTAAAGTCTGGACACCCAAATTAAAAGTAATTTCCTTTTCATGGATACCATGAAAGTTCTATCAAGCCCTCTTGTCCTGGAGAGGGGGGGGGTTGTTTAATTGATGTTGCAAGGGTGGGCAGCTTTTTATAGAATGAGGGTTGTTGTGGATAGGGGTGGTTATTACACATCCTAAATTTTTGAGAAAACAAATTAGATCTTTTTCCATTATTCCTTTTCTGGCTTGTTACATAAAGAAAAAGGAAACTGACCAGATTCTTGAGATTGAAAATTATGATCAACAGATTTGTCTTCAAAGGTTGACTATGTCTTTTAAACATAAACATATTTTTTGGTAAAAATGGGCTCTCGAAATGCTACCCTCGAGCATTGACAAAAAGGCAGCCTCACTTATCTCAGACATTTACAGTCAATTTGAAGAAAGAAAGAATACAAGACAAACTGATGTGGTTTTGCCATAAAGGCAGAATGCTTAGTCCTACTCCGGTAAAAGCTGATAGAAAAAAACTGTTATATTTGCATAAGAGGCGGTTACAATAGTTTCTTTGCTTACCCACGGCCTCAAAGTAAGATGAAATTGCACTTGAGTCGTAATAAAATTACCTATAAACGAAAAAAAACATACCTCCACTGTTTGAATTTTTTGTGGCTAACTTTGTGTTCAAGGATGGAAACGTTCTGCACCGCTGAGTATGTTTTTCTATAACATGCAAGTCAGGCATTGTTCTGAAAAATGTAGGCCTCATCATCTTGAATCTTGATTGACGATAAATTTGTCACCTTTGGTGGACTGCGACATTGCATAACTCTTGTATTTGCTTTATACCGTGACTTGCTCGGTGCCTTTTTTTCTCTCGCCATGCTTAAGGCTCTGTTGTGAAAACTTAAGTGGTAGATTAATTTTGCGTGGGCAATGATGAAACTCAGTACAGCGTTGAGATCAGGTCACAAACGACTATCTGCCTGTTCGTGCTCACAAAAGGCGATCTTGATTTCGTCATTTGTTAGGTGTGGTGATACATGGATCAAGCTGTGCACTTTTCTGGATCGCTACAGTGTTATAAAATACATGTTTTTTTTTTCGATTTCATGCCCAAATTTTAAGCCCCACACACAACCATTACTACGTGCAGACATCTGTCAATTTGATGAACGTGACAAAGATCATGAGAGCTACCATGTCAAATTCAAAATTGTGAGTTCACTAATAGGCCATGACTGTTTGATTGGTAGTCCGGGCAATGTCTTGAGGTCACGCTTTATTTGTATTCTATCAGAATGGCTTCGAAGCGCGGAATGGCTCTCGACCTGGCTTGGGGGCCAGGCCATCCCACCCCCTTGGCGTTTCTGCGAAGGTGTCTAGGAATTACTCTCCATCTGGCTTGGGGGCCGGGTAAATTCACCCCTCCATCCGCGCGGTTTTTATCGTTCATTTTCTTTTTAAATCTTAAATTAAAAAAAAAGAGACAAAAAAGAAATATACACTGTCCTGAAGAATGAATTTTTTTTTTACTTTTTTTTTCTTTTCTTTTTCTTTTTCTTTTTTCTTTTTGCTCCTTCTCTTTGTACTTTAATGTCTAAATAAAAGTGGACTTTCGTATTTTTCCCTTGCCTAATTTTTTTTAATTACCATTAACAAAAGCTCTACAGGGCCGACCCGTCATTATATGGGACATCAAAAAAAGATTAAAAAGAAAAGTAGAAATATTACCAGTTATAATGACTCTTTTTTTCTTTTTTCTTTCTTTTTACAGCTTTTCTTGCGCTTTAATGTCTAAATAAAATTGGTCCTTGGCATTTTTTATTCCTTGCCTTTTTTTTAAAAAACAATTATTATTAAATGAAGATTTACTAGAGCGACCCGTCATTATATAGGACACAAAAAAAAGAAAAAAAAGAAGAACGTTTACCAGTTACAGTTCTTTCTCAATGTTAACACTTGATTCACATGTTTTTGTCTCTTTTCTAGACCCTTGATTTCTCTAAACATTTCAATTTCCCCTTGAAGTTTCGGATTTTTATATATACCTATGTGCGAAAAGCGTTAGGGTTAGAGTTAGGGTTAGGGTTAGGGTTAGGGCTTAGGGTTATAGTGGAGATACTATTAATGATTTCAGTGACTGATTGAATGATTGAGAACGTAACAAACAGCAATTAACTCCTTTTCAAATCTTTTTAAGCCTTAAATAAGTAAATGAGATTAGAGTTTGTTTACATTTGGTGTACGTCTTTTCTTTGCCTAATTTTTTTCAAAAAACTGCCACAAACACAAGATTGACAATGGCAACCCATTATTTTATAAAAAAAAATTTTAAAAAAAGACATTATATCAGTAAGAGGGTTTTCTAGGTTTGACAGTTTTGATGGGCATAAGGGTACTTTTTTCTTGTTCCAATGGCAGTAGGAACGTTAACCCTAAGGATTTTCAGAGGTTTGTTTTTAATTAAACCTAGGCAGTGATTTACTCACAAGGGATTACAAACCAAAGTAGAAGGGCACTTGGTAGAGCGCATACCTCCGCCCCGCCACGTATGTACACCTGATGTTACACTCTTCTGGATCCGAGATCAGGAGATTAATCCGTATAAATCCCAAATTTTAATCGATTGATCCTGGGTATATTTGCGACCTTTCCACCAAATTTGGTGCAAATCCGTTGATTAGTTTTTGCGTAAAACGATAAAGACGTCTAAACTGTAGTTTTATCGTGTTTTCAATTGATGAGTCCAGCGAAATGTCTCCATCAAAATCCAGCATCAAAGGAACTCCTTTTAAACTAAGAGATGGTGTGCAGGAATTACTTCCCGGCCCTGAATCACAATCAATTGAGGACTGTATCTTTCTCAGTCTGATCCGTTTATTACTCCATGTTCACTCTGATAAAATCTCCTTTCTCTACTCCATTCGTGTGTTTATTCAATCTAACTAATCTCTTACAACAATGTGTAATACATTCTTGGGAAATACTGTGATTTTGTGGTTAGCTACACAAGCAATCTTGTTAATAACTGGTTACAATATATCGTTTGTTCCCTAAATTCCAAGCACGTAATGGCTATGTTTTAAGCTTACACGCATTCTAAACTGGGAGTGTCACGGGTACAATGTGACATGACGGTAAAGAACGAAAAATGAAATAAGAAAAATATGCAATACGAAAAATAGCTGGGATAATAGATATTAATATTGAACACACTCCCCCCCCCCTTAACCACTGGGGTCAAGCACTATCTGCATTCAATCGACCGCGCCCAAGAAAAGCAAGACAACTTGCTTGAGCATTGCTCGCATCCTCCAACGTGCGTCCAGCGCAGCTACATGTGTGAGGATTCCCCTCCCGACAGTTGGCAATTCCGCGTGTTCCCTTGAGTCTATGTTCCCGTTGTTTGTTATACTGCACACTTCTAGGAGGTACAACCTCTGTACGGGCCAATTGACAAAGGTGGGTTTACTCTTCCCAATTAATTTCACGCTCGCACCTCTTACCTGTCTGTCCTTGCTCTCAATCAGTTGCAGTACTTTTCCCATTTTCTAGTCACTCCTCTTTACATTTTCCTCATATACCAAAACCACTTCACCTACCGTTATCCGGGCGTTGCGTCCTT
Organism: Ricordea florida; assembly: GCA_949710005.1. Taxonomy (NCBI): domain Eukaryota; kingdom Metazoa; phylum Cnidaria; class Anthozoa; order Corallimorpharia; family Ricordeidae; genus Ricordea; species Ricordea florida. The sequence goes on along the minus strand of OX453276.1, from coordinate 16,350,322 downwards.
TTCCACCACGATGCTGCTCCCTCAGATCCGTCAAGTATTCTTTATGCCACCTGTTCCAGAAATGCCTTCGTAACCAAGCCAGATACCTGAATCTTCTGAGGACACCCGTCTTGTATTCCTCTTCGTCATCTCTCCCCTCCTCGGGCAGGCTCAATAATCTGCGTCCATAGAGAAGGTGAAATCGTGTTAGCATTTCAGCTCCAATCTCATCGTACTCGTACGTTAAAGGATGCAAATTAATTGTTGCCTCCAGTTCAATGAGTACGGTGAGCTTCTCGTCTTCACTGAGCTTGGCATTTCCAAGGATTTTCTTAAGGCAATGCTTTGCTGTTCTTACTAAACACTCATAAAACCCTCCCCGCCAGGGGGCTCTCTCCAAGATGAATTTCCAATCTACCCTCTTCGTTTCTAAATGTGCCTTACATCTTCGTTGTTGTACAGATGCCGCAGTATCTTCTCAGACGCTTTGAAGGTCTTGGCATTATCCGAAACAATGAGCGATGGAGTACCTCTTCTTGCCGCAAATCACCGCAAGCAGCGCACGAATGTGCTCGCTGTAAGGTCGTTTACAAGATCCAAGTGTACTGTTAGTGTCATGCAACATGTGAATAATGCTAAGTATGATTTCACCATCTCTCCGGCTGGCGACTTAATAAACAGTGGCCCAGCAAAATCGATACCTACCTTCCAAAATGGAGCAGCCTCTTTGACTCTAAATCCTGGCAGTACTGCCATCAGTGGTGACTCAAAGGCCTTGTACTGTTGTTTTTTTTCAGGTCATGCATTCTCTTTGTTTACAACCTGCCTTCCTTTTGGAACCCAGAATCGTGATCGAAGCTCTCCTAATGTCGACCGCACTCCACCATGCTGCGTGCTGTGGTGGCATTCCTCTATAACTAGCCTCGTCAACTTGGGATCTTTTGGAAGAATGATGGGCTGCTGCGACTCTCAAGGTCCAAGTCTGAGTTCTCCAACCTGCCATTGCATTTTAAAAGCCCATCGAGGTCAACCAGGTTCAATTTCCTTACCGTTTCATTGTAGTGTTTGCCCTTTTTCAATTCATCTCTATCCACATTCTCTCTGCTTCCGCTATTTCATCTCTTTGCAGAATGCCCAGGTTTTGAATAGTCCCCTTTCCAGTGGACTGCGAACTCTCGAGAAAATACATGATCCATGCTGTGACCCTTAACAACCGGCTTAATTGTTTACCATAGAATTCTGAAAGTAACAGCCCCCATTACTTTCAGATTTAGCAGGCCCAAGGAGCCGCTTCTTTCGGGTAGCTGTTATTTTCAGGTAAACTGGGAGTGTCATGGGTACAATGTGACATGACAGTAACAAACGAAAAATGAAATAAAAAAATATGAAATATGAAAAATAGCTGCGATAATAGATATTAGTAGCGGACAAAAAAGTATTTTAGCTTCTGGCTACATGGTAAGAAAAGGTATTTTAGATTCTGGTTATGCGTTACAGTGAGTAATGTATCCAGGAGGAGATTCTGGCTTCAGGTTATGCAGTGATCGAGTAACAAACCCTAACAAAGCATTAAGGATACCATTTTTAATTAGCAAATTGCATACTTCAATCAACTTGAACTTATTAGTTTCTGCGTTCTCCTATGCCGGCTGCAAAGAACTTCGTTCGAGTGGCAGATTATTTCATGTACTAAAACTTGAATGTACCAATCAGTTGCGTTTTTCTTGGGGGGTGGGTCAAAATTGATACCCACCGGGTACCAACCGAGTACTTTGAGTACTTTTTGTCACTCTTGAATGTTAAAGCAAACTCTGTTAAGGATGCCTCTCACAAGGCCCAACCTATGTATAGGAATGAGGCCCGCAAATCTGAAGTTATTTGATGTCGACCAATTTACAAATGTGTTGGGGGAGCAAAAGCTGGTCACATTCCACCCTGAAAAAGAATACAAGTGAGCCTATTCAAGTGCTTACAGCTGAGGAGGAAATTGAACAGGTCAAACAGCGAGGCAGAAAGGCAGTTGCGCAGAGAAGAACACTCCCTAAAAGTCAACCCTTGTTGTTGGATATGGGGAGGGAAGAGCAACCCGCAAAGTAGAACTGATTTGGTTGCCAAACTTATACACTTTTTCTGACCATGGCCAATTGGCTGTTTGAATGTTAATTGAAAAATGCGAGTTTTAACCCTTTAAGCCCTAACAGTGAGGAGGAGTTATGAGAATTAAGGGCATAATCACTTCAGATGGATTCTCTTGATACTGTAACAAATTCTCTCCACCATTGCTATGAGTAGCACATAGGGTAATGAAAGGAGAATTTTTATTTCGATATAAGGGCTTGAGGTGTTAAGGCTAATTATTGCATATCCTTGCAAGAGCCCTTGTTTTGCATTTCAATTTGGTCATCAAGGCTCCAAATGGGTTTCTGTACAACTCCAAGCAATTAATCAACTTTAAAATCAAACCTTAGTGCTTTGATTGTGCTTTTCCAAAAATCGGCCTCAAAATGGTTAAATCAAAAAATATTCCTTTTTACCTCAACCACTTAATCCATTTTTAAAGTCACCAATAGCCACTCTTAATAAGGACTTGGTATTACTGACAGTGTACTTAACTCTACTTGTTTCTCCACTTAATAATAAGTGTCATTAAGTGTTTGCTGAAATTGGACATGTTCTCAAATCTCCAGCTGAAAGAGGGAAGGCAGCTTTCGCTTGTAACAGTATCTCTCACAGAAAGAATGACACCAACTCCACAGCTCCCTGAGCCTTCACCAGTTGTTGTCTGGAGTGGCATGTTGATGCGTGGCAGAGAGAGATCCAGTTTAGGTTGGTCCCATTTCTCTTCCTGGTAGTATTGACTGTTTGAAAGAGCCTTGAAACCAGCCAGCATATTCTTTGCCACTGTGAGAATATCACTTGGTGGGGTAATTTTCAGGTCATCATCATAATGAACTGTTTCGTTGGTTGCTTCAAAGCAGATCAACCCCCAATGCTTTGGGACTTGGTAGTGAATTGGTGCCAAAATACATTTTTGCATCTCTTTCTGAACAGTTCTCAAAGAACTTGTTCACTTTGTTGGAAAAATAATGTCTTGCCCATGTTTGGCTGTATGAAGGAAGGTACATTACTTTAGATTTCGTTTCTTCAACAAACTTTAAGCGTGTTACATCAATGGTAAATCCATTGAAATAACGTTCACATGCAAGAGTAGAAAAGTCTGAAACATCCATGATGCACATGCCTAGAGCAAGGAACTTATCTTGAGGCGTGGAATTAAATAATAATTCTTTCACAGTGGTGGTGTCTGGTGTGTCTTGGCTGGTTTGTGAAAGCCAGGCTTGCTCTTCTCTTACCTTGATAGCTTCCAAAGCAAGGCTGCACATATTTTGGAAATGCTGTAGTTATTCCATTGTGTAAAGTCCCAGTGTACCAACCTGTACTTTTATTGGAGTTTGATGATTGTCCCCATTTTGTACTGTGGCTCTTTCCTGCAGTTTCATTGCATGCTGCACTGTATTTTTCGATGGATCACTGTCTGCAGTCTGACCATGAACAATTACAATGTTTTTAGGTGGTATGTGGCCTACTTTTTGGAGTCTACTGAAATCAAGATTTCCAAGGGACGACAAGAATTCATCAATTAGTTTTTTGCTAATGGATGCCTTTCTGCTCTCGCTCTCACTTTCACTGGCATCAATCCTGTTCTCCTGGTCAGATGTTCTGTGATCTAAAGTTTCCCACTTTTCCGTAGCTTTGGTCTCTTTTTCGATGTTGTGTTCACATTTGTCTTCGCCATCACCAGCACTCAGTCTGGTAATCTTGTTTTCTTTGCCCTTGACTGCAGTGCTGGTCATGAATTGGATGCTATCTTCACATTCACTGCACTTACACTGAATAAGGGGAAACTGGCCTGGCAACAGTTCACTGTGTTTCTTCACTGTGTATTCATATTCACAGTAGTCTGGGCCAAAGAGATTTGTGAATAGTGCATCCATGGTGTGGATCCAATTTTTCCCTTCAACAGACCATTCTACTCCCTTGGGTTTCCACCCACAACCTCTATAATGAAATGGCATGCCTGTAAAAGATACGTACAGCAAAATAATTGAGTCTGCCCTCGCATGTAATTTGATTCCTCATGCTGATTCTTTTAAGCAAGATAGAATATTGAGAGTAACTTCCAGATAGCCCCATACATTCATTATTGTCTTGCCACCAGAAAACAACAAAGAAGGCATAGTCTCACAGTATTTGAATTGTTTTTGTCATTATTTACTGTACAAAGAACTGCATACATAATGAAGTATGGAGTTGTATGGAGATTTACCCCAAAGTAATCTTAAAGTTTTCTGCTCTCTGTGGGAACAGTCAAGTAAAAGCTTTTTTTATTGCCTGGTTTTCATTGGATTGATCATTGTGATGCAGATCTCTCATCCTAGTTTTCTCAGTCTGTACAGTTGGTAGACAATTCCCTGGCATCTTATAATGGCAATTCATATTTCCAAACCTTAAGTTAATGACTACTGCGTACCTGTAACTTGCAATACAATTAAAAAGAGAAGATAATATTAATATTTCTAGTTACAAATATTTTTAGTTTCCATGTGCAAATTTGACAAAGTGCATTTGTATGTACATGCATTTCCCTACCTGATGAGATAAAACTTGTAGCCTCTCTAAACGCAAGTCTCATATCAAGGAGCATCTCGGTGTACAGATGTGTGAGAATTTGGTCCGTTGAGAAGATAAGTGAATTGTAATAAAAATTACAAAAGCACAGATTGCAAAATAAACTTAACTTGTACAGATCTTTCATTACATTCAGGACCACTGCTCAAGAGTGAGGTCCTGATATGAGTAATAAACTGCGCAACTTAATACAACTGGTCTCACTTCTTGTGGGAGAGATAGTCTCCTATGGCCACCCCAAAAAAATATACCCCTCTTCAGACGTTTTTGGCTTAGAACAAGATCTCACTAGATGAAGTCTCTAAAGGCATTTATATTAAGTCTTTAAAGGCATTTATATTAACAACAATCAACTTTATTTGACCCCATAAAATACAAGTGTACAATATTAGAATACTAAATTTTTAAGGTTTCCAGGCTAGCCAATGTCGGACATCCATTATTTAAATATAGTAATTTTATTGCAATAAATAACCAACAAACCTCATGCTTGCAAGGTGGGCCCCCCTGATAAATCTTAATTCAGCCTTCACAATAATGCTAATCAAACAGTGTTAATACCTTTAAATACTTCCTACATTCACTGAACAAAAAAACCATTGAAACCATAACCTGAAACTATGTGATTATTCTTATTCACAAGGTTAAGCCTTGTTTGGCATGGTTGCCTTTCCAAATTGTGCTTGATCACATATCATTTTCAGCCAAAGGCACTTGCTTTTGCACTGATCATAGGTAGTAGAGGAGACTGGTTAGGAAACTCGGTAAGCTTCAAAGGACCAAAGCAATAGCGGCTATCTGATGTTGAACTGACCCATCACGTGATACAGACCATGCACACTCAAAACAAAGATAAAGAACTGAGATCGTTCGAACTGGGATCTTCTGTGAAGGAATTCGGCCACCCACCTAAGCAAGGACTGGTCAATATCATATTTGCATAATTTACGCAGGAGGATGTCGTTGGTCAATGAGGTCAAACCCCTTGCGAAAATGAGCAAAAAACAGCCTTGCCACAGAGTCACCTTTATCGAGGGCTTGTGGTGTGGACTTTCCTCTGATGGCGGGATACGCGGTAAAAGCCTGACATAGGCAAACCGTTCCAACACTTTGGCTATTTGACAAGTTATGGAGATTGGGCGGATATGGTTTTCAATGGCGGAGACAGGGAGTTAACATTGACAGTTATGTTATCAATGATTCTCAAATAGTCAGCGTCACTGGGAGGCTCTCCATTATCTATAGGCTGTTCCTTATTAGCTGCAGGTTGCACTACATGTTGTTCTCCATTGCCTCCCTCTTGATCATCTGCAGTTATGGGTGCATGTTATTCTCCACTATCTTGCTCTTGATCATCTGCAAATTCGACTGCATGTCCCTGTTCCACTGCACGTTACTTTTCCTTATGTCTATTTGTATTTGGACCTTCAAAGTTCATAGATTGCACCTCATCTTGTAAAATGATGCTCTCTTGATTTACTTCTGACGTGAAATCATCCATACATCTTTCAGTACCACTGTCCACCTCATCAGGGTCATCTTCGACCAGTAAATGCACATACACAGCACCTGTAGAGGCAATACTCTTCAGCAAAATGTTTCCATTGATCCTTACCCCTGAAGCCAATGTTGGTTTCACTAGCACTCCAGAGATATTCTTCACAAATTCGATCGCAAAGTCTTTGCATTCCCCTGGAAACTATGCTTGGACTTTATTGTAAAGGGTTTTTTCATTTCACCCTCTGTCAATTGTAAATTCACTTATAACACGATTTCTACGCCGGAGACTTACCTTTTCCTGATGAGTTATCGGTGTTTTTTTCACACTGTAAACCCACAATAAAAATGTCTTTGATGGCAAACTCATTCAATGGACAGCCAACCCTTTGTGTTGAATTAGAGCGGCCTCTACCGCTCGAAGTAGGAGGAGAACGACGATGAGTTGTTCCTTGCATACTCCAGAATATTTGGTGCAGTTCAGTTACTAAACTTCCTGAACTTCTAGAAGATCCCGATTTTGATCTTGACAAGAGGGCACTAAAAGCAGAGCCAGATGATAATGAACTTGAAGTGGAAGAACCCGATTACTTGCTGCCGCAGTACGAGTGGACTTCACTAGTAATATGAATGGATAATTTATGATAGGCTCTTTTTCTGGAAGAATAATGCTTAATTTCATTTAATTATTCAACTGTAATCCATAATCGAAAATCCCGGTAATTTTTTCATACCTGGACCCCATGCCCGACAGAAAAAATTATTCTATGGAAGTAGAAATATGACTCCCGCAAAACCTCATGAAGCTAGTTTTTTAAGAACTCATAATGGATTTTGTTATCAGGGATAAAACCCCAATTTATTTATTTCCTTATCATAATGTCATCATCATTTTTTTAAATTTATCATTACTTGTAATTATTATCATGATTATTATTATTATTATTATTATTATTATTATTAATACTATTATTATTATTATTATTATTATTATTATTATTATTATTATTATTACTGGTATTGAAATTATTATTGTTATATTTTTTATGTTTAACATAATATATTGTTATGGGGTGGGATGTATGTCCTAATCTGGGTAAAGGTATTGTTCATCCACTACTACAAGCAATACAGTTTTCTTCTGAATAGGGTTTGCATCAGAGGTGCTAATAATTAAAACAGCTCTAAACAATACCATTTCTTCCTTAAGGCTTAGAATCTAATGTAGCCATTAGTCCATTAAGTGTGGAAAATCACGATGGATTAAGCATAGTACATGTAGGAAATTTGAAACACTTTTTATTACATACAGCACACCTGCAATGAACATATGAGGAAGATCATAACAAGTTTGGCATTAAAATTTTTAGTTTCTTCCTTATAGATTTTTTCCAGTGTAAAAAGTCAACTGTATATTGTGGTTACTATCAGATACTGGTATTTGAAACCGTAAAAATGAAGTAAACAGCAGTAATGAACAAGGTTAATATGTTATGTCTAATTTTGCAAAGTAGGGCTTAAATTACCTTTTCATTTGTGGGAAAAGGGCAGGGTTCCTATATAGCAATTCCCAGGGGGTCATTGAACTCTAAGGTAAAACTGACCCGTTGTGAAAAGGTAATGAAACTTGTCTGTTGCAACGTACTATTACTGAAACCTTTCAATCAGAGAATACATATATGTAGCAAAGATATATAGCAAAGAGAAATACAACTCAGAAGTCAGTAATAACATTTGCTTTATTTTCAAATGATCGTATTGATCACTGATAATATTGCAGAACCAGTGCTTAGTGACACTGGCTCTCTATTCTGTTGAAAATACTAAACATAACTGCAAGATCAGGAAAATTTACTAACAATCTTTTCACTGTTGGAATGATATCAGATCACATTGTCATAAATGATCACAACTGCAACCCTATGTGTTGGCACTCTTAAGTTTATATTTTTCTAGGTAACTTAAACTGAGAACTTTTTTTCTCAAAAATGCGTCCTGAAGTGAGGAACATTAAGTTCCCAAAATGAGCAGTGGTGTAACTCAAAATGAGAGAAAATGCACTTCAAAAAACAAGGAAAATTTTACTTATATTGAGGGATATGAACTGCTTAAATTTGATGAAGGGGTGCTTAGTTTAAGATTACAAATTTCCCTTACTCTAAGACTTCTTTTCCTTAAAGTGAGCCCCTGAAGCAAGCACGTATTCTTCAACAATTGCTAAATAACAAAATACCCAGTTCCTTACAAAACAAGGTTGCAAACCCCATCAGGTAACAGGTTCTCTCTATCAAGACTTGTACATGTACATGTAACACAGGTAAACCAGGCAATATAGCATGTATCATAAACTTTTAATATAACAATATCATTAACAGCATATACTCTGAAATGTTTTACAAAATTTATAGCTGTACAGCAGTGTCAGTCATAATGCAGCAATTAATTTTCACCTCATTATTACATTTAATACAGCGTCACATTGCCAAATAGTATATAACCCAACAAGACTTCAAGAGTCGGTAATTGTGAAGAGCTCCCCTCAACCGACTGTTGGCCGTCTGTCGGCCGACAGGCTACCGACAGGTTACCGACAGTTTCCCAAAACAGACATTTTACTGTAAAATAGAGCAGAAAAAGCCGGAGTTGACCCGGAGTTGACCCGACCCAGATAAACATTGTATTTCATCGTAATACATCATCTACTTACTGATACAAAAAAATTGACTACTCGCCGAGATTTTCTTTTATATGAAGTTTAATTTGTTACAAATATATCACTTGCGTAATTTTCTGTCCACTGGGCAAGCGCTGAAATCACTTTCGAAGATGAAAATCCAAAACGTAGGCATAAACTTCTAAAGACACACACTCGCTAAAATCGCCCTAGAATGCAATGCGAACCCTCTATGGTATGGTATGGTATGTTATGTAAGTATAAATAATGTTTACCTTTGACATTTTTCTCTGTTTGCATTGCAGGTTGCGGGCTATCGAATGCTCTTTGCAAGCATACTAGCACAATGCGAGCAAAAGCATTGACAAAAGTTAGCCTTGCGAGAAGCACTGTTTTATGCACAACACGTATTGGGGAAAGCTAGCATTACTATGATTTGTTTTGTTTCTTAAAAATCTTGTTGCAGATTTGCCTGTACTTAAATGTCGTAGTTACTAAAACGAGGAACCACCCAAAACGACCCAAAATGACCCAAAACGACCCACAACCAGCCACAACGATCCACAACGAACCCAAAACGATCCACAACGACCCACAACGACCCACAACGAACCAAAATATTCCAAAACGACCAAAAACGCCTTTGATAGTTTTTTATAAACACTGACTTGTTGACTAAACTCGTCCCCAGGGCTCCCCTATGTTAAGATATCGATTTTGAAACATTTTGTGACAAGTTTGCCATGAATGAGCGAAAGTAAATCGATATTAAGTCGAAACATCATCGGATCTTCCTCGTCAATCTTCGGACATTTTCGAAAAAAGTTTGAAAATCTTCGGAGACATTCGTACGACCTTCGGACAACATTTTGCAAATCTTTTGAAATCTTCGGAAAATCTTCAAAAACATCGTAATTAGTATTTTTTGTTATAATAAACAGAATATTACATGGTTACTTGGAAATGAAATTTATCTCTACTAAAGACTTCACATCTTGGTGCTGAAGGAGTTCTTTTTAAAGGGGCTGACGTTGACGATCCTGACTGCAAGCAGGCCCTCGACATTTCATAACGTAATTAAATAAATTAAATATGAGACATACTCATCCTTCTAATTTACTTTATTGATTTACTGAACAACTGCCTATTCCTACTTAAATATATTTTTCTCTGAATGCATTTCGTTCTCGAGGAGAATGTGCTTAATGTAATTACCTAAACCAGGTTGACTAAAACAGGTGGAGCTCACTGACTTCGACACTGTTAAGGCACAAGTGTCTCTCCCTTTACATCAAAAATTTATCAAGACCCACAATTATAAAACGAGAACCTAACATATATTTGAATTCATTTCCTTATCGAATAGAAAGTGCTTAATGTAACTACTAAAACAGGTGAAGCTCAATGACTTTGACACTGTTAAGGCACAAGTGTCTCTCCCTTTATATCGAAAACTTTTCAAGACCCACAATTATAAAACGATAACCTGACATCTCTGAATTTATTTCCTTATCGAAGAGAAAGTGCTTAATGTAATTATCAAAACAGGTGAAGCTCACTGACTTTGACACTGTTAAGGCACAAGTGTCTCTCCCTTTATATCGAAAACTTTTCAATACCCACAATTATAAAACGATAACCTGACATATCTCTGAATGTATTTCCTTATCGAAGAGAAAGTGCTTAATGTAATTATCAAAACAGGTGAAGCTCACTGACTTTGACACTGTTAAGGCGGAAGTCTCTCTCCCTTTACAGATAAAAAACTATAACAAAACAAGAACAAAAACCATAAACAGATTTCCTAACATATCTCTGAATGCATTTCAATGTTGAGGCGACATTGCGTAACATAATTACCAAAACAGGTGATGCTCACTGACTTCGACACTGTTAAGGCACGAGTTAATGTTATCATGTTCGAAAATACCACACTAAGTTACTTTTCATCATGCTCAACTTGTAACCCTTTTGCTACAAAGCTGTTGTGGCTCCCTTCAGGTAAGAATGTAAGTGTTCTTGCTGGCACGGTTATGGCAGAGAATGAGAAACGCTGATCGAACTCTTTGAGACACTTCGTGAGATAATGGAGATACACATTCCCCGCGTATTTCACAACCTTTCCTGTCTTCTTGTCCGTCCGTTCACGAATTCCAACCGTCTTGACCAACACGATGTCAGCCTGGTGAAATGCGACCCTGCACTGTTCACACCTTTGCACGTTTTTGGGACAAAGTTTATGGTCATTTCTACAAACTAGCTCGTACTGCTGCCCAGAAATTCTGTCTGGATCCAGTAATTGCAGGTTTGGAGCGTCCTTCTTTGGTTTTACCTAAACAATGAAACGCAAAGAAAAACAAAAACAAAAGACATTGAGAGCATCAATAATGGAATAAGTTACCTTAGCTCCACAATATAACTGTTGCAATATCATTTTCAATAAATGGTATGTGACTGTAGTTATTAAAATTTCACTTTTATTTTATTAATCAAGTTGATAAAACAACACACGGTCGACTGAGACAGATTGATTTTTTCTCATGTTTCAACAACCCGTGAAACTCGGAATTTGGTCAGTTTTCACAGAATCACACTTTAACTTCAGTTGACAGCATTACTAACTTTATGATTGCTTTCTATCTAAAGGGGTACCATCAATAGCATTACGTTTTTATGTCTATGTCGTATCTAAATATTTACCGTCCATTCGGCTTCTTTGCCAACTTTAGAGATGACCAACGGTGAAACAGCTACCTTCTTGCAAGCTGGCGGTGAAATGCGGTCCGTAAATAATTCCGGTTCAGGTAACTGCGTTCTTCTTTTCGTCGCATTTGGAGTCGCTTTCAGACCAGCAGACTTGGCCTTGACGTAGGTGTCATACGAGCGTGGTACAAAGGCTCTGAAAGCTTCTAGATGTTGAGCCTGCCTTGCTGGGCCCCATCTGTTCCACGTTACGGGATCTGCTTGAAAACGGTCATATCCGGCAGCAAGACGGTACTTTCCGAGACCTTGTATAGCCCTCTCTTCTTCCAAGTAGAAGTCCTCTGCCCACGTGAGCAGTTGGGAAGTAACGGCTGCCACCTCTTTAGGGACATCCTCTTCGGCCATTCTCTTCTTTTGAAGCTTGTGCTTTAATTCAAGCCCATTTGTGTAAAATCTGCCTTCAATGCTCAGACTTTCCCTTGCTGAGAGAACGAGGCAATCTTTGAACAGCTTCGATCGGTTGCTGTTGAACCAATGGTGGAAACCAGGGGCTATTTCTTCCCACAGAGGCTTTAAACTTTCCAGTTTAGCGTCAAAATCGCATTCGTCCTCAGCGTCTGCTAAACCATTCTGTAGAAGAACATCATCTTGCGTTCCGTATATATCAGCCATCACCCTTGACTGAGACCGTTGGTTACACCCAAGAGATTTGAGCCTTTGGAGATCGCGCTCTTGCATGTGCTGAGTGCACCAAAGCTTCTTGGCATCTGTAAAAATGTCACATAGTCCTTGTGATAGTGCTTTATCTAAGTCGTGGCCAATCTTTTTAATTCCGAGCAGCTCTGGCTTCTTAATCACAAGCTCGCCAGCAAATCTTCGATAACATTCCCTGGTTTTGCGAAAGTGCCAAAAGCTGGGCCCAGGGAACTCTGGGTTTTTACCATTCAAATTAGTGAGGGCTTCATTTGTGTAAGTCGTGTCAGTGAGCCACAGCCCTTCGACAAGTTCGAATGTTGTGTCCACACAGAGTATCCCATTGCCATTTACGCAGAAGCGGTGTAAGTCATTGAGCATGTTGGGGAGGCTATTGAAAGCAATGTAACTTTCTTTCGTGAATGTTACACTTTGTAGGAGAGAAACGGTTTGTAGGCAGGAAATCATCTCCTCTGCTTCACTTTTGAAATTTCTCTTGCCACTGGAACAAGTTGAAGTTTCTTTCGCCTTTAATGATAGCTTTCTGTTGTGAACTAACTTGGGACCAGATATAATTTCGCCAACCGTACCGGCTCCCTTTCTGGCAATGGAATTATAAACTTGCTCCGTCGATAATCCCTTTTCTAGCATATTATCGACTTTGGCGAAAAGACTGGGATCCTTCCTGTAGTATTGACTACTGGTGGGTTTGGTGGCGTTTCCGTGCCGAGGAAGCTTAAAGTGTTGTTCCACCCCATCTGCCCATTTATACATTACAACATAAAAGGGCCTTGGTTCTTTTTCTGTATAAGCTTTAACTGTGGTAATCGATCGAGAGAAATCAGGATTGTGCTTACTTGTGTGGTACTCCCGTCTAAGTTCGTATATTTCGTCATCTGGAATGTTTTGTCTCTTGTATCCTTTCGAGGTTCTGATGTTGACGTACCATTCGCCATTTTCATCCTTGTGGGATGTGCGCGACCCCTCCGCGTTGTACATATAGAACTTTCTAGCGGAGCTTTTGGAGATATATGACCCATTGTCATCTGCTTTGGCAGATGATATCGGAATCTCTCTCATATCCAGCGTGAACATCTTGTTCTCTCGTATTCCGGAAGGCTTCTCTCCGAGGTTGAAGTCTTCGGGATTTTGTAGCAGGATATTAAGAATGCTTTGGTGATCTCCTTCCAGATTTTCTATACTTTCCTTTTTCTCCCTGTGGAAAGATATTAATCTATATTAATGTATCGAATATTGATCGATATTAATGTAGCTGTCAAATTCTCTGCTGGACGTAAAAGCGTTTTTTGAGGGTAATTTCTTTAAAAACATATGATGCAGAAGTAACAATAGTAAAATGAATAATGAAAAGAAACTATAAACTACATGCAAGCTGTATTGATGTTGTCACTCACCCAGAACAAGAGGGTATACTCTCCGGTCTACTTTTGGGCTCTTGACAATCCTAAGACAAGATATAACAGAATAATGTTTCTGTTAAGGAATCATGTTTTCAGCAAGTATACAGAACAAACGAGTCTGGGATAGGGGTAGGAATGGAGATTTTTGGTGTCTAGTCTTATAGGGATGCAAAATAGAAAACGGGAAGCGGAGGGGTCCCAGCGAGTCCCAGCGGCACACCAGAAACCGAACACGTATATAAAGAAAAACCTCTTACTTCCTGGAAAACGTCAAATGAGTATTTTTCTCCTCGTGAATCGTGATTTTCATAGTAGCCGGGAACCGTGATGTTCTAAAACACTTTCTCTTATTTTCCGTGAAATGTCAATATGATATTTTTCGTGAATTGTGAAAGGGTCGTTTTATTTTCAGTGAAACGTGATCTATACCCCCCGTTTACCACCCTCTCAAAATTTTCCTGTTAAATGTTATGACAGTTTGCGCCTTGAAAAGCGAATTCTTAATTTTCAAAATAACATTGAGAACCGCACGCATTAAGTAGCGCAGTCTTCCGAGGCTTCTCTTGAGCTTTCAAACTATTTGACTTGTTCCGCCTGCAAGAGATTTTTAAAAATTTCATTTGCATATTGTAGCCGCGAAAAGTGATAGGTGTGAAGTTAATTTAACAGCCCGCCTGCTTATCGCTCGTTCAAATAATTCCTCAAATGACTGGATATGCGTGTGAATTTCACAATAAATTGGCATGACCCTAGAAAACTCTTTCAATTCCCGGTCAGTGCTTTCTCAAAATCGAAAGAAACAGTCTGTATCTTGTGCGTGGAAGGTGTTTCGAACCCAAGTTATCGCCGAAAGCTTTTATTAAAACGGGCCTCACCAAGTCGCCAGCTTGCGTGAACTGAGAATTTTTCGTTGGCGCGAGGCTGGACAAAGAAAGCTGATCGACTAAATTGTCTGTGAAACCTGTGCTCGTCGAATTTACTTGAAGCCAAGCTTTGTTAGACCCGCGTTTATAGCTTCGCTTACATCTCAACCCATTGCGGTCCCTCGCCGACCGGAAAACTGGTCGGTAAAAATGGTGCGATGCAAGCGAGAAAAGTCGGTTTTCCGCCAGATGACCTAACTACCGGAAACGGGCTTTCTAAACCCTGTTTGTTCTTATTTCAGATCACAGCACGATAACGCCCTCTGGTTGCTGTTTCGTAAAGCGGACGCAATATTTTAACGAAAAAAAAACTGATTCCCTTACCAGTACTTAGAATTTTGGCTATAATTTCCGTTACGCTCAGAACTCTCATTGCGCAGAGGTCCCATTTAGCACCTATGTTTACCACACAAATTCTGCGCGACATGTGCGATCTTTGTGTCATGAGTAGACATGTGGTCAAGGAAACCGTACTGGTGTTCGCCCCAAAGCAGGCTATATCTTCCATGCCAAATGACTTAAATGGGAATTGGTAAAAAAAACTCCAATCAAACAATTTAAATGGAAAAAAATTCAATCAAACCTGAAACGCCGGGATCATTTATCATCCATCATTAGATTTGCAATGGTGCAAAGACGCCTGGTGTGCAGACTTCTAAGGTCCAAATTATTCAGCTTGTTTCTTAAGCTGATGAAATGTTGCTTTTAGAGCTCGGAGTTGCTGTTTGAAGTAATCATTGGTACAAACCGTACATGAAACGGAATCGAAAAAGAAGATATTTGGCAAACGTGCCCCCCTCGACCCCCCTGTGGCAGAATGCTGCGACATCGTGGAAAAAGTGCGACCTTTGCCCTATTAAATTAAACTGTGGCACAACCAGATATTTAACGGTATAAAACTTCTCCCTAAAATGACCAGCCGTACAAAAAGGATAAAACGATTTCTGAGGTTTAGCTTCCAGTTGCTTATATCAAATAAACGTAACTTCATGGCCGGCTTTGAGTCGGTGAAAATCCCCGCGTTTCCCATAGTGAAAATGGAAGCAATAGCACCTTCATATTCTTGCCTTAACAATCACACAAACAGCATTTGAGAATTTCCCTACAAATGAAGTTTTACCTTATGAACAGCACCTCTTTCCTCCAGCTTTGGTGGCCTTGCTGACGATAGATACTGTGGAATATCTGCAAATACATAAGGGTAGCATGTCTATTTATTGTAATTTGCAAAATTGTACTTTGCGAAATCTCTACTTTGCTAAGTGAAAAATTTCATAAATGATAATAGTAAAGAT
>OX453276.1:16319448-16329448 GCA_949710005.1 Ricordea florida | reverse complement strand
CTAACAAACAACATGATCCTTGATGACAATATCTTTATTTCTTGAATTCCTGGTTGTGTAGGTCCTCAACTGACCTCTACTCCTGTGAAACCAGTGCTTGTTTCAACACTGCAAAGTATTGGTTCCACAAGGTCAATTGAGTTTTTTTATTAGTTTTAAGTAAACACTGTACACACTATGTAGTAGCAACAAAGTCATGTACCCTGTTGATCCAGAAATGTATTTGGATTGCATGTCATGTAGCTTTCAGTTTCTGCTAGCTGTTACAATATGTTTGATAGAAGTTGTAATTTGGAATTTGCGCTTTTATATGTTTACAGTTGCAGGCTGGCTTGCAATAAAAGTTTTAAATGAAAATAATTTTTCTTCTCCTATCTTTTGTTGTTTTTATGCAATCATGTAACCTCAGGAATACACAGCAAGCGAAGTTGGCACATGTACTTGTATGTCAGAATGAAGTACCAAGATATATATTTCTGATACTGTTAGGTGCATGAAGGATAGTCCAGATTGTGTTGTTCTGGATTTTTTTCTCTTTTTTTAATATTGCTTCCTCCCATTTATTTCTACAGCAATGTTGGTGTGACTGGGATTACAGAATTTTCTGTCAATGATAGCACCTACCAGGTTGCTGGAGGCTGTACTGCTTCATAAGTGATCCAGCATTGATGGTTCCAACGACAGCTGCAAAGCCACCTCCACCATCAAAAGAACTTTTCCAATCAAGAAAAACTAGGTTTAAAATGTCCAAAACAACTGAGTCCTCAGATAATGCAACAACGGAGAAGAATGTATTAATTGTGATAATGCTATTTTGTACAGCCCATTTGTAGCCTATAATCAAGGATCAAGTCAACTGTCTCCCATAGGTGTCTGTCAGGGGTTTGATGGTGTCCATAAGAAGAGGTTTGGCTGTATATTTAGAAGGGTCTTTGCATCTGTGGTTTTTAGCAGGGTTGATTTTTCTGGGAATTCTAAGGCTTGACCAAAGAAATCACAATACCGGTATGTTTCAATCACATTTCTGCTTGTGGTTGGTTATGGTCATTCGTTGCTTTTTCGTTTGTAGGCCTTGCATCAACGTGCAAAACAGATGTGTCTGTCTGAGCCAATCTGTCCATTTTGTGAGTTAGGTCAGCAAGCATTTTCCATAAAAGCGCTAAAAAGAGAACAGTTCATGTGAGTGGCTTTTAGATTCTTATTACAAATGTGAACATTGCAAGGGTTGAAATAAAAACAAATGTGCCCTTTTGCTGCAGTTCACAAAAATGTATCTTGCAATGACAAGAATATAAAATTATTATTATAAAGTCTTGCCAAAGAGGAAAAGTATACTTTTATTAAAAAAAAAAATGAACTGTTCAGTGGCAAAGTTTTAAATTACTTTTCATTTCTATTACAATATTTATACACCACCATTTAGGCAATGCCAACAGTGGAATTTACACAAAACTACAAAATTCACTATGCTATCACTGCCAAATGCACTCCACAACAATTGTTCATGCAAGCATTTCATCTAAGGTTAATAAGAACCTTGGTCTTTTACGTAGGATTAAGTATTTTTTACCTTATAATGCTCGGTTACTTTTTTATAACAGTTTAGTGCTACCTATTTTTGATTATGCTGATTTAGTCTGGGGTGACAAGGACAATGTCTCACTAATGAAAGAATTGCAAATTCTGCAAAACAAAGCAGCTAAGTTGATATTAGATAGATCACTTCAATCCTCATCCACTGATGCATTAACAGTCTTGAGATGGCTGAATCTCGAAGAACGTAGGAAATGTCATCGATGTATATATGCATACAAGTGTATTAATGGCCAACTCAATCAATCCTTGGACATTGTAAGAAAGAGTGATATGCACTCATACAATACTCGCAATAAAGATACTATAAAGCTCCCCAAAATCCGATACAATTGGGGAAAACAACGTTCACGGTACCACTGTTTCAAAGACTTCAATGAGTTAGAGAGAGCTGTAAGAAATTCAGTAAGTTTGCCAATTTTTAAGAAGTGTCTTTTTTTCTGCATTTTATAATTAATTATTTTTAATTTTTTTTAATCTCTGTAGTGTATATGTTGTAAATATTTATTTATTTTGGTTTTAGCTCTAATTTATAGATTTTAATTGTTCATTATATAGTATATATCTAGTATTAGGACCTCTATGTAAACCACTTTTAGTGATGGAGCTTCCTAATAAAAGATTGTTACTACTAGCACTAATAGAGCAGGTTCTATCTTCATTCAAGATGGAATCCCATATAAACTCCTGTCTGAGATGGGTAATGCTGACAAACCACTTTAACTGCACACGAGGGGCACACTTTCAATGTTCTCCTTTCCCAGATATTCATACCTATCGAGAACATACTGCCTGTAACTAGCCTTTCGGAATGACCTAGTGCTGATGTCTTCCCTGTCGTTACGGATGTTGCCACAATTCCTGACAGCCAGCTGGAGGACATTGGGGTCTAGGCACAGCTTTTGAAACCTTGTGTGCCTTGTGACAAAGTGCCTTTGCCCGCAGCATTTACTGATCCCACTCTTGCACCAAGGCAATGCTGACACAAGATGGGCTAGGTTCAGATCCTTCAAGGGATGTTTGTGCAGCCATGTGAGAAGCTGAAACCTGTGCAACTTCATCCAGGTCATCCTCCATTATTAACAGAGTGTTGATGTAATCCATACTACCTCTCCCTCTCTATAAACTCCTAATGAACAATTTTCTAATCATTGGTTCATCCAATGTTTGGATGAATTCCTAAAAGGATGATATACAATAATTAGATATCCAGAGAATTACAAAATAAGAAACAAAAAACTTTGCCCTAGTATCCCAGAGATAACAATGGAAAACTAACAAATGTGACAGGAATGAAATCTAATGTTAAAGATGAACTATTGATATACAGGGCACAGGTTCTTATTCATATAAATACAATGCTTATGTTTCTGGTGGATTGGAATTGGGTCACCCACATATAAATATTTATTGTGTAAAGATCTTTGGCTCGCTGACATTCACATCCTTGTTCTCATTCACCTGCTCTTCATCTTTGCTGGGCCTATCACTGGCATTGCTATATGGTTGGCTTGGTCTCTGGCGGGCTGAGGGGGAAATACTTTCACTAGGCTAGATGAAAATGGAGGGTAAAAATTGAGTCAAAGGCATCACATTCATACTAAACAAAATGTGACTGCCAATTCAAGTGGAAAAAGAAATAGCTGATTTGAAAGCTATGGAAATATTCTAGGTACAAAATACTAAAAAAATAAAAGAAATTTATTCATTTATATAGCACGATTTCCAACAAAACGTTGTTCAGTAGCGTTTCACAAATGTTGTAATATGAGGAAAATAAAATTTACGAATAAAAATTGTTACTTTATAGATAAAAATCACGTATTTGGCAACAAGAAAGCTTACAGCTTGCAAGTGTAACAACACCAACATGAAACAGACCTAACCAGCAAGAACAAGAACACCTTCCACTGGCTAAGCTTATAGAGAAAAAACAGATAATGCATAAATCACACTGCAATCTCACTTTATTTTTACAAGGCTTCGCTGCAGATCCACACTTGTGCAATGCTCCAAAGTGTAAGCCTTCGGTACAAGGACATCATCGATTTGGATTGCTTGCTGTCCGTTTTGTCGAGCATGTGTTCGTACAAGAGCAAGAAACACGATTTTCCTACAAGTAAACCAAATGTAAAGTAAGAAATAATGGGTATTTCAATACTTTATACTTTTCCAACAACAAATGTCAAGTAAAATCTATCACCTACGGAAGGAATTCGAATGAAGTGAACTTACCGGCGCGGAATCTCTTCGAGTTTCTTTATCCATTCTTGGAAAACTGGGCACGACCAGAGACGTATAATGTGGGAACCAGCCAGTCAGAAGAAGAAAAGTATTTGAATACCTATAAGAGCGTATTTGGCTAGAGATCGAAGAAACTTGGAAAATACAAGATGGCGGACAGCTGAAAAATTTATTAGAAAGTAACCGTCCTAATGCGCATGCCCAACCGTGACACTGCCCCTTTAAGGCCAACTGGAGATGGAAAGGTGAAAGTTTTCCCTTGTCACTCTGTTTTGTAAACTTGAACGTTGAAGTAGATGGCCTTGAAGTGTCAGCACTTGTCTGAGTTTCAAGGCCAAAGCTACTATCACTTTCTAATTATTGGTACTCCGAGTCCAGTGACAATGTTGATGGTGAAAGAGGTCTTTCCCTTTTCAAGGAGGGGATTACCAATGGTGATGACCTTTTCGAGGCTGGAACTGTAATTAAAAACAGCCAACACCAGCAGTAACTGTTAACCATTTGCTGCATTTGAGCAGTAAGATGCTAATTTAGAATTCCTTTCATCGCACAATAAATATCTTCAGGAGCCCATCACCAGCAGCGTTCCTCTCCCATATTAGCCCTTTGCCCCAGCAGAGTAGCAGATGGTGCTATTTTGAGCTCCTATTTCGCGGCAAAGAAAACAAAGGTATCATTACAACGACCAATCAAATTGCGCTACATACATGTTAGTTACTGATGCGAATTTCTACTGTCACTTTTGTAATGGCGGACGATATCGACGGGTCGTGCGAAATGTTTTTGGATAGTTTTGGAGTTTCCTCTGAGGATTTTATGTCTTCCTGTCTGAAAGATAGTTCCGAGGACAACGATGAAAGGCCAAAGACTAATCAACCGACCAAAGCGACGAAATCTTCTACTAAACATTCGAAATCCACCAGTGGTAAGAGTAAAGGAACCACAGGAAGAAAGAAAACAGCCACCTCGCTGAATGAGAAAGAAATGGATGAGCTAGCGGCGTGGGTTTTTTCTGGTGGAGAGGCAGGAAAAGTGGAACAGAAAGTTCGCGAAACTCTAACGGAAATGGAGAGAATCAAGTTGTATCCCGTACAGCAAGAGTTCGCAAAGCATTTGATCAGCCATCGACAAGAGCAGAATTTTAAGCTTATGATAGCTGGCTTCTGTAGGAAGTTTTCCCTTCTGTCACAAGAGATTTACAGCAAACCAAGTCAAGATCGGAAAGCTTTATTGTCATGTGCATGGATGAAAATAATGGGAAACTTTCAAGTAGAAAAAGCAACCCAAGAAAGAATAATTTTGGTCAGATGTATAGCAGACATGTCACAGCGTGAAAATATGCGTGAGGAAGATGTCCATTGCGTTGTAAGCGTTATTCACGAGCTCGTGTATAAGGGCCAAGAAGGAACATTCAAATACTGAAGCATCGGGCACTCCTGCGTCACAGCTCGCCCAGGAAACTGATGAAACGTTGTACCGCTACTGTGGTGCAGCGCTTCAAAGAATGATAAGATTACATAAGGAAACTTTGGCAGATAAATCGATGCGAGCAAAGCCATCAGAGAAAAAACGGATTGTTATGGAAAAGGAGTTGGTGTTACAAAATGCACTTGTTCTGAAAGATAAAGCAAATATTTCTAGTCATTTGAAGAATCTGGACGAAGGAAACTTGACATTTCCAAGACACGAACTTTTGCCGTTCTTGCGTGCAGTTGATGACGAGGTTCGAGAATTTGCCACGGACAGGAACCTAAAGAAGTTTCCCTTGAAATTTATTGAAATGTGTCAAAGTTGCATCTCAAATAATGAGAAATTGGAGATGGAATTTAAAACAATAGTTGCGTCAACAGTTGCATCTGAAATACCAAGTGATGTGCGTCTTGTATCTGGAATTTTCAATGGGTTGGTTTCTAAACTTGCAAACACTAGAATAAATGAATTTCTCAACGCAAAAACCGAAAGGGATCTCAAGGCCCAGAATAAAGTGGTTGATGCAGATCAAATGTTAAGGCCAAAGTTGAAAAACTATGCCTTGCTTTCTCGTCGGGCATCAGGGAAGTAGGTTTCATTGTTTGGTGCTACTTGGTATGAAGAACCGGTGCTCCCATTCCCTTCATATATACAGTATTTACTATTTTGCTTGTAACAGTGAGAATATTAATGTTTCGTTCATTATATGGGTTGGAATTCCGAAATTCATCTTACATGTACAGCAGATTTTTCTCAATTAGCCTCCTTAGGTTTTTGTTTACTTTTTGTTATTGAGAGTCATACTCAATGAGAATACGCTATTAATTTTCGGAAGGGTGTCAGGTCGTTTTATTTCTGTAGGAACATGTGTCGGAATGATTTCCGTACAGGTCCCTACTTCATTATGCATTCTGTAACTATACTATTTCGTTCTTCGAACACAAGAAATATTTGCACGTGCATTACACCAGACAAGACAGCTTCAGCATGCATAATGAAATAGGGACCTGTGCGGAAATCTTACCCATGTGTCTCCAATGCAGTCTTTTTGCCCTGGGCAGTGCCTTTGACAAAGGACTTGTTTTTCACTTCTCTTCACTAAGAAAATAACTGTAGACTATCATTATGATAACATCATTCTTGTTATTGTCCGTGACCTTTTATAAACAGTGTTTCACTTATGTGTTCAACTCATTAGTAAAGACAATCAACAAGTCTTAAATTGTATCCCATTTAAAAAAAAATTCTTAAAACATATGATCAGGGCTTCATAAGTACTGACAGTGATTACCATCCAATTTTTCCTTGTGATGACCAATATATGGTATTGAGGGAATGATCACTATGTCAATGTTACAATGTCAAGTACTTATATAGATCTGTCTCTTACATAAAACACTATTCTATTAAATATTCTATTTGCTTATTGTTTGACAGACAATGCAAACAGTATATAAGACTTGATTACTACTGACCAAGATCACTATTAGCTAAAAAACCTTCACTTCATCCCACATCAACACACCCAGACCTAGGGGTCTTGAATGACCAGTCTTCTCTCGCTGCTCCTGGTAAATCCTAAAATTTCCCTGCTGGCTATGGAGATAACCTTCATCAATTCCTGGTTTCTCTCCTCCATCCTTGATGACATTTTTTAGTATTTTTGAACAAGGCAGTTGCAGTATATGCAGACGGCGTAGGGCCTCATATGCAGATGGGCTGCGACTATAGACTGCAAGGACTATGTTTTTGGTACAAAAGCAGGCATCAAAAGAAACATCAATCTGGAGCAAAAACAGAGACTTTGAGGGAATTAGGACACAGCTTATGTGTAGCCGCACCCCTCCCCCAAAGAAAAAACGTTTTTTCCTTCGGGGGAGGGTGCGGCTTCACATAGGCTATTGGGAAACTCAACAGGAATTACAAAATCTGCTGTATGGATTGTTTATAAAGGCCATTCATTCAAAAGTTTGGGAAACATGCATCCAACTCTATTGTTGGTCAAGTTTAATCTGTTGACAAATAGTGCCATACTGTCTCATAATTGCACTTATTTTATTGCATATTTTTACAGCATGGGTCTCTGGTTGTAATACTAGTATGAAGTAGCTCACCTAATGAGATAACTTGCAGTGGAACAATAACAACAGTTGGGTTATATCAATATTACTTTATACATAGTATAAAGTAATATTGATATAATACTGGCACATATATTAAGTAGAATGAAAGCTACAATCTCATCAAATATTTGTGGAATAAACGTAAAACAATACTGAAATCTTACCCATCCTAATTGTGAAGAGAAATAAAGAAAATTAAAAACCAGTCGCCACTTAAAGAATTACAAGACACATGTTCAAATTTCCGTGCATTTGCACATTACCAAGACAGACAACTTTCACAATATTGCAAATGAACTTACCGTTTTTCTTCTGATCCCTAAAGAAGCTTTCTCTATCTTTTTTCCGCACTTCAATGAGTACCTGACCAGAAGAAACGCCGTTCCTGTCCTTGTACTCCATCCCTTCCTTCTTAATAATTTTCAATTCTCTGTTTCCCTTGTCAGAACCCTCGATTTCTTCAATCAGCTGGCAGAGCTCAAAAGACTGGTCCTCCATGAGTTCCACTTTGGTTTTCCTCTAAAATTTCCGCACTCTTCTGTGGAGACCTTTTCTCTCCTTGCGAAGCTTGGGAAAGCGTGATTTCTTGCTTGCCGGAGACAAGTATTTTAACTTGTAGTTGCTAGATGGATCTTGTCGGCGGGACTTTGTCGCGGGATCAATGGCCTTCTTTTCTTTAATTTTATGGGTAACATAGGTATACATTTTCCGGCACGCAGAGCACACATGAGGCCAACGAGGATCCGAATTACCGGTTGCCATCGGTGCTTTGCCACTTGGGATGTGCCAATATTTACAGGGCACAGGTGATGGTTCTGACTAAATTTGTCGCGAATTAAACTTATCAGTTCTCTTTCATCGTTCAGTGGTACTGTTCCTTGCTGAAGCGTTTTGAAATTGAACAATTCGCACTGAAGACGCCATTTACCATCAGGTAGGAGTAGCAGACGCACTGGCTTAAATGGGCCGATTTCCTTCTTGTAGCAACACGTACCACTAAAAAACACAACCAAGGCAAAGTGAGGAATAGAAGCCTTATCCGTAAGAAACGGTGATAACTCGTTGTCGACTGGAGTGAAGGGATCATTTTCTTTTGAAACGTCCTGTATAACACTGGAAGATCTTTTATCAAGCAGCTTCTTTCTTAAAATCGACTGCGCTGATTGTATTTTACGCTGTGATGCGGTATATAGTTGACCTTGCCGGTTCTCGCACTATCCCTTTCACTGTATTTAGGACATACCTCAGCACAATCCTCTATGACCCCTTCCATAAACTTTACGTAGTCCTTGAAGTAGCTTGGGTCTCTTCCAAAGCGTCCCTTGAGGTGAAATAGACGACTGAGAGCCAAAGGACGATTGTTGGCAAGTACCACATCTCTTGAGCGCAAGAGTAACGGCATTTCGTAATGTCCACCTTCTTGTTTGTGTATTCCTTCCTCAAGGATATTCAGAAACCTTTGATCTTCGACAGAGAAGGGGCGTGCATTCTTTTCACTGTCTCGTTCTTGGAAATCTGCCTCAAACATGTCTTTTACTTGAGTAGGAGTAAACAGTTCCTTTGCCTGAGATTGCAGAACAAGTGTGGCACCACAACGGGGAGCACCATATGAACTAGTGACTTCTCTCGTCACAACCTTCTTCGTCCACACTGGAGGGTTTTCATTCAAATCTTGCAAGGGGGAAAGGCACACCCTGCCAACAATACCTCAACCAAGATCTGTTCGTATTCCATGGGGATCGTTGTCAGCACCAGGTATTCCCTCTCTTGTGGACTGTATGCCGCACTATTGATGATTCGAACATTCAGTACTTTGCATATGGCCTTCACCACACCCTTGAACTCTGTTCCTTGATCGTTTTGAAGACTTTCTGGGAACCAGGAAGGATTCTCAACAGTTTCTTGTTGTCGCTTTCCTTATTTAATGTTTCCAGATCCTCAACTGACTGCATTGCTAATTCGCAAGTTCAGCAAATTCCATTAAGGCAGTTCCATCCTTTGGAGAAATCCTCTGCCAATTTTCCAACTTGTCTTGAAAGGCCTGAGCAACAACAGACGGATGGCCAAATCGTTTCTCTAAGACTCTCTTTGCTGTTTCATACGCATTGGGTGTAGCCACAAACTGATATCCTTCAACAACCTTTCTCGGAGTTCCAGACAGATATTGAAGCAGATACAAAATCTTCTCACTTGAATTAATGGCTCTTCTCTCTATAACAGTTTCAAAGGCACTCTTCCAAGTTGGCCAAGCTAAGGGGTCACCGCTAAACACTGTAAGTCTTGGGGGTGGCATTCGTGCTGTAAGAAACGTTTCTGCTATTGCCTGTGAGACAACAGACTGATCCACTGCTGGGTAGGATGGAGTGGAAAATAACGGCATCGGTGCATGAGTATAGGAAAGGAAGTCGCTGTAGGTCTTAGTTCAGATGGCCTCAATTATGGGCGGGTCTGTGTTCTGATCAGGTGTGGTTGTGTGAGGAACTTGCGTTATAACAGCTGCTGAAGAAGCTGGTAACAAGTTTGCAGTGTTTTTGATTGGAGCACTGGAGGAGACAGGGTTAGCAGATAAT
>OX453276.1:16114448-16314448 GCA_949710005.1 Ricordea florida | reverse complement strand
GGCAGACATGAATTCGCTGTCTTGCAAAATGTTTATGTTTCGGCTGAGTGGAGCACAGGTTAGATGGCGATGAATGGCCGCTCTAATTCCAGTCAATGCACTTGGAGTTAATGCTTTGCCTTTCTCTGTTTTCACTTCAGCGAAGAACTTTCGCAGAATTCCACTCAAGTCAGTTGCATTTACTGTTTTGAGATCCACTGTAATTTTTCTTTTCTCACACCATTTCTCGAACTTTTTTACTCCCCACTCAGTTGCTCTTTTGGTGTTTTTCGCTTGAGCTTTTTGCTCAATTTCATCCAGTTGCTCGTTGTCTAAGTCCGAGTTTTGACTAGAAAAAAGCTTAAAATTTGGGAGTTCTTCCATTTTAAAATGAAATTTCCAAAATGCAAACGGCAAACGTTCACTACGCAAGCTGTTCGCACCTGAATGGTTTTCCCGCGTCAATAAACGTAACCTGATTGGTTAATATTCATCGGATGATGAACCGAGAACCAATCAGCTGCAGGGCCGTTAATGCATTAACGACCCGCTAGGAGTCATTTGCGGCCCGCAAAGCGCGTGTTTTCAAGAGGGCGGTTTTCAATTTGGCCGCGTATCTTGATAATAATGACAATTCTTGTCTGCTGGATTTGAATGATATTCTCCTAGGCCTGGATTGTGAAGATGACCTTTCGAAGCCTGACCCTGACTTTGACTATGCCCTGTTTCTGAAGTCTACAAAGCTTCCTAGCAACGAAAACCGCCCCTTGGTTAAAGATATTAATGCTGTTGTTGATTCTTTGATGTCACCTGAACACTTCACATCATTTCAGACATTTTTCAATATTCAATGGAACAGGATGTATGAGAAGATAAAGGAATGTGTGCTTGCACACAAAGAACGCCAAATTGAACGGAAGAATTTTGTCACACTTTTCGGGCAACTGCACCTACTACATATAAGTGAGGTTTTGACAAATGAGTTTGCCAATGTACTTCAGATTGAGCCTAGCCAACTTACAAAACAACATTCCTGCACAGTTACTGAGGTCATGAGTGGCATCAGCTCAGCTATCATCAACCGAATTAAGGAGGCCACTGTCCCAGAGGAAACAACCTCCATGGCCTTTAGCAACACTGCCAACCTGCCTGCTGAAAGCAGAGGAAAAATTCGACATTGTATCGGTTGGGCTGTTGCCAAAGAAAGGGAAAAAAATCAGGAAAGAATTTAAACGACATGTCAGTGCTAAAAATGTGGCCATGCGCTCGCTAACCCAAAGAAATTTTCAAAAGAAGCAGTTAATTTCCTCACTTGCCTGGTCATCAGACACTGCCCACAGAGATTCACAATTTCAAGAAACACTGACAGTGACTGATGACAGACAACATAAGAATAATGGACTGACAGTTGTCCGTGATGATGTTTACCTGTTTGCTTTGCATCTAGAAGAGGCAAGGGTGGCATGTTTGAACATGAGAGCACTGAAGAATTTCAAAAGTGATTTAATCGAAGTTGGTCTAAAGGAACTAAGCTCCTCAGAAAACCTAAAGAGGGAATGGCAAAAACTTTTTCCAATGGATGCAGACATGGAACTCATTGATGAACTGTATTGTGGTGTTGTTGCCCGATACATGAACATGGCTGGTGCTCAGTTTTTAAGAGATTTCCGACGGGAAACAAAACTGAAGAAAACTGAGGCACACAGGAAAAAAATTCTTGTCAGATCTCAAGTGCAAGAGTTAAAGGGAACCAAGGTTTATGTAGAAGAAGTTTTAGCAGATCAATCTGAGCGAAAAAATCGATCCCACACATTGCTTCAAGCAATGTTGGCAAAGCAGCCAGCAATATTTACCAGCAGAGTTTACAAGAAGGAGGAGCTCAAGATTTTACTTCGCCTTTGTGGGATTGCTTTTAGTTCTTCCTCTGACAAGGACAAACTCTCAGAACTGTTGGTGAAATACATGAGAGGAGCCCGGCTTTCCAGTGCCCTGTGACAATCAGCAGGGTATGTTAATTGTTTTGCCAATTAATTATTAAGAGAAACATGGCTAGTAGTTAAAAAGTATTAGTTTACAAGAATGATAATGGCAAGAGTGTCTTAAAAAGAAATTAGCATATAAAAATGTCTGTCTTGGTTAATAATATTTAAATAAATAACAGCTATTATCACAATTGTTATTATTAATTTTATTGTTATATATTTTACTTTGTTCCATTTTAAGTCAAATGTCACTGACAGAACAAGTAACCAAAATCTCAATATTCTGTTTAGCTGGAAGTACTCATCCAACCGTAGAAAGTGCTTCAGAAAATACACTTCACAATGCAGGCAAGAAGTTCTGATTCTTTTAATTATTTCTTAACAAATTTGTTTGTTCTTGTCTGTATCATTGTTATTAAGCCTTGTATTTGCATTGCAGTCTTGTGAACTCCCTACACAATATTAGCATTTCATGAAACTCATTTCATACACTCTGCTGCCAAACACTGTGCCAATACTTTTGTTTATATGCCAATACTGACAGACTATTTTGCTTTTCTAAGCATATTGCATATTTTAAATCCCTTGCTACTTTCTTGCCCAATCATAAGTAGAACCAAACCAATTGTGACTGAATTGCACAGGACCTCTTCCACTGTTCATGCTAGCTGCTTGTATTTATAACTTCAAATTTTGGTTGGTTTACTGAATTGCCTGAATCCTTTTTGATTGGCCAGAGTGGTTTTATAAAACTATAATAAAAGCTATTCTTATTGTTTTAATACTAAAAGTGGATAAATTACTAGCACAATGTAACATTTTTAATGTGCATTTCACTAGGTGACATCACTTCTCAAGAGAGACCAGGTGTGTCTGTAGCTGGATCAAGCAATCAAGGCAAGTAGACTGCCAAGTAAACAGAAAAGATCTAATAGATCCATACCAAAAGGGAATGAAGTATAGCACATTTTTATAATTTTTTAACTACATTTCACTAGGTGACATCACTTCTCAAGGCAGACCAGGTGCATCTGTAGCTGGACCAAGCAATCAAGGGAAGTAGTCTGTTATCAATTCAGCATTTTAGTGGATTTTAGTTTTATTCCAACATTAAAAAAATGCACATTTTAAGAACACTAACTATTATTTTACAAGATGGCCATTCTCTTTATATACAAATATATAATTTCTTTTGTTAAACTCAAGCATTGTTATTAAATGACATTCTGTATTAATTTACTTAAAGCAGCTGATGAACCACAGCTGCTGGCTCTTGTGGTCACCAAGAGAAAGAGATTTAGGCCAACGCCACAAGAGCTTGAGATCCTGAAGGCAGATCACCAAGAAAACTACAGGGAATCAGTGGCGGCTAGGTCACTGCAGTTTGGAGTGACAGAAAAACAAATCCTGAACTGGCACAAGCGCTTCAAACCAGATTGAAATACAGGGTAATATACATGAACAACATATCTACATCTAATTATTTTTTTACGCACATTTTGGAAACCCTCACTCCAACCTTAATATGTCATGCTACAATTCTATCAAACCAATACTAAATTCTAAGAATTAAATAAAATATTTAGCCAGCACCCTCTAGTAAAGTGAGATGAAAAGGGAATGCCAAGTGCGCAAAAGGGTATTTAACGATTGAACATAAAAAAATAGAACTAATAACATGAAACTTTTTAAAGATAGAAATGTTAATCTATTACATTCCTTTTTTTGTCAAAAATGTTTTTTGTTTGTTTTTTCTATTGTTCACATTGTGCCATGCAGTATTTTTATTTATGTATTTGTGATTGAGTGATTGACCCTCTAGTTCAAATTTTAAAAGGGGAAAAAATAGGATCATCTGAGGTTATCCACCACCAAGTTTTTCCTAATCTAATGTTTCTTTGTAGCAAATCTTGTTGGGGTGAAAAAGGAGAGGCTCTCAACACTCCCTGTGTTGCTTTCCTTTGTTGTGGTACGTTGTCCAAGAATTATTTCATTCATGGTAGAGCAGTATGGGTCATAGTTAGGATTGTCATTTTGTCCATTTCTGCCTCTTTGCTGGCAAAAAACATTTTCAATGATGTTACTGTTTGTTCTGGCAGTTACCATGCCACTACCTGGAAACTTGTTGATAACTAGTTCTGAAAGCTGTCTGAAGCCCAATAACATTGAAGCAAGGTCGAACCTCAGCTTGTCAGACAGCATCATCTTGTTTTTAACTGACATGATATGGTTTGTGGACAACACTGATTTTTCCCACTCCTGAAACCAGTTTAAACACATGTCTATCTGGTTAAGTCTGCTATCAGTTGTTGATTGCACAGGCTTGGGGTCTTAAAAAATTTCAATCATCTTGCTTGAAATTTCAAGTAATTCAATGGTCAGGTCAAGTCGTGATCCGTCCTCACTGCTTAGTGAATTTCTGTATGCCTAAATAATGGAAATGAAGTTTCAAATAAGAACATGTACCCCAAATAAGTGTAAACAACTGCTGGTAAAGTTATGCACTGTACATTATAAATTGTTACATGTAGGTGTTAGGAAGGGTGGCCTATGCACTTTTGTTCATGCCAGTTAAAAGAATGTTATAGTGTGAGTGTGAGGACAATGGATATAAAAACATGCATGATTAAGGGTTTTACTTCATAACCATCCAAAAAGTAGTATTATTTGTGCCCTTTATTATTACGATAGTTTTCTCTGTAGAGATTTACATTATGTGTTAAAAGCTACCCCAACCATCTTTTTTCTTATAAATAATGATGAATGAAGTTATTCTCACCTTCATGAGAAATAGCATGTTTTTATTTAATACATCAGAAGCCAAGTGGTTCCTCATCTTATTGGCATATCCCAGGGAAAAGTGTTCCTCTGTCAGCTTTTCATGGATTTTAAGGGTGCTGTTTTGCTGATCCCATTCATAGGCTTTCTTGAAATGTTGCCACTCTACGTGTTGCCCAGTAGCTCCTTTACTTAGATATCTCACACCTCCAGCTTTGCTTTTCTCTATGTTGTTCCTGCTGAAATGAAAATAAAGATAAATTGAAAGTTTACTTTTCTCCTTTTCGAGGTGAAATGGGGCACCGGATACGTATAACTGATTTGTGTCTTGTTTAGCCTAGATCAGTCCTGAGAGGGTCCTGATAGATCAAAGTAATGTATATATGACGATCGAACGTTGTTTGAACTTTTCCTTACCTGAATTGACATTTCATCTAGGATAATTCCTCCACATTTTCCAAACTCGGACAGGTTTAAGTTTCTTGCTTCCTGTTCCATCCACTGAAGCACTTCATTGTTCAGCCCACTGTTTTGAGGAACGGAATTTTTATAATACTGGAGAAGCCTGCCGGATGGCAGTCGGAGCATCCCACTTGTTGCAATTTCATGGTATGCTTCAGGACTTCTGTTCCAAATGGATAGGCACAGCCGTATGATCCTAAAACGATTTAAATAACAGGTACACCTAATGATCAATTTTCAACGAAATAATTAAAATGTCATTTCCCCTATTTTATACAATTTAAAAGAGAATTTTTTTTAAACATACCCGGAGATACCCCCAAATTTTCCGCATCTAATGTCTTACAATTCCTAATTGGCCTTGATTTCAGATATAAAATGCACATGTCTCTTCCAGAAAAAGTAGGAACTAGTAAGTTTCCCTCCCACAAAAGTTAAAGGTGATGTTTTACCTACCAATTTCCCCGGTTTAACTGCAACAACATAAGAAAGTCAGGTTCGGACAGTTTTACAACTGCCAAGAATTAGGTTTCCAAAACGAACTGCTGGGTGCCTCTGAAAGGTTCTCACATTTCAAACAACTTGTGAATCTTTGTAACGAGTTTTAAGAAAAGCTTTTTTCTGCAGTCATTGTTTATATCCAAAAATGGTACTTTAGCTTAACAAGAGAAAGTTAATGCCAACTTACTTTGGGTGCCACCGATTTCCTGTTGCCCCCTTCGCTTTTAACGCCTTCTCCTCCCAAAATATCAATCGGTCTTCAATCAGTTTTTCGCGTGGAATTTTTTCAAACATAACTTTGAAATCTGCGTTGTCTTCCTCATCGAAATCCAACATTTCGACATTGATTTTTTCTCGTAGCTAAGCTTCCCTACGCTGGGCATTTCTCTTTAGCCGCTTTTCATCCTGAAGCTTTTGGAGCAGCTCTTCCCTATCCATTAAATCCTCCCTTTTTCTCTTTTTATTTACATTTTCTCCATTGGCACGTGATGCGTCAGTTAAATACTTCCCCCAGCTAAACCTTACATGTTTGCAGTTTGCACACATTGTTGACTTGCTTGAAATGCGAAGCAGGCCCTCACATTTCACAGAGCGATGGCGAAGGCTTGTCTCATCCCCACCAGTCGTCCACTTCTCACATACGCCCGTGACCTCGCCATTCTTATTGCGACTATTTCTGTCCGCAGCGACCGGGAATCCTCTGCAGAGATCACTTAAAGCGACCAAATATAAAATGTTGTCCAAGTCTGTGTGAGTTTTGAGTTGGGTCGGAATGTCGTTCAATGCAACCTTTCTCCCAGCCATGAAAATTTCGACCTTTAAAGCATTGTTGATGCGCACCTCGCGCACTACCAAATTTCCATTTAGTCGGTCTCCGCTGCTGGTACTGATAAATTCTACATAATCCACAGCCTTTTTACCCCAATGGAAATCGAACTTGGGATCGTATGCCTGTAGGGAGTGCCACGTTAAAGGAAGAGCGTCGCTAGCTGAGCAGTTTGGAGAAGACCTCGGAGCCAAATTTAAATAAACTTTCTTTTTACCTCCTTGAAATCTGATTCGTGCCTCCCTGATTTTGGGGAATCCCTTTTTTAAAATTCGGCAGATTTCAAAATGTGCCAGGCAATTTTCTTTGTCTGGGGTTGCTTTTTGGTAACGCTCAATAAGATCGTTAACTGATGTCGTTTGCCCACTAACACTGCTGTAGTTTTCAATCAACCTAGAAGAAATAAAACGTTATGTATTACGAATTGCCAATTGCTTAATTTGATTTAAAAAAAGTATGTATGTGTGAATATTTGACTAAAACTAGGACAACAAGAAGCGACATTTGTTTCCAGAATCTCGAAACCGTTAATGTCCAAAATTCAAATTTTAAACAAAGCAATTCGTAACAGCCAAATGGATAAATGTTTATTCGCTGCTTGGGAGCAAAAAGTCATCTTATGCAGGCTAAAATTTGTTCTGGTTGTCCACATATATGTGCTTTCTTATCTCGAAAACAACCGAGTGCAACAGAATGGTAATTCAAATACTCACCAGTGGACAACGTTAAAATTAAATGGCTCCGAACCATGATTTTCGCTTGTCACGGAAATCGGCGTCAAAGGCTGCCGGCTGTCGGCTCATGTTTCCTCGCACATATCTGTGCGTGAGACTGGTCGCATCAACTGAAGTCACAGATTGTACCAACGTTCTTAGTGTGTTTCATCCCTTGTCTCTCTTCTCTTCTCGTGACTGTTAAATTGAAACACGAAACTCACCCGCGAGGAGAGTTAATAGTTAATGGCGTTCTTAACTATGGTTAAACAATTATGGCAACTTGAGACGTATTGTAAGCGTCGTATTAACATTGCGACAGACCGGTTAACGTTTGAAACTCGCAACGTGTAAAACAACCTTCGCTCTGATTCAAATCGCCCCCAAAGCGGCAAAAAAAGACACCGGAATGCAGGTAAGTAAAAACATTTTATTTCAAGATCATGTACAACTAATACAGCGTTTGGGTTCCCTGTGTCTGATATAACACAGTGCGCCGACACCGCCTGTGACAAAATGAGCTCTGAAAAACGGTAGTAAACAACCAAACAATACCTTTGTTTAGCTACGAGGCCACAGAAAGGTCCAAGCGAAATCAATCGACGGTTCCACACCGTAAAGACAAACGAGTGAAGAAAAAACACGCACTAAATATCTTATCTCGAGATTCTAAACCTAGACGAAAAGCACATGGTTTTTATGACCATGCGAGTGTTCTTGGGATCTATGTCGTTTGTTGCTTCATGTAAGCTACACTCACTCTCCTCTGTAGATAATAACTCGCATTCCTTTCTAATGAATTGTTTTTGTGTCAAAGACAGTTTTATACTTCTCAGGATGGCTGCTAGCGGAATCATAAATATAAAGGCAGAGGTTGATGATGCTGATACCCACAAGAAACCAGTACTTATCGCAGGGCAAGTGTACTGGTAGCATAAGCTTTTCATACTCCCACAGTGATTTGTTGCCGATGTACTTTCCATATGCATCATCTCCGTGTTCTAAAGAGGGATAAAAATAGGTGCGTCCTAAGCCAACTGTGTTAACTTCCGAGCATGCATAATTCCCTCTTAAAGAATCAAAATAGAAGTTAGTAGTGTCACCATTTAACTTTTTGCCAGAGATAACTTGATGTATACTTGTATCTAGGGCACTTTCGTTTTGAAGTGATCCACATACTTGGTCAGTTTCAGTGTGACTTTCATATCCAGCCTTTTGCTTTCTACTTTGACAAACCTTTTATTTGGCGATTTATTGCCACCTATTTTCCTCTTCCTTTGTTAACGAGGTCACATCGTCCACATTAAACCAAGCCTTTTCGTTCTTGTCAGTGATTAGATCATTAAATTCAATGTTATATTTGTGAAGATTGTGATCGGCCTCGATGATACGGCCTTCACAATTGCTTTTTAACAAGGTTTTCTTTCCTTTGACAGATTTCTTTGACGTAGGTATTCGGACTAGGATGGATTCTCCTATTATAATACAACAAAGGAGGCTTGCGTTTTAATTCTCTTTTGACCATTGCTTGCGCTGCACCATGCGAAGCATCCAAAGCTTTTTTGGACACCGTGTTCACTGTCCAAATTGCTCAACTCTTCCTCAGTGGGGTTTTCACAGTTTTCTCTCATCAATATTCACTTTTTGAACTTGGAAGTCTCTTTTTTTCATCAAGAAACAGTTTATTTTTTTGTCTGTTAACGGGGCGACCAAAATATACTTCAAATGGTGTCAAGAAGCCAGGTGAGCTCTGTGGTGATTCATTGTAAAGTTTTTGGTACTGGGGGAGACTTTCCACCCAGTTAAGGTCATTTTCACAGTTAATAATGTCAAATAGTGGATGGAAGAGCGAAACATACACAGATTGATATGACAGTGTTTTGGTACTGTCAGTAATTATAAATAGTGTCACATTTGTAACTGATGATTTCATTTTCGCGAAAATGGAACGCATTACAAAATTACTGGGCAAGAACGTATCCCAGTTAATAACCATTACTATTAGGGAAAAACAATGATGCGCGGGTGTTCTTGGCCGCTTTCTTGCCCTTCAACAATTCTTGCCTATTCTCTTCTACTCTAGCGCAATTTGTGGCATTTTGCCATATTTGGTACTAAATCGTCTCACATGGCAGTAAAATTCTTGTTACTTTCGGCAATCCCTGTTTCCAAAACTATGGGTATTGCACCGCAACATTCATGTATAATGCGCGGATATTATGACCCGCTTACTTTTTCCCCAATCTGCTATTCTTGATATTGGGGAACGATTGTAAACCACCCCCTTTTATTGCTGAAAATTTGCCCCCTTCTGTGAGCGACACTCCTTTCTATGCATTGTAGCTCTATGTTGATGGAGAAACGAAGCATACGCTGATTGATATTATAGTATTTTGCTACTGTCAGTAAGTATAATTAGTGTCACGTTTGTAACTGATGATTTCATTTTCGCGAAAATGGAAAATTACTGGACAAGAACGTTGTGAAATTTGCGGACATCTCGAAGCCCTTCTTGACCTTTCCTCTTTCCAAGTGTAGAATTTTGTGAAATTTGTTACTCTTGCAATTTTTGCCATATTTGTTGCTCAGTCTTTTCACATAGTAAGAAAAATTCTTGTTACTCTTGCGATTTTTGCGAAATTTGCGGACATCTCGAAGCCCTTCTTGACCTTTTCTCTTTGTAATTGAAGTATATAGTAAAATTTGTTATTCTTGCTATTTTTGCCATATTTGTTGCTCAATCTTTTCACATAGCATGAAAAATTCTTGTTACTTTTGCGATTTTTGCGATATTTGCGGACACTTCGGGGTCCTTCTTGGGTTCTTTTGTTTCTAAGTCTTGATTCTTGTTAGATTTGTTATTTTTGCGGTTACATTTGTTATTTTTGCGGTTACATTTGTTATTTTTTCGATAATTGCGATATTTGTCATGGGGGTTTTTAGCTAGCAAGAGAAATCCTTGTTACTTTTGCGATTTTTTGCGATATTTTCAGACATTTCGGGGTCCCTCTTGGCTTTGCTTTCTAAGTCTTGAATGTTTTTACATTTGTTACTTTTGCGATATTTGTCATAGGTGTTTTTAGCGCGCAAGAAATATCCTTGTTACTTTTGCGGTTTGTGCGATATTTGCGGACATTTCAGGGTCCTTCTTGGCTTCTTTTGTTTCTAAGTCTTGATTCTTGTTAGATTTGTTATTTTTGCGATTTTTGCGATATTTGTAAGTGATTTTGTGACATAATTTTTTCTCAACTATTTACACCCCCACCCCATAACAGTATATTATGTTAAACATAAAAAAAAAAATAATAATAATAAATATCAATACCAGCAATAATAATAATAATAATAATAATAATGGTAATAATACAATAATAATCATGATAATAATTACAAGAAATGAGAATGTAAAAGAAGTGATAATGATATAACAATAAGTAAATACATAAATTGCGGTTCTATCCTTCATGGGAAAAACCATCATGAGTTTTTTAAAAACTAGCTTCGCGAGGTTTTGTGGGAGTCGTATTTCTAGTTTGACATTGTAGAAAGCCGAGTGACATCATTTCATCACGTGGTAAACCCTATAAAACTACTCATTTGATGTGGTTATCATACATTAAAATAAACTAGAGGAGTCATAGTTTTTAAAAATATAAGCCACTCTTGGTCCCTCTTTTTGGTACCAAATCATGAAATTTGAGGTCCTGGCCCCATGGACTTAACTTATCGACAGCTCACCGGCATGTTCCCGACTGTCAGCCGACAGTCGGTCAACAAGTTAATGGCCATGTGCGCAAATTCTGTTGGCCGACTGTTGGCCCTTCGTCGGCCAAATATTATATATTCTATAATAAGAAGTGAAGTGAATTCAACCCGTGGATGGTTGTATTAAGCTACAAAATGGAGATATTCCAACATGTGGTGGCACTAGTAACTTGTACGTCTATGTAAGGTGTAAACATTTGAAGTCATCTGAAGCCAAATGATGAAGATAAGGAAAAGATCATTGAAGTGGTACATAAAAGAAAGTTGGAGCGTTGGTTTTTAAACGGAAGCCTGTCTGACGACAGAGGATGTAGAAGAACCTTTAGTGGAATGGGCTATACTGACCTTGTGGTGAATGAAAACAAGCCTTTTATGGTGAAATACACCTACTCCACACAAACTACCCAAACCAAATGCCAGTATTGGGCTTGGAATACTGAGGGCGTCCCTCAGTTTGCCTTCAGTTTGACTGGAAACACAGTGTATGTTGTTTTTATTTTGTGTATTTTAGAATATTGAACCTACAAGTTGGTATATATATTGAGTGCTCTGTGTTGTGATAAATGCAATGCCAATTCAGAGGTATATCTTTGCTAAGAAAATTTCGAGATAAAAGGAAGTTCTTGCTCCCAACTTAGCGAAGGAGCAGGGACAAATTTGCAATCTGGTTGTGTTTTACAGCGCGAAGCTCGCTACCGTTTCCAACGGAACAAGATTTTTGACATTTTTTTGACACTTTTTATTGGGGGCGGAGTTTGCCAGACCGTGTGAAATTACCGCGCTGGAGTAGACATTTCTTGTTCAAGCTTTCTTCTTTTTGCCTGGACCGTTGGTTGAACTACAGGTGAATCTAGCTCACTGACTCTCAGAAGTACTTTCCGATATAGCCCTTCATCTACTGAACTGGCACGAACAAACATCTCTTGAAAATTATCTGTGTCGTCCTCGTTGAGGTTGACAAAATCGCCATCTTCGTCCTTGTATCATGTATCCGCAAAGTGCTGGACGTGTGATGTTGCAAGCTACCGCAGGGCCGTCAGATGTCTTCTACAAGCGAGGAGAATGAATACCTTAGTACCTTTCCATCGACAATGTCTGCTTCGACGCAAATTTCTCTCTCCCATACTCCACTTTCACTTGAAATTTCATGTCGCCGCCGAGCAACAAACTAAAAATATCCCATAAATTCTTGTCGCGCCACATATCAGTCTAGACTGTCTCCGCCCACTTTGTCATCGGGGCTCATTGGTAAAGTGTCAAAAAAGTGTCAAAAATTTATCAAAAATCTTGGTCGGGTGGAAACGGTAGCGAGATTTGCGCTGTAATAAAAACGTGAATTAACATTCGTTTGAAACCTCCATAGATGTCACAGAAAAGAGTCCAAAGATATGAACTTGTAGTCTCAAGGGTATTAGCTTTAAGGAGCAAGACTGAATCTTTCTGAAATGTTATATTATACCAAACATTCCCTAATAAAAACTGCTTTCTAAACACTAATCTGATGTCTTAACTGTTGGCCATAATAAAAACAATCATTTATATTTTTGGAAGTGTAAACATGAAACTATGTGGTTTGACTATGTAGCTTTTAATTACAAAAGTAAATATCAAGCATGAACCATTATGAAATAACAAATGAAATCAAAATGAACCATCAAAACTGCTATCTCAGTTTAAACTAAAAGCTGAATAATAGCAATGTTCAGGGACAGTGAATTCCCTCCTTATCATAGATCGTTTCCAATACGGAAGTTCCTGGAATCTCAGGCAGGCACGTTACAGTTAAAACCTGCCAATTTTCGCAGAAATGCCAGCTATCAGGTCATTTCTGAGCCTCATCCAAAATCTGCCTCATTTTCGTAATAATTTTTCCTACCATAGTACAGGCAGCTATTTCCTTGGACAGTGAACTTCCACAGTACAAACATGTACCTGCTGCACTCAAAGGCACGCTACATGAACAATATTCTGAAGTGCTGCACTGCTGAGGGACATATGTGTCCTTGTACTTGTTTTAGTTGTCTTGAAATGGGTTTTGCAGCCTTATAAACCAAATAAGGGACATATGTTCATGCCTAAATACCTTTTCTCACCTTTGTTTTACAAGAGGAAAACTAGCATAGGAAGCAAGTTGTTGATGTTTTGACTCACATCCCTGCATGGAATTTATTCCCAAGCAAACACCAATATTTTCAAGAAGCGGTATGTGTGGAAAGGGACACAGTAGCCCATAGACTTGCTGAGTGGAAAAGTGATGTTAAATTAAAATAGTGTTGGCATTCCTGCTCCAAGTTTGGTAGGTCACCAGGGTTAATATTAGACTCTACTAGCAAGGGACAGACAGTTCCTGAGATGAACACCCGTCCTGCGAAGGGGCAGTAAAATAAATTCTTGGGTATTTTCCCTGTCAGTCTGAGTTGCAATCAGATGAATAAAGCCAGACAAAATTTCTGGGTTTCCCTCCCAGTAAATCGAAACGCAAATTCAGATGACTTCCTCTTCTCTTTAAACCACTTGAAAATTTTGTTGTACATCTTCTTGCACTGAAGTTGAAACCTGATACTTTTCAAATGCTTTCGCAGTGGATTTTCATCAAGCAAATCAAGACCAGCCTTTGTAGTGGCAGGAATCTGTGCTCTAGCCAAAACATGTGTGAAAAACAGTTTGTGCCAAGGCCCCCAGCAATTATTTTCCAAATGAAGGCTATCACGCTTTGCATTTTGAATAATAGGACCAATAACTGGCTCAAATTCTTGTCTAGATTTTAGGCCCGCTATATAATTGTACACTTTTGTACGCAATGTTTGTTGCTGAGATGAATTGATTGGTGTCCTTTGTGTTGCTTTAAAGTTTTGAACCTGGCCACTTCAACCCTGAAATAATAGGACTACGGTTTTCACCTGTTTTGAGGATCACTACCCAAACTCCCTCCACGTTCCTGTAATTGAGAAATCTGATGGTACAAGTTTGAACTCAAATTTGCCATGCTGATTTCTTACTGAAAATGTCTGACTTTCAATTTCAGTGATCTGTGATTTAAGCAATCTCCCATATATAAGCATTGAGGGGTGATCCTCTTTACAGTTAGCTCCGCACAGGAGAAAATTATCATCTGGAGAGGCAACTCTCTCTTTAACAT
Source organism: Ricordea florida (assembly GCA_949710005.1). Lineage (NCBI taxonomy): Eukaryota > Metazoa > Cnidaria > Anthozoa > Corallimorpharia > Ricordeidae > Ricordea > Ricordea florida. The sequence continues at coordinate 16,300,303 of OX453276.1, read as the reverse complement.
TCAGAAAGGATACAAGCCAGGCACTAGCCTCGTTAGCTTTTCCAAAAGGCACACCATCTGCAACTACTGTCACACGAAAATGACCCTTTTCCTTACCAAACCACATTAGGAAATTAGCATAGTGATTATCTTAGTAAAGATAGAGATCTGCAACTTGGAGCAAATTTTCTTGAAGGTCAATATAATGACCAGAGACTACTGGTAGTAAGTTGTCATTAATTTCTTCGCTTTCATTTTTAACTCGCGAATGCGAAGCAATGAACAAGTTATAGCAGTGGGGGAGAAATTCCACTTCCATCACCTGGTCCCTCAATTGATGTTAAGGTTTTGGGAGTCCGCTGAGCGGAAATGTGACCTCAGAATCACAGAACTCCGGAACACCGATTTCACATGGAGAAATGTTTTTTTGTAACCGAAGTTGTTCTAGAGCACCACTTCGGAAACGATGGGCTTTTTGTGGCGATGGTTTTTATTCTGGAGGGATCTGTTCAGATGTCTGGCATTTCCTCTACCTTGATAAGTACTCCCACTGGTTTGGCGATGTAAACTGCTCCGACGGCGAATGGACTTCCATTTTGTCTTGCAAGAAAGTCTTCACGAATCCACGTGAAATACGAACAAATTTACGCTAAGCACGAGCAAATGTACTCCAAATACTGTGCGGACACAAACGAGTTTACAGGCACGACCAACTCAACTCCATGTATGTACAAATATTCGCTAAGTGTAAAGAAATACGAACGAGATGGCCAAATCCACGGTAAAGACAGGCAAATCAATGCTAAAGGCGAACAAATCAACCCCAAAGGTAAACAAATCTACGACAAATCCAAAAAAATCTACAATGAGCTATAAAAGATCGAACGAACGCGAACAGACATGTGAGAATAATTCTGTGAATGAACAGCTTGCAACAAACGGAATTGAATGTACCGACCAGGGATCACCATGTGACACACCAACTGATAAATTTTAACAAGTGCTGATGAGTTGCATTTAAATGAAGTGAAGTGTAGGAGATCACAGTAAGGTATTTTTATACCCTGCATTTTTTATTTTTAAAGTGAACCTTCCAGAATTCCCTACATGAAAATAATCAAACTATTTGGAAAGACAAAAATATTTCGAGATGCTGCCAAATCATATCTGAACAAGAGTGTTCCAAATTCATCGAAGCTTATGTTTATGCACAACCCAGAACACATAAGGGAAGTCAACAGGAATGCTGAAGTGAAAAGTAGAAGGAAAGTTAGCAAGTTACAAGCAACAACAGCACGCACTGAAACGCAATTACGTCAAGCAAAGAAAAATGAACACAATTTACTTTCAATGATAAATTTTTTTCTCAGCAACATTAAATGTGGACCAGAATATGCATGTACCTGTTGTGACCAGTTGTGGTATAAGTCATCTGAAGTGAAATGTAATGTTTAAAACTACAGGGTTTGTTCACAACATATTTTAAATTAACACGTTCTAAAAGCAAACGGGATATTCTAAAATGCCGATTTTTCGGCAATGATCATTCACTTTAATGGAATTTTTACCAAGGGTGGTTAAAAGCGAATAAAGTTTCGTGAAATTTCTAAAGAAGAAGTAAAATTTTACTAGCAAGTCACTTCATGTGGTAAAATTCTTCTCAAAGAGCATGATTTCTTCCAAAGGTAATGCAGGTGGAAAGCAAAACCTGCACTAAACATGTAAAAGTACATGGAAATTTCCATGTACCTCGCAGTCAAACATAAGGCAAGGTACATGGAAATTTCCATGTACCTCACAAACAAACATATGGCAAGGTACATGGAAATTTCCATGTACCTCTCAGTGAAACATATCGGACAAGGAACATGGAAATTTCCATGTACCTCGCAGTCAAACATATGGCAAGGTACATGGAAATTGGTACATGGAAATTTCCATGTACCTTGCAATGAAACATAGGGCAAGGTACATCCATGTACGTTCCCATGTGTTAGCTTTTTAACGGTATTGTAAAAGAGGCATGGACATTTCTATGTATCAGTGCACCGGTGCTGCTCAAAGAAACATGAAAATTTCCGTACAACTGCATTGCTGTATAAAAGAGCATGGAAGACATTTAATGAACACATATCACCGTGAAGTACCCTTTTTAATATTGTCTAATTTAGTACAATGTATATAGATTACTTGTAAAAGTTCCCGGAATTGAACAGTTAATCTTGCCAGAAAAGCTAAGTATTTAAAGCGTAAAAAATTCAATAAATAAAAAGTGCTGATTGCATTTAATTTAGTCGATTGAGACTTCTTCACCATCTGACAAGTTTTCATCTTCGTCTTCAACGTAAATCGATTGTTTACGTGATTTCTCTCGTTCAGTCATCCTTCTTCAAATCATGCGTAGCCTTTGCTCATCTTTCTCTGCGATGATGCAGTTGTGCCTTTTTTCAGCACAAGCAGCGGCCGCTGATCCTAAAAGTACGAGCAAGATAATTGACATAGTATCATTTCACCAACTCTTGTTATTTAAGCCTGCATTTTTTTTATCTTTTTGGTGGTCTGTCTGAATATGGTATTACTGACTGTTCGGCCCGTCCGATTTATGTATTGTTAGTTTTTTATTAAATTGTGATAAATAATTAAAATAAAAATATAAAGAAATCATTTAATATCTTAATATTTTGTACTAATCGGGTTAAGGTAATTTTTTTCATCACAACAGCCCTTTTCATGGTTAACTTTGCTCATGTTCATTACACTAAAATGTAGCATATTTGTGAGGCAATTTCGGTAGGTTTGATATGTGTGAGGCAATATTTTGTAGGTCTTGCCCAAAATTGCCTCGCATCTTCGGATTACACTGCAATGCAATTAAGAAAACTTAACCCTGAAAAGGGCTTTTTCGTCTCAACCTTAGCAATGTCATGGTACACGCGTGATTTTAACGCATGTGGCAGCGCATTACTAGAACGTAATCAGGGTTCACAACAACGGTAAAGCAGATACGTGGAAATAGAGTATCAAATCCAAAACTAGGGAGAAATAAACGTTGTTGCATTTCTTCAGTATTTTTTAAGGCAGATATCCCCTCACTCCATTTAATTGCCTGTGCCACTGCAGAGATCAAGAATCCAGCTTGGGCGAGAGCATGCGCGAGGCCGCCCGAGGTGGACGTGTTGTGTGAAGAGGGATAATAATCCTCCAAATTCTTCCAACCGTGATATAAAGTTATCTTATCTAATATGAAATGATAAGTTGAATGTTCTAGAAGTATATGTCGACCAAAGGGCGTAAAAACAAACGTGGTGACAGAGGTTCGCTTGAAGAGGGAGACCTCAACGACGCCAAAAGACCCAACATGGCCGCTAGCGGGGACAAGGAAACACTCAAAGGAACCGAAAATCCACCTCCCGAGCCTAGTTTGGCCGAAATTAAGGAGATGCTAGTGGAAATACAAACATCAGTAGTGAGTATTTTAAAGGAAAACCAAATATTCAAAGAAGAACTTGTGCAGCTGAAGTCAGCGTCTCAAGCTCAACAACGTGATTTAAACAAGATGAAAGCTTCATTGGAAGCCACAACGAAGGAAAACCGTGCGCTTAGAGAAGAACTTGCGTCTACGAAGAAGAAATTGAACAACGAAAGTGAAGAGACGGAGCGCTTAAGCGAAGAGCTGGATAATTTGGAACAGTATACCCGAAAAAACTCGCTAGAAATTCACGGCATCCCAGAAGATGCCTACACATCTACGGAATATGTGGTTATAAAACTTGGAGAAACCTTAAACGTACCAATTGAGCTGGAGGACATCGAAATTTCCCACAAACTCAATACTCGGAATAAGCCTATCATTGTAAAATTTGTGAGCCATAAAGTTAAGTCCAAACTTTATAAAAGCCGAATAATGTTAAAACGTGTCAATGCTTCGGATGTTTTCCCTTCCAGAAGCTACGCCGCCGCTGTCGATCGTAAGCCCCGTATATTTATAAACGAGAATCTCACTGCTTACCGACGGAGTATCATCAAGAAAGCGAACAGCATGAGAAAGGATGAATTGATTCAAAGCGTTTGGACACTAGATGGAAAAGTTTATGTTAAAACATCGCCGGACGGATCACCGGTAAGGATTTATTGTTTGGAGGATTTAGATAACTTATAAAGTTTTTAAGATCTGTGCAAACATGCTAGTTTAGGAGAGGGATTTGTTATTGAAAAGGGACAGAGGGACACTCTTACCTTAACTTAAATTTAGGTTTTTTGCTTTTTTTTTTTCTATCCCATTATTATTTTCGATCTTGTTTTTCTGAGCTTTATTATTTTTATTCAAAAACGTAGGTGTTAAGTGTAGTTGTTTTTCAAGCTTTGTTTTCTGTACAGGTAGTTACCATGAATGATTCAAGAAATCAAAAATGTATAATAGTATCACTAAATGTGCGTGGCATTAGGGATCAGGTAAAGAGGAGGAGCATATTCTCGTATCTAAAAGATCAAAAGGCTTCTTTTTACTTTCTCCAAGAAACTTTTTCAGAAGCAAGTGATGAAACCATATGGAAAAAAGAGTGGGGAGGGAACATTATTTTTTCGCATGGTAGTCGGCAAAGCAGAGGTGTCTGTATTTTAATTGATCCATCACTGAATCAGAAATTGGAGCATTCCTTTACTGATAATTCTGGTCGAGTAGTGCTAATAACATTGAATTTCAATTGTTTAAAATTGTCACTCTGTAATGTATATGCCCCTAATAACCAAAGTGAACAATTGCTATTTATCCAAGAACTTAATAATTGTCTGATTGATCAATCAGAGGTGACGATGCTAATTATAGGCGGTGATTGGAACTGTACCCTAACAAAGAAAGACAAAAAAGGTGGATTAGCATGGAAACCAACGAATTTTAGAAACTGTATTTTAATTACCATGGACATGCTTGACCTTGTTGACATACAAAGAGAACAACACCCTAACGTGAATAAATTCTCCTATTTTTCGAAGGCCTTAAAGTTGAAATCAAGAATCGACTTCTTTCTTTTGGCCAAGGAGTTGAAAAAATATGTCTCAAAAGTAGACATCCAGACATCAATAGCTCCAGACCACAACTTAATTTACCTGTCGCTTAATTTGCCTCAAGAAACCTCCAGAGGCCCTGGCTTTTGGAAATTTAATAATACCTTACTAGAGGATAATAAATATGTCGAAAAAATTAAAAGAATATATCCGCAGTTACGCGAGAGATATAAAACCGTTGTTGATAAACAAATGTTATGGGAACTTCTAAAGATGGAAATCAGATCTATAACTATCTCCTATACTAAAGGTAAACGCAAATTGCTTAACAAACGTGAACTGGAAATCAAGGAAATGCTAGACAATCTTGATGACATAATTTGCAATAGTGATGATCTTCAAAATATTGACCAAGACTTAAAACTGTATGATAACCTTAAAAAGGAGCTTCAATCACTGTATGAACGTAAAGGGAAAGAAGTGTTGTTTAGATTGTTGGATTGAAAAAGGTGAAAGGCCAACCAAATATTTTTTCAATCTTGAGAAGAGAAACTACAACAAGAAGACCATTTTGGAACTTGAATTGGACAATGGAGAACTCTTAACCGAGGAAAAGTTGATCTTGCAAGAAATTGAATCCTATTATAAAGATCTGTATACATCCAAAGTTTCGGCAACCCTGTCTGACTTTGACCAATTTAGTCAAAACCTTGAAATTCCTCATCTTTCTAATGATGAACGAGACAGATTGGAGGGTCCTCTAAGTTTTGACGAATGCAAACAAATACTAAACTCCTTTAGCAATGGAAAATCACCGGGAGAAGATGGCTTTACAGTTGAATTTTACCAAAAGTTTTTTGACATTTTAGGGGAAGATCTTGTCGATTGCCTCAACGCTTCTCATGAAACAGGACAGCTTTCTATTTCTCAACGCAGGGGTGTGATAACCTTAATACCAAAAGAAGAAGAATCACTAGTAACTTTAAAAAACTGGAGACCAATTACACTTCTCAATGTCGACTACAAAATAGCGTCGAAAGCAATAGCGAAGAGAATTGAACCTGTCTTACCAAGTTTGATACATTCTGATCAAACAGGATTCATTAAAGAGAGGTATATTGGAGAGAATATTAGGCTTATAAGTGATCTTCTGGAACAAAGCGAAAAAGATCAGAGCACAGGAATTCTGTTGTCTCTAGACTTTCGTAAGGCTTTTGATACTTTGGAATGGCCATTGATACAATACATGCTAAGTAGGTATAATTTCGGAACGAATCTCAGAAAGTGGTTTGAGATCTTTTACACCAATGTAGAAACTGCAGTACTTAACAATGGTTTTGCCACTAATTGGTTCAAGCCCTCTTCTGGAGTGAGACAGGGCTGTCCTTTATAGCCTTTTCTTTTTATTTTAACTGCAGAACTAATGTCGAATAAAATACGTCAAACTGACAGTGTAAAAGGCATTTGTCTTTTTAATAATGAAATCAAATTAAGTCAATTTGCAGATGACACAAACCTATTTTGTGCAAATGTAGCATCGGTAGAAGCGGCAATGGCTGTCGTTAATCAGTTTGGTGAGATCTCTGGACTTAAACTTAACATCGAAAAGACGAAAGCAATGTGGCTTGGCAAATGGGCTAATAAGCGTGACAAGCCGTTAAATCTTAAGTGGGTCCACTCTCCGACAAGGTTCTTAGGAATATTTTTATCATATGACAAAAAGGGTAATGACAACTTTAATTTTAATCTTAAGATACAGAAACTGCAAACGAATCTCGATATGTGGAGATCGAGGGACTTAACGTTATTCGGAAAGGTGTTAATAATAAAAGCACTAGGAATTTCTTCACTTGTCTATTCCGCTTCGAATGTACAGGTTCCCGGTGAGATTATAGACAATGTTAAGGGAAGATTATTCCGTTTTCTGTGGAAAAATAAGAAAGACAGAATCAAAAGAGTAGGTTTGTATCAAGACTATGACAAAGGAGGACTTCGCATGGTCGATTTTGAAACATTTGTGAAATCGTTGCGCTTAGCCTGGATCCCTAGGCTCCTCCGTTCTGGTCACCAAAACTGGAAGGTGGTTCCTGACCACTGTTTCAAAAAACGAGGAGGCTTAGAACTCTTACTCAGTTGCAACTATAATATTGATTTCCTAGATGATCTTCCGAAATTCTATAAGGACGCGTTAAAATTTTTCAGCGAACTTACATCTCTTTATTCCAACAATTCTTGGCGTGATCAACTGTTGTATAACAACAAAGACATTTTAATCGGAGGAAAATCTTTCTTTAATAGGGAGTGGTACTCGAAAGGAATACTTGAAATCAGAGATCTTCTAAGTCGAGATGGTAGCTTTCTCTCTTTTAGTAACTTTCGTAACAAGTATAGCCTAAAAAAAACAAACTTTCTTCAGTTTTATCAGGTAATCTCTGCTATTCCAAATCATTTGCTGTTAAAAGCGAGAACACAAGATTCCCCTACAGCCTTAAATTACAACGACCTGACTTTTTTTCAATTAGGAAATGAGATTGAGATAAACCTTTTGAATGCTAAAGCGAAAGACTTTTATTGGCTCCTGGTTAAAAAAACTCATGCTTGTAAACAAACTGGCTTTAAACGATGGGAAACCGTTGTTAAATTAAACGATGAACAATGGAAAAACATCTACAACTCAGTTAGGAAAATATGTAAAGAGAATAGACTAAAGGAGTATCATGTCAAATTTATTCATAGAATAATAATTACTAAAAAGGAACTTCACAGGTTTGGAGTTAAATCTGATGATAATTGTCTTTACTGTGGCGAACAAGACTCGATTGATCATACGTTCATTGAATGTCCATTTACCAAGCGCTTTGTTAAAACCTGCATAGGCTGGTTCAATGATACAAATGGCTCACAATTTAATCTAACAACTGTCGAGCTTTTATTTGGTATTCCTAACCCCTCTTCAGTTCTACTTAAGAGACTTAACTACACTCTTTTATTCATGCGTCGCTATGTAAACATCAGGAAATTAAACGAGGAAGCACTGATCCTTTCAGATTTTATCAGTGAAATTAAGCCCAGATATCGATTGGAAAATTTCATAGTTAACGCCTCCTAGGCATCATAGTATACCATCAAGGAAAAATGTAACCTCCTTGGAACTTTACCCTATGCCACACACTTTTATTTTTCCCTTCTTGTAAATATTTTTCAATTGTCATAGGTTAATGTCACCACTTCTGTATATTTCGTTGTGATAGCTACATGTACTATTGTAATACCTACTTTTAGTTTTTGTAGTGTTTGTAAATAGTGTTGTAACTTAAACATTACATGTAATTGGTTTTTTTTTAAACTAATAAAAATTATTAAAAAAAAAAAAAAAAAAAAAAAGAATCCAGCTGTGTGGACAATCATACATGGCGATTAACCTTTCATTCAGATCCACTGGCTTTTCTCTCTTGTGGACGTCTGATCCTTGGGATACCTGGAAGAGACTACTAATTTTTCTGCTATGGGTACATTTGCCCCAATGGCATGTGAAAAATGGAATGATGTCCCGATTCATACTGATCCTATCTGTATAAAAAAATGTATAAAAAAAAGCATTAAGAACGGTTATTTTGGTCTAAAATTGGATAGAGACTTAAAAGCAGGGTTACAGAACCTTAACTAAAAGTAGGGTTTTATTCCGCCTCATCCCCGTTTCCTCCCATTTCAGAACTTTACCCCCTCCTGGCATAATTGATGCACCTGTTACAACTGACCGATACAGTTCTAGTCAATATTTGAGGTAAATCAAGCAACCAGGAGCCCCTTACCCGGAGCTTCCACCTTCCATACTGACCCTCTGAGTCAACCCTGTCCCGTATCTTTTTATTTTTAAAAGGACCTCCCATGGGGTTTTTTGCGAATGTTTACGTAATAGCCAATCATAAGAGAGCTGCTGTCCTTTATTGTTCAGGTCACATGTAGGCCACACGAAACGATTTCAATAATGGCGGAAAGCGTTGAAAGTTTATCAGACGAAAGTACTGATATCTTTGAGGCAACCTCCCCAGAATACAGCACGTCTTACAAAAGAAGTAGCGAAGAAGCGACTGCTGATAATTCTGCGACAACTTCTAGCTGGGGAAAAGGAAAGTCAAACAAGAAAAGAAGTAGTTCGAAAACCACAAAAGTCACGCGTCCGGAGGTGAATAAACAAAGAAAACAGGAAACTGCTATGTTAGATAGAAAAGAAATGGAAGAACTTTCTGCTTGGATTTTTAGCATCGAACAAGCAAACAATGTTGAGAAACGAATACGACTGACGTTGGCGGAAGGTCCAAGGATCAACTGTCAGAGCGATCGGAAATCTTTCACCGAGCATGTTTTAGGTGTTTCTCAGAAACAACAATTTCAACTCTTGGTTGCTGGGTTTTGCCGAAAATTTTCGACTGTAGCAAAGGAATCGTTTGAGAGTGCACTGTTTGAGAGTTTGAGAGTTTTTGTCTAATTTCCACCCTGGCAAGAACACGCAGGAGCGTATGATTTTGGACGGATTATTGAAGGAGTCAGAAGAAGGCTTCAGTCCAGAGTCTGTTCATTGTGTTGTTAGCGTCCTTCACGAATCTGTTTACACCATCATCCACGAGCACATGCGTCTTAAAAGGTCAGAAACCTCAGCCGAGACCATGGGCGAAGCCGCGCATCACACCAGACACGAGTTGAGAGAAGAATGTGACGATACTTTGTATCGTTATTGTGGAGCAGCTATTCACCGGATGATAAAGCTGAGGAAGGGAAGAAAGGACACGATGAATTGTCAAGTCAACGAAAGCCGATTTTGGAAAAGGAATTAACAATTCTGCAGGAACTATTGATGAAGGACAAATCAGACATTACATCTAGGCTAAAACACCTCGACGAAGGCAATCTGATCTTTCCACGAGCTGAACTGATTCCATTTTTGAGGTCTGTTGACAACGAAGTTTGGGAATTTGCGACTGACTCCAACCTACGAAAATATCCATCGAAGTTTCTAACTATGTGTCAGACTAGAGTGTTAAACAATGAAAATCTGGAATTGGACTTTCGGCTGCTTGTTGCATCACTTGTGACCTTTAAAAATGATTCTGACATAGACATTGTTGATGGTCTTTTTCAAGCCTTAGTCTCAAAATTTGCAAACACTCATATACATGAATTCATGAATGCCAGAATAGAGAGAGAATAAAAAGGTCAAGGTAAAGTGGTGGGCACTGATGAAATGCTGCGACACCGTTTAAAAGCTTACTCTTTGGCAACAAAACGGAAGTAGTAACTTACTGTAAGAATAATGTATTTGTTCAAGTTTTATAGTCTTTCATTTCCAGGTGCAAACCATGCAGGATATGTTATTACGTGAATGCTCATATCCCTAAGCCAATTTGGTGTTTACTTTTCACTCTTCTTGACAGTGGATTAATATTACTATTGGAAATGAAAGGGTTCTTATTCCTTTGGACACAATCTGAGACATTTCAAATCAGAGGATGTTAAGTCCTTTGCACAGTAAGATATTGTAGCTTTATTTCTTCATTTTGTGTTGTAGTTACTGTCATTTAAGTATTTAGCCTTACAGAGAGCTTCAATTATAGAATGACAAAATGATGGTTAATACTTTTGCCTCAACCCAATATAGCCTAGTATTAAAATATCTATTATAATAAATGACACTTACTAGGAGCAGCAATCAATCATATCAACTTGCATGGTTATTAAATAAAATATATTCCTAGCCCGATGCATTTCCACACATAACCCATGTGAAAGTACAAAGATTCAGAGCTAAAGTTTGCTCAAGCAAAATTCTCAAGTATGCAGTAATAAGACTGCTGGGAGAATCTGCCATCAAATTGATGCCACCCCTGCTGGTGTCAATATAACTGTCAATGAGTGCACAAAGGCCATAAGTTTGCACTAAAATTCCCACAGACTTACCACAGCCAATAAGCACCCCGTATGATGGCTGCTGAACATTGCTGATATGTGCTGCTAGATCAGCAAAATCATTAGCATCTGTAAACCCAAAAATTGCACGTACTGACTCTACATTACATTCTGTGCCCGCTGACTGAACAACATCATCAACATCTAAATAAACAGCTGTGTCACCATAGACCTCATCATACATGTCATTGCCATCACATATTGTACTGATAAATGACGATGCCCACAACTGAGGTAACTGTTTCCAGAGTAAGGAAACATCCAAATTATGTTGCACACAATAGGCCCCAAATCTAACAGCAATGATTGTACAGGCATTGCTGCCTTGTCGCCCTCTTATCGTGGACTGTGCAATGGTAGTTGGAAGGATAAATTGACACAGAGAACTAGAAACTTTAGTACACTTAACAGAAATCTGGTTTTCAGTAGAAATTCCATCTATGTTTAAGGTTATGTTCCTGTAGCCCTCTCCTGAATACTTATTTAAAGATAAACTTTTTCTGTTAATCAACCTGCCCAATGTAGGTGAGTAGGCAATTGCAGATAAATTTCCTCCACTGGTATGCTTTAAAACACTGAAAATAGATTCTAAAGCACTTCCATTTATTCTCAGTGGGCTGATAAAATATCTCCCATCTGATGAGACACTAGTGAAGAACCATTGGCAAAAAGATATAAATCCATTTACAACAACACGAAGAAGATCCCATGTCTACAAAAAAATGGCAAAAAACAAGTTAAAATTATCGTTTTTGGTCACTCCAGTCTTACAGACGGGAGTGTCCTATGTTGTCGTGCTTGTAAGGAAACGAGCGAGCGTGTAACACTAACCATAACGCTTTGCGGCATAATTCTAAATGGCGTCACGTGTAAGGCTTTTCAAAATGGCGGACATCACGTGTAAGACTTTTCCCATGATCCTCACTGAAATGGCACATGGTCCACAAATTCCCATCGAGCTGTTGTTCGGCGCTTTGGTAAGTAACTGTATGGTTCTTTTTCTTGCTTCTTTTACTCTTTATCTATCACAGTTTCATTGTACAACGTCGCAGAAACATGAAAAGCGTATGTTTAGATCTTTTTCAGAGTTCAATCCGCGTTTTACAACGCAGTTTCAAGTCGAATCTACGACATCTGTGCAGCAACGAAATCATGCCTTCGTTTATCATCCAACATAACATCACAATGGTTTTTTGGACAGCTATAGTATTACAGTATCTGTCATTATTACTTGTTACAGTTTTTAAACTAGAATAGTTTATTGCCAATCTTTATTTACGTTATTCAATCAAGAGTTTAATTATAACATTGAAATTAAAACTGTTTGATTGGCATCGTTGTTGTAGTTAACATTCCATAGCCAATAAGTTTATTTGATTAGATTTTACGAATGGTGTCCAGTTTGGCCTTTAATAGAAGGTTTTACAGTATCATTGGCATTCGTTGTGTTCTAGTTAAACTTTTCGTTTTACATAGTTGATCACAATTTTAATTCGACTGTTTATTAAATTAAAAGAGTATATTATATCAAAATTGTTTTAATTTTTTATGTGATGTAAAATGGAATCGATCAGAACAAAACTTTAAGTATCTACTTTATTTGTACTTGATTATATTGTTACTAATAATAAAGAAAAATTGAAAAACAACTTGTTACAAAGTTTATTGTCATAAATGGATAGATTTCATGAATCCCATGATCAATAGAGTGCATTCAGCAAAAGCATGAAACATTAGTAGTACTATATTTTACTATATGCTAATTCTATTGTTTTCTATAGTCCAACTTGCACTATTTTGCACTACTTATATTGTTTCCACTCTATTTCATACTAATTCTATTGTTTTCTATTGTTCACCTAGCACTTTTTTGCACAATAATATTGACTAATTACTGTTTCATGCTTTTACTGAATGCACTCTATAAACAACCTTTATCCCAGCTCTTTCTTTCCCTAACAATGAATGAAGGGAAGGGCTTGTATGACTTACTCAATTTTAAGGTATTTTATTTGAATATTTAGTTTAACCCTTTCGCTACTACGAAACGCTTTGTAAGAAATTGCACAAAATTGCACGAATTAAACAATAGAAGACAAAGGATTTTGCACTCATTTTCACAATTTTGTTAGCAAAGTGTTTCACGCTTTTATGAAATGCACTCTATAAAGTTGGAATAGCCTATTTTGAAACCTAGTAAGTAGAGTGCATTTCATGAAAGCGTGAAACACTTTGCTAACAAAATGTGTGCAAAATCCTTTGTCTTCTATTGTTTTATTAGTACAATTTTTTGCAATTTCTTACAAAGTGTTTCACGCTTATATGAAATACTCTCTGATATGATGAGGGGGAGCGAACACTAAAAGCATGTAATGCTTTGCACTATTTACTACAAAATAGTGCTGATTAAACAATAGAAAATAATAGAACTAGCATAATTTAACAGAGTGATTCTCATCGGACTGTGAAATAATAATTACTAATAGTGAGTGTTAACTGTTGTCTAATAGTTGTGTTTCAACAAAAGAAAACAATAGGCGCAGAGTTTATTAGTGTCTATTAGCTTAGTAACTATTTCACACTCCGATGAGAATCACTCCAGTATTTAGTGGTATTCATATTGCACACTTATTTGTGAATATTTACGCTCCAAACAAAACAAGTGAACAAAACCTTTTTTTTGATAATATTAAAGATGAGTTAGACAACATGAAAACTCATTTTATTTGCCAGTAAAAGGTGAGACGTTAGACATTCTAAGCTGTTCTTCAAAAATTGTGTATAAGGAATTTTTTTCTTTTAAGGCAGTCCCGCCTACTGCTCAAGCCAAATGGGAGAAACAGTACCCAACCCTGTCAGAAGATAAATGGAAACAAGTTTACTCTTTAGCTTTTAATGTTACTTTAGACACGAAATTAAGAGCCTTCCAATATAAATTTTTAAATCGTATTGTTTATACAAATAAAAAACTGTTTGCGTTTAAAATCACAGATTCCCTTCTTTGTACGTTTTGTAAGAAAGAGGTAGAATCCACCGAACATTTGTTCTTCTCGTGTAAAGTTATTGATGTCTTTTGGAAAGAAGTACTATCTTGGATGTCTGTTCATGGTATTGCAATAAATGAGATAACATTGTTAGATGTCTTGTTCGGAAATTTCGATCGAAGGGAGGATGGTATGGTGTTAAATCACCATTTTGTTAGCAAAATTCTTTATTTACAGGTGTAAATTGGACAAAATTAATCCATCATTAGCGGTATTTGAGGCTAAACTTAAAGCAATATACAAATTAGAAACCTTTATTGCAAGAAAAAACGATGCTCTTTTGAAGCACTTTAGTAAATGGAGTTCTTTTATCTCTGCTTTTATATAGTACTTCTTTCCAAAATGTTGTAGACTCTGAACTACAGCTCTCTAGTTAAGCCTGCCACTTTTTCTCTCCTTTATATTTCAATGACAGTGTTCCTAACTTTTTTGATTTTAAATATTTTATTGTTTTTCCCTTTTGTAAGTACAATTAGTAAGCAATGTTAAACTCCTGTAGTGCCCTGTAGTGTTAGTAAGATGTATGTTTTTAGCTGATAGTCTTGTATGTATTTGTAGGTAAGTAGCATTTGGCGAAATGTAAAGTATATTCGCAAAAAAAAAATATTGCACACTAGTTTAGCATTTGCACTCTATTAGAAATGCGAACTTTGCTTAAGTCGGGCTAGATAGAACACTGATGTTTATTAAATATGCATGAGTGTGGAAACTGACAGCCATCATCTATCCGTTATAACACTCTTGCTTATGTTGTATCTTGGTTTACAAATTCACTCGTGACCCAGACTTAATGCTCATTGGATGAATGTCTAATGAATTATTTGGATATCACTTCAATTTTGACGCAACAAAAAGATTCCATAAAACCTCCCATAAGGAGTGACCACATGCGCTCTTTGAGCGTCTTTAACTTACTTGTGTCCTCCATATGTAAGGCTTCCCAAGCTCAAGGCACAAAATTTCTAGAAAGTCATTTAAAAAACATCTAAAGAAACAGTACCATGAAAAAGTACTGCTCAGCGAGCCTTAAGCCTTGAACTAATATTTCAAGACATTACAATGTTAAATGGCTCTAACTTAACATTCTAATCCAAAGCATGCACATAGCTGGGTATGGTGTATTCACTTTCTAAGGTTAGACTAACCTGGCATGACTACTGCTTCAAAAGAAGATAATTGTATATGATTGCATATTTATTTAGTTCAAGTGTCACATCACAACGGTGGCTGTAACTGACGACGTTGAACTTTAAAAGTAAACGAGAATCCCCTAAGGGAACGTTGTCGCGACGATTGATAGGGACTATTTTACTGATCGCACAATCACAGAATACCAAAGTGACGGTGAAACGGTGATTTATTTAATGCAAGCGGTCACGATCCAAGGACCAAACGACGATACGACCATAGGACCATATGACCAGAGCACCATACGACAATACGACCGTAAACTGAAATTACAAGGTAACGAATTCTAAAAATGATAATAACGCGACTTAACGATAATCTTGTAAATAACAGCATAGAAAGGGTTTTAAACAACTACATTACATAAAATCCAAGCATTATATTAAGAGCCTAGCGCTCTCCGGCTGAACGGATGGGCGTTCACTCTTACGTGTAAATTCGCTCATTTTTCTTGAAGAATCACAAAGCAATTAAAAACTGTACAACAATAATCGTGTACTTTGCCCATTGTTGCAAAAACAAAACAAACCTAAAAGAAAACAAAGGATAAAGGTCACTTACATATCGGTCCCGCTTGGGCCAGAGGTTAAGAACAACGAATGACTTGACACGAAAAACCAGAAGACAACCAAAATTCTCCTTGACACTGACAAAAGGGGACGCTAAAATGCCCTTTTATATGTGCGTGGGTGACGCCGAAAGATCTTGTTACAGAGCCAATAAAAACGAAGGTAAACATTGTATCTATGATAGTAACTACGGTCGAGGTTTGAATAAAGTTAATATGCTTCCTATCACGAGTTAAATGATCATATGACGTATCCTTTACAGTGGCACATCTCAAAAATGGCTTAGTCATCACACACTATTTTTTTGGCCAGCAACCTATCAATCAATCTTTTATTTCAGACCAACTAACCTGCCATGCAAGGAACTTTTTTGTCTGGATTTCTTGGTGTTGTCTGAGTATACTGCAAACAAAACCTGCATTTAGTATAAAATAATCATTACTATTACACTGAGGCTTTGAACAATAATTAGAACATAATTGAACAAGACATTTTCAGGCTATTTTGTTATTTTTAATTGAAATGAGCTCCCTTCGAGGTTTGATTACATTGTATTGAAAATGGGAAAGTTTTTTCTACCCCTTCTCCATCACCAGTCCTGCCCTAAAAATCCCATCCCATAGTGACACTTTTATGATAATCCTGTTGATTAAATACATGTAGATTTTATTCATTGATAAATAAATAGCATACATACATGTATGCAATGCTCTTGCATAAAAGTTTGCTATAGCGCCAACTCAACTATAAAAAAAACTTCTGAAAGTCTTAACCAACTCAAAGATGTATAATCTTGAAATACCTGTTTCTTCATGGCTGTGGCACCATTTCTCAAAAAATTCCATTCCTTGCTGCATATTTTGAATAACAGGGCTCTGCAAACTGTTAATTCTGCATCTGCTCAAGAGACCATTTTCAAAAATTAGATTGCATGCCTCCAGGAAACTTGCAACAGGAGCAGCACAATTCTGATTGGCCTCTTTTGCAAGGTCTCGAACAGCTGCAACCATGTAACATTGCTACATATTGAAAAGGAATAATATAAAAAATAGCATTAGCGGTAGGGCCTGTATATTTGTTCAAGGCCTTTGTTTTGTGGAAAGCCTGGTGAATAACAGTGATATAAACAACAACAATATTTATTTATACCATACATATTGATGGTTTATTCTACAAAGAAAGGTAGAAAAAGACAGAAACCGGGTGTCATAGAGATTTAAATAATATTTCATTATCTGATGTCACTTTTATCTTTAGGAAGAAAAGTACAAACAAATTTAATCACCTGCATGATCTTAGCTGGTCTCACATTAAGACGACTCCAATTATCTCTGTAGACAAAAGCGTACTTCAGTCCAGGGACGTTTCGTCTCCTACTCATCTCAGCTCTCTCCATTTCTTGGTTGTAAACCGTCTCAATTGTTTCCCATCCAAACTGTAAGGCACCTAGAGTAAGCCTTTTAGAACCAGAGGGTCTTGAGCTGTACAAGGCAGCTATCATGTTCTTTAACTTGAAAAAAGATAACTGGTATATTAGAGATAGTTAAAGCAATTGCAGCTAAAGAAAAAGTAATTACAATTCAATCCCATACAACACAATGTATTAGTTTTGGTAAACAACAAACAACCATATCATCACTAAATGAAGTTGAATAAAATGTCATGAGCATGGTACTGCTCTTGAGACCAAGACCTTGTACACAGTGCATGGATGCCCTAAAACAAAACCAGTGACAGGGAGAGCGCAGTAGTGATCAGCCATACAACAATAGCCCTGATTTTTTATCATTGTCCTCACTGACCAATTTAATTTATTAGTCATATTAAGATTGAACCTCTCCAATAATTAAAAAAAGATATTTATCAATCAACTTCATTTTAGCACAGGATACATAACTTTGTGGGTTTGACATTCAAGCTATTATAGCTCAGTGCCTTGTAAGGAGTACTCAAGTACTTAAATGCTTTTAGTGTCACATAGCTTGCTGTGTATATCACTATGAATATGTTTGAAGTATGACTTTAGGCTTTCTTTATATCATAACATAACCAAGCCTTGGCTGAACAAAGAGTGGATGACTCTATCCACTGAGTATATTGCAATCAAGTGGATAAAATGTACTCTGCTGGATAGCAACATACCTACCAAGTTACCCACTTTTTGAACAACTGGGGCCAGGTGTTTATTTCTAATTACGGACAGGATGGTCAATTCAAAAGAGGCAATAAAATACAAGGAAGTGTTTGTGTAAGTAACTGTAGTATCCCAATATGAAGGCATGTAACACACAAGAAAAAGGTAGATACCTGATGGCTTGGGCAAATAATGGCAAATATTGGACTTCCAAAAGGATCCTCTGGATTAGTAAAAGACATGTTGACAAAATACCATCCTCTCAAGGTTTCTGCGTGATCATCTATGGGAAGTGTTGCCGTAGGACACCCATGAAACATTTTCAAAAGTGTCAAATTTGAAGATGCGCCATCACAGAGCACAATGGCCACTCTAAAGCCAAATGCAGTTAATGCCTTTAGACATAGCATAAAGAACTCCTGTGGGATGTTAGAATCCATGGAACTGGGGACAGAGAAGTAAGGGCCAATCATATCGTATCCTGAGGTGAGGTCCCGCCAAGGAAACTGCACAATATAACAGGCCTTTTGGCACCCACTCTGTATAGCTGATGTGTAGACATCATGCAAGATGGGTGACTCATCTGGTGCCATGGTAAAGCCAGAAATACCACCACCTTTGAGATTCCATGCTACCTTCATCTGAACATAAAATAAGAAATTTGAAAATGACTTATAATAAGCAGTTCCAAGTAATATAGAAAAAAGCTGAACAAAAGTTCTCTATTATGTTGTACTTACATACCCTTTTATATGGTAAGGGCAATTTATATTATCATTATGTTTGCATATATTATCATTATCTTTTTAGTACTGTCGGTACTTCAGAACCTAATAACAATTTTATTTGTAGATACTTAGATGGAATCAACTACAAATATTAAGGGCAAAAGGATTAAATTGCACTCACAAATCTCCATTATTATTTTTGTTATAAAGTATTGTTTGGTACCATGAATCAAAGTCCTTTACCTTCACTTCATCCCACATCATAACTCCAATTCCAAGAGGCTGGGGGTGCCCATCACTTTCCCTCAGTCTTTGGTAAGCCTGAAACTTTCCTTGCTGGTTTTGAAAATAATGAAGATCAATTCCAGGTTTCTCAGCACCATCCTTTAAAACTTTCTTTAGTACTTTCGTACATGCAAGCTGAAGTATGCTGAGGTCGTGCAGTGCCTCGTAAGCTGAAGGACTATATATAGCAAGAGCTGAAAATGACATGTTTACACATAAAATGTTTAGAAAAAATCTTCTTATAACAGGTAAAATCAGCAACTGATTTTAATCCTGAATTTTAGGACCTGACAGCCTTTATTACATATAGGGAGCCAGTCAGGGCATACTCTTGGTTCTGACTTGGATAAACATAGTCAATAGTAATTATGATGTTATGATCACTTACCAACTCTGATTGTGGCCAGTGACCATCTGTTTCCTTTTTTCCCAGTTTCTGTAAAATAAAAAAAAACCCACATGAATGTGAATGTATTTACTTATCACATAATAATTGTTACTGGGGATGAATCTTGAGTGGAATTTGTGTTGTGCATGTAATAATCAAGCATTCCCATTAGTTACCCCTGGATTTGATTCATTCCCAACTTTCTGCTCTCTCTAGACTTTTGGTGTGGTTAAAAATAAATAATTGCCCTGTAATATTCCAGGAAATACAGTATGGTAGGGTTTAAACACCAAGTACACGAGCCAATCAATGGACTCTTGACAAATACCTTGTTTACAGGTATGTGTAGCATATTATTAGAAAGTATATATACATATATACAATTTAATTCACGCATACCATTGTTCCATTGGTCATTGAAAAATCTCTCTCGTTTATTAACGTCTGGTTAGCTCCAGTTTTCCTCAGTTGTAAGATTGGAAAAGGAATCAAAATAGAAAGGAAAATGGGAGAAGGACTAGAGCTCAGCCTTCGCCTTTGGCCACCATTTTTTTTAGGGTGTTATGCGAACGACATCGTGCTTTCGCTGGAAATTAAAGAACCCCCACAGACATCTCAGTTCTAAAAATAAAAAGATATGGGACAGGGTTGACTCAAAGGTGCAATTGGTATGGAAGCTCCGGGTAATGGGCTCCTGAAGCGACTAAATACTATCCTCTACTGGCACAATTGGCATACCGAGTATATTTAACGCGAGAACTCATGTAGAACCGTGTTCTAAGAACCAACGTACCCGGCGCTGAGGATATATTTGACTCATAGTAAATTATCTATTGTGTTGTGAATTTAGATAGTATTAGATCTGCAAAGGAGACAGGGGAGAAAAGTTGCTCTTTGAATTAAAATCTTGTCATGGGTTGAAGTTTTCATTGGGAAATTCAATATCAGACTATATCTAGAATGCAAAGAACTTCCATGAGTCCTACTTTGGCCTTTCTTATTAAGCGCTCCCAGTGAATGGACATATCCTATTTCACAAGTTAAGCCACCGTTTGCTAGAGTTCTGGGAACAAACTCCATACTTTCTATAACCTTAATTGGACAAGGAAACATGATTATATGATATATGTCCACGTTTTGTCTCATATTGATGGACTTGATGTTCCGAAGAAATTTTTGTAGTATTTCCTCGTCCCATTCCTGAAAAATATCAAAAGAAATATCCAGGTGTATAAATGGGTATCTTCGAATTATAATGCTGGGGCTACCCTTGCGATAGACTAGCATCCCATCAAGGAAGGGGAGAAGTAGAAATACAATTGGTCACTTCATGCTGCAGAAACCGAGATAAACACGAACCCAATAGCCCATTTCCGAGTTCTTCGGCATGTGGGAACTGGTACCGAAATACTGCACGATAGCGAGGCTACGTGCAAAGTCGCACTCAGTGGCGCGTAAAATAAATTCAATGCGAAGTGTTTAATTTGCATTTTTCAAGCATGTGCATGTGTAGCGCGGAAAACCTCTGAGACCACTACATAAAGTCTTTAAAACAATAGTTGTTGGGAAAGACTAATTGAAAACATAATAACAAACCGCAATTCATTGAAATTCAAAATTCAAACATAATTTGCATTTTTCAAGCAATTTGTCGAGTTTTGTGAATATTTAATTATCTTAGCGTAACGCGGCAAAAATTGGTCAGGTGACTAATCATTTAAAAAGCCAGAAATTCGTTTGGCAAGGTACATTTCAAAAGTGTCAGCACCGATCGCAAATCGAAGCTTACTAGCTGTATAAGGAACACAAATTGTAAGTATTATATTTGCCTGTCGCTTCAACCGAAATCGACATGTGTAATAACCTTCTTTAATTTAATTTTTCAGTTGACTATACTACAACAAGTGCAAATAAATTCCATGTACGGTCATGTACGCGAAAATCATCAGTTAGTAGTGAAATCTTCAACATAAAGTAGCCCTTCAGTCACAGGAGCGAATCAGTGTTTTCTCTGAGGTTTATTATTTACGATGGTTTATTGTTCAGTGGCCTGTTGCAGAAACGGGAACCACAACCGAAAAGAGCTGTCATATTTTACATTTCCTACAGACAAGAGGCTCAGTAAATGGTTAAAATTTTGCCGCCGAGCGGACAACAAGTTTGCAGAAGAGGCAACGAAGGCTAAAGCTGGAGAGAACAATCTGCGAATATGCAGCGCTCATTTTCATCCTAGTACTTACAGGAAAACACTGAGAAGCATTCGAAAAACAAGTGGTACTGCCCTACCAACGATTTTTCAACCCATCGAGGAGAGAACACCGAGAAAGGTTCGGTACGAAACAGTTATTAAAAAAAGACGACTCGATATGTGAACGACACGCGAGACATTACATTCCTGTCAAATGACTGTGATTGCATAGAAGGCAAACCTTCTGCTGCTGAGAAGGACGTTTCTCGGAATTTCGGCGATTTCTGCGATATTCAGCACGACCACTCTTACTGTTTGTCAGACATGAACGGTAAATACCCTCACGGTGGGCTTCAAGAGTCGGAGCCTGTGAAATTTAAATCTGTGAGTTGTCAAACTGATATGAGCATGCTTGATATAGAGCGAACACAGAGGGAAATGAAGACCCTTCAAAATAAGCTCTCGGAAAAAGCTAGGCTGAAACGAGACTTGTTTATGGAAGATGTTCTTAAAGATGACGATTCTGTGAAATTTTATACAGGCATCCCAACACTGAACTGTTTTAATATGCTAGTGGGCTTGATAAACCAGAAGCTCAAAAGCTGAAATACTGGGAAAAAAATAAAGACAAGAAATTAAAATACCAATCTACAGAGAACAGCAAGCCTGGACGTAAGAGAAATCTTACAGTCACTGAAGAAATTGTTATGTTTCTTGTAAGGCTGAGGCTTGGATTGATGGGAAGAAACCTTGCCAATTTATTTTCAGTTTCCCAGTCACAAGTCAGTCGAATATTTACCACATGGATATGTTTCCTCTCTTCTGCTTTCAGAGAAACCCTAGTGCTTTGGCCACACAAAGAAGAAATTAAACAACACCTCCCTCGATCATTCAAAAAATACCCCAACACAAGGGTAATTATTGACTGTACAGAAATGTTTATTGAAAAGCCAACTGCACCCTATGCTCAGGGAGCTACATGGAGCGAGTACAAGGGACATAATACCATCAAGGCCCTTGTAGGAATCACACCCTCTGGTTACTTCAGCTTTCTGTCAACGTTTTGGACTGGGAGTACAAGTGACAGAAAAATTACCCAGGAGAGTGGTCTGGTCGACTTACTGGAGGAAGGAGATTCAGTGATGGCCGATAGAGGTTTTAATATTCGAGATATTCTGACGAAGAAGAAAGTTTATTTGAACATTCCTCCATTTTCTAAAAAAGGTAATATTTCATGCTTGTCAAAACTTTGCAGTCATATTTAAACATGAGCATAGGGGGGCCTTTAGTGGAAGGCCTTTGGCCCCCACCACACTCCCATGCATCAACTGGGCATCAGGGAAGTGAAATATTATTTTTTCATATCAAAACCAAGATGACAGGATATCAATTTCTTTTTACAAGTCTTTGATCTTACAATAACAATGTATCTTTTATCTGTTATTTCAAACAACTTTCAAGAGAAGCCACAAAATCCACTCGTCAGATTGCTAGGGTACGCATCCACGTTGAAAGGGCAATTGAGAGGTTAAAAGATTTCAAGATCTTTCAGGGGAATCTCCCCCTAACTCTGGCCCCACTTGCTGATCAAATGTTGATTGTTTGTGGAGCTCTATGTAATTTACTTAAACCATTGGCGAGATAACTCCTATCAAAACGTTTCTGCATACAGTAACTATGAGTAACCTTTTCATCCCTGATAGATTTACTAATTCTCATTTCTTGTTGATATGTGCTTCTCAAAAAGTAGTTGGACAAAGTTTTTAAAATGACCAAGCACTTAACTGATGTTACAAGGAGAAACTTGTCGATTATCACTAATAGGACTGAAAGGGGTAAGCATGGCAAAATAAAACAGTTGATATGTAACACGCATACGGAACATTTACATTCAGAGAGGAAATCAAAAGTTGTATCATGTGGACATGTTTACTTGGAATCTCCCTGGTCTTTAAGTGTTTGGGGTTGAGATTCCTAAACAGGTGTTTTGTAAATAAAAAAAAAAAACTTGCTCAAGGATTGTGTATCCCTTGAGCAAAATGCAGGTTTACAGTTGAGAGAACTTTTATAACATGAAGACTGAGGCATATTTTTTTTCTGTGTTTAAACCCCAACACTGACAAGAGTTTCATTCTTCCTTGTACATGTAATATTATGACAAGATCAAACACAAAGTCCATATATATGAATAAAGGAATTAATTACCAAAAAGCACCAATATCTTTAAGGTTAAAGGGGCTTTGTCACGGATTTTAACAGATTTTTGAACAGCCAAAATTTATACTCGTGTCAAAAAATAATAGTCCATTTTTATTAACAATTGCTATATTATAACACTGAAACTGTTAACAGCCGTCTTTAGCTGCAGATGGCTAGGATGGAGATGGATTGCAGCTTGAAAAGTTTAGCTAAACTTTTCAAGTTGTTTTCGCAAGTCTACAAAAAAATCGATATTTATAGCCGTAGTTAGATTTCTATCCACATATTAAGGTTATATCTTCCTTTAGATGATCAAAGGTAAAGATTTTCATGGGTCAAGTTGCCTTCAACTAATTTCACAACAGTTTAGACCAAAAATCTGCGAAATCCCCGTGACAGAGTTCCTTTAACACAAATCCTCCCAATATGTGTATCATCAGAAATACATGGAAAACTTTGCAAAAACAATTTTCATGCAAAAGCTTATTGGGTTTAAAGAAGTCAAGGGGGGCCAATGGGCCTATATAACTAGAAATACGACTCCCGCAAAAACCTCGCGAAGCTAGTTTTTGAAGAAGTCACAATGCTTTTATATTTTATTTTATTGGTGCAAATTACATGATCAGTATACCGGTCAACACAGTGTTTAAAAATTGACCTTCATTTAGCTCTTTCACTGCCACTGAGATTGCACCAGAGGGAATAGAAGTAAAATTATTTATTATCTTGACAGGGAATACAGAGTCGATGAGGTATCACAATAATATTCACTTACCACAAATTGAAAATGATTGTAAATCTTTTGCAGGGGAAATCTTGAATAGTTGATATGAATGCTTGTGTTTACCACGGTGTAAAAACCTGTGTTTTTTTTAGTTTTATTTTCTTAGTCTGAGTCTACTGCTTTGTCTTCTTTGTTGTACATCCCTTTTAAACACAATATGTTCTTACACCGAGGATGAGTTGAATGCTCCAATTATTTTTTGTTTATGTTTTTTGGTTATAATTGCATGAGATTCATTGTAAGAAGAATCTTCTGATTAGATATATTATTGTCTACTGCAGTCATTATTTCATTCCTAGGTAACCACAATTGAGAGCATTATGAATAGTGCATGTTTCAATTTATGTACTCTCTTCAGTTGCAGTAGTACCCCCAGTGATGCCATATCAACAGAAGTGTGAGATACAATGTCATTACATAAAATAAAAATTGGGGGTAAAACAATTGGATTCTACAAAAAGTTTAAATAAAGGTTTAGTAATAGTGTGTGCCGACTGTATAGTATGTGGTCGTGCTATTTTTAGGTCATCTCATAAAATCAATACATGTAAGAAAGAGTTACTGAAATCTCAATATGTTGATAATTATTGCTGCACTACATAGTCCTGTAAAAAAATAATGTGAAATCAACATCAATCAGTCAAAACTGTATACCACATGAAAGTTTAATTGTGCTGTTACAGAAACAGGCAAAATATCCATAACCAAACAGAGAATAGTACATTATTTTGAATATATGAAAATTTCTATTATAAAAACTACAGAAGAAAGATTTAATATACGCATGGTATTTCATCAAAAAAGTCATGGCAGGCAAAGGTATTGAACTTGTAACCAATGACATATGGTAACGAGAAGCACTATCATTATATTATTATCATTATTATTATCATTACTATTATTATTACTGGTATTGATATTATTATTGTTATATTTTTTACGTTAAACATAATATATTTTTATGGGGTGGGATGCATGTCCTAATCTTGGTAAAGATATTGTTACTCTACTACTACAAGCAATACAAAAATCTTCTTAATAGACTTTCCATCAGAGGTGGTAGTAATCAAAACAGCACCAAAGAATACCATTTCTTCTTTAAGGCTTAGAATCTAGTGCAGTCATTTGTCTATACAGTTTGTGTGGAAAATCATTGAAAGCATAGGGCATTTAGGAAACTTCAAACACTTGTTACTACATACAGCACACTTGCAATGAATATATGAGAAAGATCATAAACATTTTGGCATTACAAAATTTATTTTCTTCTTTATAAAGTTTTTCCAATGTAAAAGGTTAATTGCATGTTGTGGTTGTTATGAAATATTGATATTTGACATCATAAAAATAAAGTAAACAGCAGAAAGTAACAAAGTTAATATGTTATGTCTAACTTTTCAAATTAAGGCTTGAATTAACATTTCATTTGTGAAAAAAGGGCAGGGGTTCTAGATAGCAATATTATCAGGGGAGGGGGGTTCATTGCACTCTAAGGTAAAACTGACCCATTGTGAAAAGGCTATGAAACTTGTTGTCTCTACGCAATATTATTGAAACCTTTCAATCAGAGAATACATACATATATATATAGCAAAGAGAAATACTACTCAGAATTCAGTAATCACATTTGCTTTATTTTGAAATGATCGCATTGATCACTGATAATATTGCAGAACCAGTACTTTATAGTGACACAGGGTATATATTCTGTTGAAAATGTTTAACAGAACTGCCAGATCAAGAAAATTTACAATATTTTCACTGTTGCAATGATATCAGATCACATCGTTATAAATGATTGCTATAACAACTGCAACTCTCTGTGTTGGAAATTACTTCAATCTGGAAACGCGATCGTTTTATTATGAAAAATACCTATTTACATTCTCTTGTAATCTGTTGGTCATCTTCCGATTCCGTTTTTAGACTAATAGAATTATTTTCCGGAGATATCTCCAATCGTTGAAGTCGTTCTTACTCAGTGTCCCTTCTAAGTCGTTTTGCTAAATGTACTACGCCAATATATTTCGTTATGTAATCGTTCACTCATGTCCTGTATTTCTATCAATAACACATTCAAATTCAAAACTAACTTGATTGAATTCCTAGTCCTTTTCCCTGCTGTTTCGTTTGCCTTTTTCTGGAGCGATCAGTTGTTGTCTTGGCTGTTGTTATTCTCCCTGCTGTCGTTTCTCTATCCCGGCTTTGAGTCGTGCTTTCCCCGTGTTGATTTTCACGGTATTCGAACTTACTCGGCGACGATCTTGTGCTCATATTTCTTGAATATCTCGGAGATCACCTTGCTGGGATGTACTTCCAGGACGAGTGAAATCGATTTCCACAAAATTTACATTACTTTCAAAAAGGCATCACCGAATAATGGCGGAAATTCAGCAGTTCTCAAGTGCGTTACTATTGCCAGGTAACCTGGCCTGCGAACGGACACCTTTAAAATATAGATATATATATATAAACATATATATAAACATATATATAAATATACATATATATATACATATATAAAAACTCTCGGCTCGATTTACTCGGGCTTGCGAGCCACGTGGTCTGACCGGAACCGACACGATTAGTAACCTTGCTACGCTCGGCCTTCGGCCTCGCTTCGCGAGGAATTATTTCAATTTTAAGAGTTAATCTACAAGAAATGAAAATGATTTTCAATAATAAATGCATATCTGCACCCTATTGGGTACAATTAGTTTTTAGAGATTAAACTGTGAAGCATCAATGAAAAAGGTAAATCTATTCCTTGAGGGGGCGAAGAATATTCCCGCATAAAAGCTCAGGCGCCATAAAATTCATGAAAAACGCTTGTAGCTTTTCTATCATTCGAAGGCAAAACTCTTCATTGAAATCGACAGGAATAACAAGGATACCTTTATTGGTGTAAATCACCAGATCTGTATGTCGAACCCCAGTGATTGCCATTTGGCCTTGTATCTGGTAGTACCACGGAGTCTCCTCCTTAAGCTTGAAGCCTTTAGTAGTTTTTACTAGCTTGTCAGAAGCTGCAATTCCAAGAAGAAGGTTTCGCTTTGAAAATAAACTTTTACATTCCACCAGAGTTTTGCCATGACATTTACAGCACCGAATACGGTCTGGGGTAGCACCAAGAAGGGGCCACTTCTCATTGATCACAAGCCCAGATTCGACAATGTTTACCTCCTTATGTTTACTACTGATTTTTTAAAAATAGAGTTCTGTGGCAGATACCTCTTTTTCATGGCCCCACTCAAGCTGTTCAGGTATATGCTCCATTGGGCAATAGTTCATGAGAAGTTTAACAGTGTTTGTTTTGTCTGTTGTTTCCCTCATGTGACAGACTTTGCAAAAATTTGAGGCTGTGATCCGACCAGCCCGCTGGTCAAACCAGAACTGGCTGTTCCCTTGACCTACAGTTTTTGAATAAATTATGTCACTTTGTCTCTGGTCGATGCATAGAAAGTGCATAAATGATTGAACAAGCTCATCAGAGCAATGTACATCACTTCCAATGTTGTCCTCACATTTGAAAATGTCGCTTAACTCCTTCATGCTGTAAACAGTAACATTTGCTACAGTTTCATGCCTTAGGACATTGTCATCATTTGCTATGTGAGCATCAACTAAGCCTTCTGGGATTTCAATTTCCTTTGGCTTCGGAAGGAACTGAAGAGCTACTGACTGTGGATAAACTTCCTGAAGTCCTCTTCTCAGTTTCTCCCTCACTGAACTGGGATCAAACGAGGAACACCCAGGGTCAAAACAATATGGCTTCACAGGCTCGTTTTCAGCTTTGCCAAACTCTGCTTTAACAAATTTTAAGTCTTGCAGACGAGTAGCATATTCATTGTTTCCACTTCGCCTTTTCCACTCACATTTCCCTGAAGTGCATGTTGTCATCAAATTGTTGGCGACTGTCGACTGAAGGTAAAACAGCACTGCTGCTACATGTCTGCAGCAGGCATCACTTCCCCCCTTACATGGACAAAAAGCTGCATGCACCTCTCCACTGGATTTTAAGATAATAAAACCATTATAAGTGGCCTCACCATTTTCCGTTTTGGCCCTGTCTGTTGGCTTCACTTTAAATTTCATGAAACAAAAGCTTTTCTCTAGTAAAGAACAAAACTGCATATCCACAACATGGCCATCACGAAACAATTTGAACCCAAGAAGACTTTTGAATGAACGCAGATTTTCCGCTGAGTAATCTTCTTTTCCTACCAAGTAACTGTACAAATCTCCGAAAAGTAAATTCTGGGACTTTAGCAAAGTTGTAGGTCCACCCATTTAACGTTTGAGGGTTTGTTATTTTTCCTTCGGTTGTCTGCAATTTATCCTCAACAACCTTGTTGAGATCTTCTGTGGAATCATCTAATTTCCTTTGCTTCATCTCGGCCGCTTTTGCACACAAATCAAGTAGTTCAGCTTTTCGCTTTCCTTTTCCGCCGTCGCTTAACTGTATGCTTCTTTCTCGCAAATATGTCAACCTTAAATTTCGAAAAATCTTCGTTTGAAGCCGTGCTTCGATCGCTTTCGCAAAATTCCGCCATGTTTGTCATGCACCTAGCCTCGTTCCCGTGTGCAATTTCGGTACCAGTTCCCACATGTCAAGTAACTCAGAAATGGGCTACTTGGCTCGTATGCAGACTTAACCTTACCTTTTTGCCTCTGTGTCAAAACGAGTATTCGTGCTAAACCAATGTGCTTTCCATACAGGTTAATGTTCAGGCATCTGCCACGTGATACTAGACAATTGGTCCACTGGGTTTGGTGCAAAATAAAGTTATTTCCAGATAAAGGCTGTAAAAAGCACTAAAAACAAAAAACTAAACGTGAAACCTTTGGTTCATTCCATTTGGGCTTTTGATCCGTGTTGACTTTTTAATCGGCGGTGACGGAAATTAAATGTTCATTAAATTGTGCTATGACGTTACCCTGAAATAACTACTAGAAGAAACGAAGCGTAGGGTGCATTTTTGTGCTGCCCTCACTTTCTCATAATTTCACTACTTTAGCACGAATGATTTGGCTCATAGAGTGCTTTGATTGAGTATTGTGCCATCTTAATCGTGTTTTATGCCAAGCAAGACTAAGCCTAGCAGGCCGAACAAGGCTGGGCCACATTTAATGATGACGTCACAACCAGAAGTCACGAGAGCTCCTCTAGCACAAACAACCAAGGTTCGTACACAGACGCTCTGTTTGATGTTTGAATAAAGTAATAAATTGGATAAAATGGTTGTGTTTTCTACTTACCACTACTCAACCCCCTCCCAGTTTTCGCTTCCAGTCTGATTTATAAAAAGTGCTGGACTTCTTTGACTTCCTTAATTCTACTTGCTTCCTGTTTCATGGCGGCAAACGTCATGTTTCCTTCCTGTACATTTTTTAGAAGTTCTACCATTTCTTCTTTTGTAAGATCTCCTCTTAGGGGCCTGAAATGGTAACTGGGACAGTCTATGGTTGTCCCATTCCTCTTGGTCAAGTTTTTTTTCGTGGCTCTTTGACCCTTAAGTTCGAGTCGTCCACACTTTTCCATTACATCAAGAACTTTCCTATAGATGTCATCTTCTAGGCCACTCAGAAAAAAGACAGTTTCCATCTTTTGAACCTAAGAAAAACACATCAACCTCTTGCATTAATAATTTCGTGTTTACTCTTTTCTTTACTTTTAAGCGGCAAGCAAACTTCACCTTCATACAACCTTAGACTGTGGGAATGAAACTGACTGCCTGAACTATTTCCGAGGCATTCAGCTGTATTGTTTACCGTTGTTGCTCTATTTAAATTGTTTGCATTGATTCAACAGTACTTACTCTTATTTTCGATAATTTCGAATTCCCATGGTGTGTTAATTTATATAGCAGCTGCAGCGATAATGACCTTGACTTGATAAAAGTTTCAATACTTACTTATTCGCCAATTACAACAGCACATGTTTTCCTCCACTCGACACACTTTTTTCCATCGAAATTTTTCTCAAGCATCTGCTTGCAGACGGCTACCTGATAAAAATATACGTCGAAAGTAGAATTATAAAACAAGTGTCAAGAAGTTAATGATGATCGCACGATACAAGAGACGATAGATTAGCGTCTCTTCTCTTATGGTGATGATGGTGCTAAATTCTGCTAAGACTGCCGCTTTTATTATCTTCATTAAAGCTCTTCTGGTAACTTTTTTTAGTTTTGTTACTTCCGTCCGTTTTATAGTAGCAGTTGACCTGCTGTTATTATTATTACTTTAAGAAATGCATGTCACTTGCATTGATAGCTAAAGCTGAAATGACTGAATTGCAGCTTTATTTACAGTGTTTATGATATACCCTGTCCGTTTGATTGTGCAGCTGGGCTAAACGCAAAACATTAACAGTGTCCATTTCTGTTTGAAAAAAAAGCTACCGTATTTATTCACTTATAAGACGCACCATTTTTTACGAGAAAATATACTACTTCGATTAAAGTCTGCTCAAAACTTGGGGTGCGTCTTATAACCGACTATTTTCGCGCAACAAAATATAACTTTTCCAAATTTCCTGAAAATTAAAGCTTTACTGAAATGAGTATGTAAATAAACAATAGACAAACGTTGATTATTGACTTTATCTGATTTGTTGGTTCTAAAAAGAAACGTAAACAAAGCCGGGTGATTTGAAGCCAAGTGCTTGAAATAATTAATGTATATAAAATAGTGACAATAGTGGCGTTTCATAAATGGTCCTGCTGTCAAATATTTCAAACAAGCCGCTATCAAATTTGTGCACTCCTGGTTTCTTGCAAGTGGCCAGGTAGGCAGGACCAAAAATGTCCCAAAAAGCTTTTTCTTTTCGTGGAAGGCAGTCTATCTTTTTGCCGAAGGTTGTCAATAAATACCGGTAGTCAATAAATTTGTCTCCGGGAGACACTAACGTTGACTCACCCGATACAGCATACTTGCTAACTTCTTGCAGAAACTCGACATCAGAGGATTTTGACTCTTTTGGCTCTTGAAACTGTTCTGCCTCACTTGATTTTTTTGGCACAGGACTTTCGCTCAATTCGCACAAAGCTGAAGAGGCCTTTCTCTTTGTTCCCGGCTTACTAGATCCTTTTGACACAGAAGGACGTTTGCTCAACTTGTTCGAAGCTGAAGAGGCTTTTCCCATTGTTCCTTGCTCACTTGGCAGCGGTGATTGAGGCTTATTTAGGTGAAGAACCGCTCCTTTCTTTTCTGGAATCTGGCGACGTTGTTTTTTCAGATGGTGTTGGTACTGGTACCTCGTGTTTTCCCCATATCACTTTCTTCGCAACGATCGACAAATGCGTTAGCTGAGTAGCAAGAGCCCTTGAACTTGGCAGAAAAATCATTTCCCGTAAAGTCAAATAGTGTCACCTTCAAGGCTATACCTTTTTTGGCATTTTTACACTCAACCTTGAAAGAATTTAAACAAACAGTACAATAAATGAATACAAGGCTTTTTCATTCCATCATTAAGATACTTAATGTGTATAATGAGTTACTCGAAAACGAAAACGATTTTCCCTACTATGGAGAAACTAGGTTCATGTGGCAAACATTGTAAACTAACTAATATTCAGAGGAATACTCAATTTAAAGCGTGGAAAGATAGCTAAAGGTATTAAAGCTGCAAGCAATTTTTTAATTCAAATTTGAAGTAAGCGAACCTGAAGGACTTCGGCGTGATGTCCTTAAAGTCTAAAAACGGATCATTTGGAAAGTAGTAAAATCATAGCTTACAAAGCATGCACAATTATACTTCACCTGAGTTGAGCCAAGGGCAGTCTAATGTAAATAGCCTCAAAATCAGTCTAGTGTACAAATACCACTGTTGAAATAACTTTAATTCTGTTATCGAATTCGTGTAACTAGTCAGAGGTAAAAGCAAGAACATTACCTTCAATTTTTCATCCATGGTATCACTTTTGGAGGTTGTGACATTCACCACTTCTCCATAATCCTCTTCTTTTTGTTTAAGAGGCCCCTTTTTTGTATGAATTCGAACCTTTCCATTTCCTTCTTGTTCTTCTTGGAAATACCATTTTACACTACTTCCAGCTCCACGAGCCATTGTGCTCTAGCGTAATGTTAATTTTCGAATTATTAATACCTTACGACGTGCGAGTCGGTTCGCAGGTAATGGTTCGGTAATCCACTTGTGAGCCGTTATAAAGGGTTGGTCTGCTGCTTGTCCGCCAAAATGCTGGAACTTCAAACATTGTGCTAGTCATGTGCTATTAACATTTGCCAATGCCAGGGTTTGTTTTTCTGTAAGCGCTTTAAGTACATTTAGCACAGCATTTTACAATTAAGTTTGAAACTGGAAAGAAAATCCCATAAATGCAAAAAGGGGTTTCGTAGACCCCATGTTAATGGATGGGACGGCATGTCATTAACAATACCTGAAAAGGATAACGGGGAATGAACTTATCAATGAGCACGAACCACATCGAAAGCGCCGAAATTCCTTTATGGTCAGTGCTAAGTCCACAGATGGGAATTACGTGCACGGTAGGAAAGGTGTGTTTATTGTTTCACTCTGTGGAAACTCAGAGGGGAAATTAAGTAGGGAGACAGACTATGAAATCAGATGGAAACTAAAGAGAGACGGGCTCGTAGAAATTCTGAAAGGCTATCAAACAGCCCCGCTACAAGTGATCTATATGAACCAGAAGACTTTTCTGAGGGGCTAGCAACTTATCAAATTGAATCTGCTGGATTGAACTCGAGTAATCTCTACGAACCCTTTGATAGCGATGCTTAGAGTGAGAACGAAATTGGAACCCATGACAAGACACGTAAATTTCGTAAGTCCAAACACAAGTGAATGTTTTGAACCACAAAGCGACATTGATGAGCATGATTTTCCTATCATCTCGACTTCTGGGAACTCAAATTCAAGCAAGCGGAGTAACCCGATTAATTCGAGCGAAGCTGTGCTCAGTCCCTTAAGAACCCGCAAAAGAAGAACTGAACAAGCCTTTCCTTGTCCAGTCTCAGGTACAGCTGGAAGACAATTATCAAGTGGGATACCAATCGTCATGACTCGAGAAAAGTTATCATTCTACATGGGAAGGGATGACAATCTAGGATGCTTGCCACTTCCAGAATCAGACGAGGAGGCTCAACCTTCTCTGAGTGGTAAGTTCTAAATGTTATCCTGGAACTTACTAAGAGTCTTCTTTACCCAGTTGCGGTCAAAAGTTGTGCAAACACTAAGAGCAGTAACTCCAGGGAAAGGATTAACACCCTACAGGTTTCAAATTTCCCGTTTTTTCTGGAACGATTGAGGGAGACTTTGTTCACAGGGTAGAATTGTCCACGTTGTGACCATTTTAAATTCTTCTTTAACAAAATTTTTATCGAATTGCCTCTTTTCCGACCAAAATTTTAATTTTACTATGAATAATTATTGCAGAGTTTGATAGAAATAGAGAGAATGGCAACAAGTTTATCGTCAATATTAGACTGAAATGAAATACTTCTTTTTAATTAAACGTTGCCTAAGGAGTTCTATTACATATATGGTTTGAACAATGAGACGGTCAAGTTCCTGTTCGGCATTCCGTTCCCGCCTACCTTGTTGTTTTCTTTATTCTTAACTATCGGATACCGTGTAGAGATTTTTAAGTCAGATATATCAAATTTTGAAAAGTGAAAGCTAGAGCCATTTTCTTAGGTTAGTCAGTATTTGAAAAACCTACCCAATGAGTTAGTATTGAGTTTGTGTTTGTTTGGTTTTGTTTTGCCGAAGAAAAACAGACACCTTATCATGGAAACCACAAAAAATTTTCACATTTACATGTTTCATATCAAGGTGTTTTTGTGCGGTCATGTCCTGTAGGCCTGTCGCGATGCAGCATAGGATACAGGAAGGGAAACAAGGAACATATTCACTGTGCGCTGAAGTCAAAATAATTACACTGCATGCCTGAAAAAATTAGGCCCTCCTGTAGTCGGTATTCCAGACCACAACGTTCCCCGGATGGGGATAAAGACAACAGTTAGGTTATGAGTCCTCGACCATTTAATAAACAACAACAACAACAGCAAAAGGTATGTGAAAAACGTGTTTGAATTTGGCACAGGTCACACTTATAGGTCGAATTTGGTATTTGATATTTGGCATAGGTTGAATAAATTTGTTTTGATAACCTAAAGTTCGGCCAAATTCTTGTCATCAGTTGACCACGCCAAGTGCGACGACGCCGACAAACACTTGACACAGTTGTCTCCGAGGAAAAACTTTAAAGGCGCTGTCTTCGTGAATGAACGAACGAATGAATGAGTGACTTTATCAAGGTGTCAATGCCTAGCTCGGTCACGACTTTTTGTCAAAAAATAGCTTTAGTTATGATAAACCTGCCAGTCAATTCAGTGAAACCTGATTGTTTTCTTCTCTTCACATTTCACTTCTTGTTACGACCATTCGTATTGTTCTTTCACGGCAAATCATGAATACAGGTTTTCGGAACAATTTCCCGTCTTTTGGAACATCACTTTTAGTATAGGCCAGGGCAGTTGGAGACGGATGTCGGTCGTTTTGCCTACAGGATGATTTGCCTACAAGTCGATTCGCCTACACTTGAGTCGTTTCGCCTACACGTTCTGAGACGTTTCGCCTCCACTGAAGTCGATTCGCGAACAACCCAATACCTAGAAAAGTAAATTAGTATAGGAGAATTATCACTCATAGCGACTACAGTTTTACTCGCCTTGCGGGGCACTAATCAGCTCTCATTGTCAAGACAGTCACAAGTATAAACAATAGAAGGCTAATAACAATACGGAAAAAAGTCACACTTTAATACCTCACCAAGCCACTAATAAATTATCTTTAAAACTGTCTTTTACAATTTGTAGATTAGCTCTTATTGTCAAGATAGTCATAAGTATAAACAATAGAAGACTAATAACAATACGGAAAAAAAGTCACACTTTATACCTTACCCGAGCCATAGTCTGCGCGCTGTTTTCTTGTCCGTTTCGGAGAAAATTGATCTGATAACACATATACCATTGAGTTAAAGTAAACTTTATTCTTCTGTTCTATGAGGGGAGTAAAACTGTAGTCGCTAAAAGTGATAATTCTTCTATACTAATTTACTTTTCTAGGGTATTGGGTTGTAAGCAAATCGACTTCAGTGTAGGCGAAACGTCTCAAGTGTCGGCGAATCGACTTGTAGGCGAACCATCCTGTAGGCGAAACGACCTGGAGACAACAACAGGAAAATCTGAAGCATTCTACACAGACCACTTCATTCATTTTCAAAATCATATTAATCTTTTCAAGAAGGCGCACCACAGAATGATTTCTTTCTACTAATTTGCAGAAGAAGCAACAGCGGAAACATGCTTTGATTGTAATCAGTTGAATGGCGCACTAGTGTTTGTTTACTTACCTGGCTCATCAGCAGATAGCCTCAGACAGATTATCAGCAATTTATAGGAATGTGGAGCTGAAGTTGGTCAGTTTTTCTGCAAGAAGATTTCTTACTTGATCACCTCCAATAGCTGCATTGAGATAGAGAAAAGGAAAAAAGTTATATCAAGGAAGTTTTTAACAGCTCTATCTTCACGGGGTGCTATGTTTCTTGGTAAGGCAACTAAAGAACAAAGTAAAGTTGGTATTTTTGAAAAGGCGAAGAAATTCGGCATCAGTATGGTTTTCCTTGATGAAATTAGTGTTTTCTTTTCAAAAAGCCAAGACCTGTCATATTCTTCTGCTAAAAATATCTCCGGAGATCCAGTCCAAACAGAAGTACGAAAGCTTCGATCACCATTTATTAAAGTCGTTGACCGGAAGGAATGTTTTAGACCGCTAGTTTTAGAAATGAAGGAATGGCCTGACGCCTTTACCATGTTTTTTAAGGGACCAAAATAATGTATATATATCAAGTATACCTAAAGTATACTTAGTGTAGTACACTTCGTGTATGTTAGGAGTATATTATAAGTATGTTTCATTTTGTTAAGGGTAGTTGCACTTTGTATGGGTGTTACATTGTATCTTCAAAAGTCAATAATATTCAAAGACAAAATAAGTACTGATGTGAGACACACCTAAGTAAAATAAAAATACAGTTAGTTATACAGTTTTACATAAGATGGTATACAACCTGAAGAAAAAGCAAATCTAAAAAACTAATTGTTGTTCTTGTTACCCCCTTACAAATAAAAACAATGTATTTAGCACTGCTATGCTAACTGTGGACACCGCAAACGAGAAACAGAAAAAGTAAATCAAAAGAAATTTGTTCAAAAATTTCCTACTTACAAAGCTTTAATAGAGGCATTAATTATAAACTGGGGGCCACCGAGGACAAATTGATTTTATGTCGATTTTATGTACATCAGAGCCCCCAACCAGCCCCCCTGATTTCTGTAGAACCCATTCCCAATGGGCTTTTTTAATGCATGCGCAAGAGATAAGCATTTTACCTCGTCCTTTCCTTTCGAAATGCAATGGCAGCTAGAATGCCCAGTCCTGGCTCTCCAACCAAACGAAAATATAAGGACATAGAGGGATATATCCATGCCGTTTCAGAAAGAAAAAAAAACCCAAGTTCTGGTAACAGATATTTCGACTTCAAAATTCAAGGAAAGGAAGATGTTGGTAGGGTCGTTGTGCTTTTCACTAGACAAACAGAAGAGGTTGAAAGATCAAGGGAAGTCCAAAACGCCTGTGCGATTATTCACTGCAAGTTCACAAAAGAGCAGATTTCAACCTGATGTTGAAGAATATAAGTTGTATCACTTCTCACAACTGCAAGAGGCCAAAAACTTGTCATTCCGCTGGAACAATGTAAAACAGCAAACTACGAAAGATCCTTCCATTCAGCATATAGTGGAGCAATCAAATGTTGGCCACATTAGTTGCTGTTATACATACCTTCTGCCCGAGGTTTCCGAGTGGGTAATTGGCTTGGGTTGGGATCGGCTTGGGTTTCTGGTTAGGTGATATTTTCCGGTTACACTGCAAATAATTACCCAAGGTCAACTTTTGACCTGGTAGTGTTTGGCCGGAAATTTAATGCATTATGGACATCGCAAACCGTGAAACGTATGGTCTCCTTGCAGTCATTCTTCTGCTTTTTATATGGCAATATGATTTAGCGATCGAAAACTTCATTCTAAGACAAATGCGTAGAAGGCGTCTGTGTGTACTATTTCACTCCAGATGCTGTATTTGTTCTACAGAAACTGTCGTCTGCAAGTTGCTCGCAGGCCAAGACGTGCTTGGATATTTCCTCGTCCCCAGAACTGGTTCCAGGAAATTTTAAACAACAGAGCTCTCGATCACTGGTGGAAGGAAAATTTTCAAGTGTCTCGGGCTACTTTTGAGTATATCTGTAGGCTGGTAGGGCCAGCAGTAGTGCAACAAAACACTAGATGCGTGACACTGTTTCGGTTGAAAAGCGAGTTGCTGTGAGCTTGTGGCGCTTGGCGACTGGTGAGTGCTATCGCTCCTGTGGACTGATGATCGGACTGCCAAAACCTACCGTGGTTAAGTGCTGTCATGAGTTTGTAGAAGCAATTTGCCGTCTGCAGGATGACTTCATAAAGTTTCCTTCTACAAGGGCGGAAATAAGCAGGAAAATTGAAGGTTTCTCTGCGGAGAAGAGCAAGGTTCCGAATGTTGTTGCTGCGATTGACGGAAGTCACATTCCTATAAAGGCACCAAAAGAGAATCACGAGGACTGCTTTAACCGGAAAAATTTTTTACAGTTATTTAGTGCAAGGAATGGTTGACTCCTCGGGACTCTTTTTATCTGTTGCCACTGGGTTTCCTGGGAGTCTGCATGGTTCTCGAATGCTGCAACTAAGCGATGTGTATTGGGCCACCGAAAATGAGGATATTCTCATGGAACCTACCCTGGACTTGGGAGGAACCGTAATTCGCCCCCTTGTGGTGGGAGACTCAGCGTACCCATTGAAGACCTGGCTTCTACCAGTGATCAAAGATAATGGTGCACTAAACCGGGATCAGAAAAAGTTTAATAAAGACCCCTCTAACGCACAAATAGTATCTGAGCATGCCTTTGGCTTGTTAAAGGGTAGATGGAGAGCAGTACTCAAGCACTTGGACGAGGATCATTGGAGAACCCCAAACACGATCATAACAAGGCTGTGTACTTCAAAACATTTGCATTATTCGAGGGGACAAATTCGATGGAGATGTTGATGATGATAGCGATGATGACGATGATGATGACAATGGAGTTCCCAGCTAGGCTGCAAGCGGTGTTCGACGGGCTGTGATTGAATTTGTAGCAAATCAATAATTTGGTTTCTTTTCCCATAATGCCTTCGGTTCTTTGAATTAGGTATGTACACTAATGTAAAGACCTTCCAAAGTAAACACTTCATAAACAGCCGCCAGAACTCATCACCAGAAATCCAAGACATTTTACTCCCACGTTTAAATCGGTCAGTGGTTTCGGTATGTAGTGCTGCGCATGCACTGTGGAGTCTGATTTCAACAGAAAAGCTTGTGATTCCGAAAACCTTTAATTTTCCTTAATGATACATGTAAACCTTTTAAACAGTGTTGTTCAGGTTTTAAGTGACACAATGCAATTTTTGAAAGCATATGTAATCCATGATTAAATGAGTTGTATGACAATAATATAATTTTTGTAAACTTGTAAACAAGAAAACAGATAAAAGTTTAGTATTGTCATTATCAAATAAAATTATTTACATATTTTTACAATGAACAAAATAAAAATTTACATTTCAAATGAAGCATTTTGAATCTTCATTGTTTTTTTTGCTGGTGATAGTTAATGATTTTGCTTCAAAATCTCCACCAATTGGCACTTTTTCATCCTTGCAATCCCTGGTGCATTAATACCTTTGGATTTGATTTCCTGTCTCAGCTGCTTGACATTCATTTTGTTGTACACATCTTCAATCGAGTTGTTTTCTTGTCCTTCAGCTTCATTTTGGTTGGTTTGAGTTTCTCTTGAACATGCCTTCATTCACTTCTTACGTGTCTCAGTTATGTTATCTTCCCAGTAAGCAGCATTCCTCTTGTTGCATGTCCTTTTCTCTCTCTCTCCCAGTGCTTTAGGACCTCTTGCCTGTGCTCCAGAAGTAGAACATCCCGAGTGGCGTCCCATTTATTGGACTTCTGAAAGTATATCTTTTTAGCATCGTCATTATTTTTTGCAATGCCTTGACCAATAAACTGACTAAAGCTCTTGTGATTTTTGATAAACATTGGACCATGATATACTAATGCATGCATGTATGGAGTAACTCTCTTCCTATCATAGCCAATTCTCTCACTACCAATGGAACAAAACAAGTTTACAAAATCTTTAGATTTCTGTAAAACATCAAGGTAGAAGTCATCAGTATTAGGATCAGAGTTGATTAAATTGTATAAGGCATAAAAATACTTTCAGAGTTTTATCACTGTTTCTTTTGTTTCTGGCAAAAGGACATCAATCTCCTCAAGTTTTGCTGGCAAGAGCTTCATTAGTTTCTTCTTATCAGAACCAACAAGGCTACTCCAATCATAACTTCCACTGCCTTTCCATCAGCATTTTTCTTTTCCCCAAATAGAAAAAGTGATGCCAAGGTCTTTGGTGGTTTGAACTAACAATTTAAGCTGTGCACCCTTTTCCTCGCTCTTACTCTTGTTAAAATCTTCCTTGTTGTCCTTTTCCATTACTTCGGTGATTAAATTTTCAGTCAACCTGCCAGTTATTCTCAACATTAAATGTAGTTCATCAAGAATAAGCTGATCAATCTCGATGGTAAATAACGGCCCTATTACACATGAAAATTTCTTTGAAGAGGCACTTAACTCTTTGATTTCTTGAAGTGTCCTCTTGAGGTCTTCATTATAGTAGGACAGACCTTTGGACATGTCCCACCTTAATAGTTTGTGAACTTTACACCACAGGCATGCATAGTCTGAAGTTGCTCCAGACATTCCCATGGTCATGAGCAAAAACTTGAAGTCTCCCCCAAGAAATAATTCTACTGGGATCTCTTTGTCATTGATCTTGATTTTTCCATTTTCATTCACAGAATTTATGTCATAGATGATTTCTGAAAATGATGTTTCGATTATTTCATATTTTTCCGGGCCATTGACCACACCAATTGTTCTGTTTCCTTTTGAAGACAAAACCAGGTCCCCTGTATGATTGAGTGAAAATGACATGATCATGAAATTTGCTGACCTTGACATTTTAGCACCATCGCAAGTGATCTTAACTTTAATTGGCTCTTCAACATTGTGGTCCGGATTTGAATCCAGAAAGTGTTTGATGTGCTCTTGTAAAGTTGTACAAAATGAAAGTTGAGCACCAGGGTATTGACCTGGTGTACTTTCAATGTGACAGTTGATTAAGTCCATTTCTTTATTGCTTGATCAAATAGGACCTTGGTAAGCCCTCAGAGACAACAGATAACTCATGGTAAAGTTCATCGCTGGTACAAAATTTGTCTAGTAAGAATAAAAGTGTTTCTAGGTTTTCCTCGGTCAGTATCATTTGCTGATGAGCGATCAAATTGCAGGGTGTGCACTTCATTGGTGGCAGCCTCCTGGACCTTAAGGAAAGACAGCTTGAGCCCATGGGACTCAAGAAACCATAGGGCAATTTCTGACTTTTCCTTCAGCTCCTTCAGTCTTCTTGATTGTTGCCTTTTCCCTACGTTTTCAATAGTCTTTCCTTGACAAAGAAAACCTGATCTTTCCTCTAGTTTCTGAACGTATTTGCAGAGTTGTTTATTTTTTTCTTCTGCATTTTTTACTGTTTCTTCCATTTCAGTTTCTTTTCTTCTCAAAGCATTCTTCATTTCACTTGCTAAGCTTTCCTTCTCTTTCTCCAGATCCTTTTACTTCAATTTCCATTCTTCTTGCTCTGCTGCAGAGGGATTCTCTTCTATTTCGTGAGGCACCACAAGGTCACTTTCATAGATGTTAAGGGTCAACCCCTTCTTTTTGGCCTCTTCTTTCTTACTTTCACTGACTCGCTTTCCCATGTATTTGTTAACAACTACACCAGCCTCACGTCTCAATCTCCCGTGGATTCTTGATCCATTTTCCTTGCTTACTTTAAACCATCGACCCGGGATCCAAAAGTTAAGGAGGTCAAGAAAGTCTATTTCGTTTCCTCTCTCGTCCTTTATACCAACAAACTGATGCCATTTCATCAAAATTGGCAAGGGCTATTTCAGATTCATGTACCCGTTGCTGATTTATGTAAGACAAAGAGGATTCAGTAACTTTAAGCTGAAATTCTAGGGCTTTTTTTTCGAAATCGAGCAAAATATCAGACATGTTTAAGCGAATCAGGCTGGGACAATCTGGGAGGAACTCACAGGGATACATGCTTTGGAAATTGAAATTGGCGCAAATTGGCGCCTTTAGGAGTCTACATTTCTTTCGATCAGCGGTAGAAAGCATGGATACATGAGGTACCTACCATAGAAATGCTCGGCTGCTAAGCTGAAGTAAACATGGCAGCATTTTTTGTGAAGAGAAGCAATGAAAAGGGTTTGTTCTGTGCGTCCTACATTGGATCCGTGAGCCCAAATGAAGGCTATCCATTCGTGAAAAATACCTTTTTTCTTAGTTGATTTGCGGCCTCCTATTTTATCAGGGAAGGCTTTACTTTACATGTTAAAAAAGATCGTAAACTGAGGAAATTTTTGAGAGGTCGGCACCTATGGAAGCATGATCGACGCCGGCAGCTTAAGGCGCGGAAGTCAGGGTAAGCGAAGGAAATTTGATGAAATTATATATGGAGTGTAAACAATAATCATGGTTTGTGAAGCTCTGTTTCGTGGCCAAAGGAAGAAACGAAACTGTAGAAAAACGTTTGCTTCGTCGTTCAGTTACATATAATTTATCAATGAGAGGTCGGCACGCAGAATTTGATTTATTTGAACTGGCAAAAAATAAGATTACATTTTTTTGTAACATCGGAGAGCCATTTTTAAGTGCTGTTTTGATTGACGTGCAGTATGTGTCTTGCTTGTCTGATGGGAACAACAAGACCATTCTTGAACAGGTTTCTCTCCATGGTGACCAGTTATTTGAAGAACGGGCCAGGAATGTTATCTGGACATATAGGGATGCCGTGAACGAATATGAGCGGCTTGAAGGCATGGACACAGAGTTTGCAGACTGGCATGCTAAATACACTTTATACAAGGTAAATATAGCATGGTTAATCTGCAACTGTCTGCAGCAAATCTAAATATATGAAACTGGTTGTCTTTGTCAAAGGCAGTGTAGATAACCATTCACTGTGTTAATTACAATGCATTTTGGCCAAGACGACTCATAGTTCAAATGCAACAGATAAGGAGTTTCTCTGTACTTCTCTCCACCGCCAAATCTGTATGTCTCTCTACCTTTTATTTGAGACAGAATTAAAGATGTTTGTAAATCACTCTTCTGCTGCTGAAATTGGCACTACCAGAGCCAGCATAAACAGGACTGGAAAGACAAATGCAGCAAAAGGGGTAGAGAATCATTACAATGAATATAGTGAATTTCATGCCAGGGAGGTCGAGGCCCACATATGTGCATCATTTATGGAGATGACAGAAATGGAGAAAATCCGTGGTAAGAGCACTTTTAACTAGGTTGTTGTTACTTTTTGACCAAATGGAACCACTTTACTGCCAGCATATGAAGAAATTTTGAATTTCCTACTTAAAGAGTAAGCAAAGGGCAAATGGTTGATCATTATTTTGATGCACTACTTTTATTTATTTTCACCCTTAGGTATTAATGTGCTCGCAATACCATTGGTAGACAATAATGTACAATGTTGTAAGTCCAAATAATAAATTAATAATAATAATAATTATAATCGTGAGAAGTTGTAGAAAACACTGCTGAATAGTGCTCAATACACATTTGTGTAGAGTGGTATATAGAATTGGGTTACTAAATGAAAACACACATGATTCCCTGCAACTCTGAGTTTCGTGCTTACGCACTCATCAGGCAGATTTAATGAAGAAAACCCTATCAGCTAGTATATATATATATATTTACAATAAGTAGAACAATAGGAGAAGCTGCGCGTTAATTACAATAGGTGAGGAAGGCGGATCTATTAGAACGAAGGGATGTGTGAAGTAAACTGTCTAAACTAAAAACTAAAAGCTTAGGGGCATAAAACAATAGTTCAGTATTGTATAGGATGTTTTAAAACTCACGGACTGAACATCACAATTCAAACTAACCTCAAGATTGTCAACTACCTCGACGTCACATTCAACCTCAACAACGGAACATACTACCCCTACAGAAAGCCTAACAACCAGCCTTTATATATCAACG
The DNA here is from genome assembly GCA_949710005.1 of Ricordea florida. Classification (NCBI taxonomy): domain Eukaryota; kingdom Metazoa; phylum Cnidaria; class Anthozoa; order Corallimorpharia; family Ricordeidae; genus Ricordea; species Ricordea florida. Next base: position 16,256,528 of record OX453276.1, on the reverse strand, counting down.
TTAGATCCAACCATCCCCCTAACATCATCAAGCAACTACCCGACTCCATTAACCGTAGAATTTCAGACATCTCCTGCAACAAAGACGAATTTAACAAAGCTAAGACTACCTATGACGACGCCCTCAAATCCAGTGGATACACAACAAGCCTTTCCTATAACAAACATAGACAAGCAACTCGACCAAGACGAAACCGCAAGCGTAACATTATCTGGTATAATCCTCCATTCAGCAGCAACGTGAAAACTAACATCGGCAAAGTCTTCCTCAAGCTTGTATCTAAACACTTTCCTCGACAACAAGTATCACACCCTTTTCAACAAGAACAACATTAAAGTAAGCTATAGCTGTATGGAGAATATGGGAGCCATCATAAGCAAGCATAACAAGAAAATCTTATCTAATAATGGCAACAACGACAGCAGCGACAAGCTATGTAACTGCAGATCTCAACGAAACTCATGCTGCCCTCTCGACAATAAATGCTTAACCACCAGCCTCATCTACAACGCGCAAGTAACCTCTACGACATCTAATCAAACTACAACCAAGAACTACATCGGACTGACTGAAGGAACTTTTAAACAGAGATATACCCAACACAAGTCTACATTCACCCACAGAAAACTTTCTAACAGCACTGAATTATCAAAGTACATCTGGCAACTCAAAGACAGCAACATCAATTTCACAACTAAATGGTCTATCATCGCAAGAGCTCGCCCCTACAATAATTCAAGTAAACGATGTGACTTATGCCTAGCAGAAAAACTTTATATTATCAAACACAGCAATTACAATCTCCTGAACAAACGATCTGAACTTATTTCCAAGTGCCGACATGAAAACAAGTTTTACTTAAAGAACAATTGACGCTCATCCTATACAATACTGAACTATTGTTTTACGCCCCTACGCTTTTAGTTTTTAGTTTTTAGTTTAGACAGTTTACTTCACACATCCCTTCGTTCTAATAGATCCGCCTTCCTCACCTATTGTAATTAACGCGCAGCTTCTCCTATTGTTCTACTTATTGTAAATATATATATATATATACTAGCTGATAGGGTTTTCTTCATTAAATCTGCCTGATGAGTGCGTAAGCACAAAACTCAGAGTTGCAGGGAATCATGTGTGTTTTCATTTAGTAACCCAATTCTAATAATAATTATAATATTATAGTGCTCATGATGATAACAGTAATATAAAACATGCACAATTTCTAATTGACTTTACGGTAAAGTTCAGGCAGCACTCTCCAAATTCTAAGATAATAGTAAGGTTACTATAACAGACTTTTTTCTTTGCATAGATAAGCCAAGGATACCATTGCCAGATAAATCTGTGTCCAAGCAAACTAGAGCCAAGTGGTTATTGCAAGTTTGTGAAGAATATGTCCAGAAATTTGTCTTCAACAAAGACGAGTTGATATCATTGGTTGATCAGACCACAGAGCTAGAGTCAGTTAACCTACAGTCTAGGTGGACATGCCATGTAGATGATTTCAATGCAAGTTATGCTTATCACTCTGGACGTGTAAGGTACATACAGTTCAGTAGTTGCTGGAGATGATGGCCATGATGACAGAGATCGTTATGGATACTACTATTGTAGGATGCGTTGTGGGCTGGTGTTCAAGACCAAGGCTACAAGAAAAAGGTGAGATTCATTTTCTATTTGACATCATAACTACCACAACTACCTAGGGTCGATTTTAAAATGTAAGAAAAAGAAGCGTGAAAGTATTAGTCCCTATAAAAGTATGAGAAATTTACTGACCACCCCCTTCCCCCCATACTTCCAAAAACCCAAAAGGTAATCAAGGAGTATTGTTAATGACAAGATCATTATTATTGCTTGCTGTGATGGAAAAATATAACAATGAAGACAAAAAGTCATCCACACACTTGAGTCCTGATGGCCATTTTAAGTTTAGGATGATACTTTTTTGGCAGTGGATAATAGCGACACGTCTATGACATCCCTTCACCCTATCCATGCCTTTTTCAAAGCGAAGGATGCTAAATTATGTGAATAAAGAAACTAATACCATGAATGACTTGTTTGCACCAGCAGACATAGAGAAACTCTCCCAGACGACAGCACCCCTCAAGAAGAAAGACAGGAAGACTACAAGTTTAATTATCACTGTGCCAAGCTCACATTTGGATTAGTATTGCTTGAATTTAATAATGCCATTAAAGGGGGTGATGGTGCTAGGCTGTTTGAATTGTACAAGCTAGCTTTACTTCTCTACAAGACCTATGGCCATTACAAGTATGCATATGCGGTTCTTTGGTATTTGGTGAAGTGCACTGCAATCCTTCCACCATCTCAGGCATTAAGGTTAAAGTGGAACAGGTTTTTTAATGGTAGTGGCCTTCCTGGACGAAATATTCCGCTTGACCTGCAGAAAGAACATGATAATAAAGATATCAAGTGTATGTGGCGCAACTTAGGCGCAAACCTTGATGAACATAATGCTGAAAGAACAGCAGGAACTTTGGAATCGAGGCAACTTGTTTACGAGTCTGTTGACTGAGACTGCAATCTGAGGGAACAACATTTCTCGAGGGGAAACCCAAAAGAGGAGGAGGCTGTCAGCCAAATAATCAACGACCTACTGAGCAACAAGGTGTTTACCAAGACTCCAGGCCGTGAAGGGTATGAAACATTCCCTGAATGTAAAAGAGACCGTCTTCATGACCTTGACTACAGGGATCTTCACAGATGGTTAAGAGAGCACATTGATTTGTGGGCATCAGTATATCAACAAGAACGTTAGTCTAAATCTAATGACCACTGTCACTGAGATGTAGATTTTGTAAGCTATTTTAAAATTTGTTAAGTTTACAGGAGGCCAAAACATCATTTCAATAATTGCTCCTTAGTCGCTTTTCATTGACGGCCATGTTAAGTCCGTGAAGAATGAATTAATTTGCTCGGGTGCAAAATAAGTGTTTTCAAGTTTTTATGCAGAAAGATATCTGCCTGATAAGCGTTCACTCTTTCTTTTTCATTTTGAACATTGATCTTACTTGGAAAAGAAAAAGGAAATTAATACATGTATAGAGATATTTCTTACCAGTGGAACATGCTTGGTTACCGTGGGAGATTATAATACATTAGTGAACTTAAGCACCAGATGTTCTTGATTCACGAATGGCATGGCTGGCCATGCAGAACTGGACTGGGGATGCGGTTTATGCGCCAGATGCAAATCATTACATTGGTGTAAGCAAACCAACGTGAAACCATCACGAATGTGGACAGAATAATTCCGTTGAAAATGTCTTTCAAAGATCTGTGTGCTTTTTTTTCTTTCTTGTGACAAATACTCTTCGAAGTACCAAGAATTTGAACCTCTGGTTTTAACCCCAGAACGCGTGATTTATAGTCTGTGACAGCAGCACAAGAATGTCTTGACATGCACAGTGGCTGTCATGCTGCAAAAATACTTCTGGGTGGCATCCATGGTGTCAAAAACGTCTGGTGCGTAAGTTCCCTATTATTAGGCTGTTTTATGTTTGTTAATATTCATACAAGTAAACATTCTTCAATAGCACAGATATGGGATAGACCATTAAAATATACCTTGATAAATATGTTTAATATGTGGCCCTTCACAATAAAACCAGTCTCACAAACTCTCATGGTGAGACCCAATTGTTTTGGAAAACATGAAAATACATTAGTCAACTATGTAATAAACCATACACCTGTATCTTGAAAATGAATTTTCTTCCTGTGGAAAGCTTCTACACAGTAAATTATCACTTGATAAAAAAGAACATAAAATCACATCATATGAAAGCCTGCCATAAGGAAAAAAATGATTTTTGAACCAGATTGAGCTCAACAAATTTCTATTTTACACCCCATTACCATGATTATTTTACACTAATGGAAAAAATATATAATCCTGATTTTGCTGTGAATACTGTAGAATGATAATAATATTAAGTAACACTTACAGAGTATGAGGAGAGCCTTAATGGGATTGTATTTACAAATAGGTAAAAATAGAAAATGCAAAATATTAACAGCAAACTTAACAGCCTGAGATGTTTAGATCTTTTTGTTTTTGGTGAGTATCATATTAGCGTGTTTTTGATCTGGACATGAGGTGAGATAAAGCTATTGTAAAACGCAAGGCATTATTTTGAACTTATATTTAATGGCCCTACCATAATTGTTTATGTCAAAGCAAAGGTTCGCATCCCTAGAAACTGACACTGTAATCAAAGTTCTAACATTTCATCACTGTCACTATCAAAATCCAAATCAAACCACTCACTGACACTTGAGTTCCTCTGTACATGTAGATTAGAATTCGAGTTGTACAAAGCAGAAGTTTCCTCAAAATTCCTCTTGAACAGTAAAGATGTGTTGGCAGTTTTTAACAATATCCTCTATTAGCTCTTTCGAAAACCCATGGCTCGAACTTTCATCTAATGATAGCCCTCTGTTCCTCATGTCAGCAAGAACCTCATACTGTGCTTCCTTCAGTGTTTTGTGGTCACCTTCTGTTACTTCCCTCTCTCTGACATCAGTAACTGCAGCATTGTTATTATTGCTTTGTATCACATGCTCAAAAGGAAATAGCTCAGCGGTGCAAGTTGCACCAGAACACATGCAAATTGTTCTGTAAAAAGAACAACAGTCATGCAAAGGTTCAAGTGGTTTAATTGTTCCATCCAATGAAAGGTATGCTGCAACCTGAAGACAGCCTTTAGCCCTGAGAAAGTCCTTGACCTCTTGCTCATAATGTGCAGCTTGTTGGCCATGGTATAAAACAAAAATATGAGATTTGTCTCCATCCCTTCCAGCCCTTCCTGCTTCTTGATGTTGATCAAGAATAGATCTTGCTGGTCCCCAGTTAATGATGCATCTCACATCAGGGAAGTTCACACCCATACAAAGGCCAGTTGTAGCTATAAGGATGCGTTTCACTCCACTGGTTGCATTAAATTCCTTTAATACTCTATCCTTACTACTCTGCCAGGAATTTGAATGATATATTCCAATTAAGCAATTATCTTGCTTTGCTGAACAGTCAGGCAAGAAAATATCTTTTCCAAGCTCACAAATTAAATGGTTAACAACTAAGGCAATCTCATTCATAGTGTTGCAGAACACTATTGTCTTTGGACATTTGTTTTTGAGCTCTCTGATTACATGCACCAGCCACTTCAGTTCCTTCAGCTGCTCATCTTTCTTTCCTTTCTTCACACTAAATCTCAAGTTCACTCGGTTTGGGCTTACATATATATTTTGGTGGCATCTGACCTCAAGCAAAGCTCATTCATTTTGGTTTTTTGTGTTGCTGTATGTGCTGTGCCAGTTAGAGCTCCAACAGGTGTGCCTTGGGGAGAAAGGAAACATGATCAACTCATAGTTATTGTACCCAACTCCTTTTTTAAACAAGGTAAACAAGGTTCTGTGCACACACATACACACATGCAGTGAAAGCAAATGTTGCAAATACTTCGAGCATTTTAAATATTTAGGTATGAGCTGGTGATCTTTGTTGACCTATATATAGCTAATTTTGGTTTACAAATTCTTTGTTTTGTTCCTGACAGTCGTCAAAGAAAAAATCAAACATCTCATTTTGTTCTTACACGTAAGTTCTTACATCATACCTTAGCATCGTATTATTTTGAGTCACTTTGAGGGAATTTAACAAATTTAGAATATGCAAAATACTTTTAGCTTAAAACAATCCAGGATTTAATGTAACATATTGGGAGCTGTCCCAGTAACTAAGAAAAGATTGGTCTTATGTAATTATTAATTTGAGGGATAAGGTAAATGAATTCTTTCTAAATGCGATAAAATAAACACTGATCTTTACCTTGTTTGAAAAAAGATCGCAGTTCCCCAAACTTTCCGAACAACTCATGGAAAGCAACAGTGCCCTTTTGTCTGGGTTTCTTAGTTGTTGCCCTGTAACTAAAGAGAACGTTGAATTCATCTTCATGTTTACAGCACAAGTTAATCGAACACCTTCTAGGATCTACTGAAAACACAACAAGGGAGGAAAACAAACATTTGACCCGTCCATGTTTCTACAGTGTGCGATTCATTGACTATCAGTGCAGCAAGATTCTGGTGTAGAGGAGTGTTGATCTTTTTGAGCCGACCAAGGAAAGGCTTCTCCAAAATTTCTTCTGCAGATCCAAATATTAGCTGGTATTTACTGTTCTATACATCTTTCTAAACTGGCGTCCGAAAGTGATGTGGCCGTTAAACCCATTGCAGTTGCTTTGGAGAATTGATTGTGCACAATACTTTTAAGAGGGCAAACAATGATCACACATGCAGGTTTGCCTGTCAATATTTCTTTCCCTCGCACCAACAACTGAAAAATGAGGCTTTTTCCAAAGCCTGTTGGAAGAACTGCTAATAAATCTTGCCTCATCAACAGCGTCGTAACCGCTTTCTTTTGTTCCGATCGTAATTTAAACGATATTCCCAATCCAGCGAGCGCAGAAAGAGCTTTCTCCAGGGCAGAATCGAAGTCTTCCAAATCCGTCATGTTTTAAAATTTCGGATGAATCAGGGAGAGGGCAGCGGTTTCACTTCAGGTTTATGAAGAAATTGATGAATTACAAAAACCCCCGTTCTTGGAGTACTTGGAGCCTGCTTTACGAGAGAATGAAGTCCCAGACAGCACGTCAAAGCTCAGTGCAAATGACCAATTAGCTGTACTCTTAGAAAATGCAACCATGATAACTTCAGCTCTGTCAAATGAGACACCGGCATTCTCTGGTGGTTGGACAGGTAGAGTTAATTGTTCCTGCTTCTGACGTCGACTGTGACATTATCAAATTCTTTGGCTGGAAACATGCCGACCTTGCCTACACCCATGGTATGGAAACCGCAGCATCCGTCTCCCCATCTCATGTCAAGTAAGAGTTCTTCACCCCTTGTTGATCCTCTGTTGCAAGAAGCTGAACCCAAGCAGACATCCCCTGGGCAATGTGTTACAGAATCTTGGTCCTCTTCTTGGCAGATGCCTCGACCCTCTATGCCGCAGGATGTGAAAGTAGAAACCACAAATCAGCAGTTTGATAGCAGTGGAGAAATGGTAAAAGCACTAAGGCAGGTGGATTCCTCGCCTAAATTTGAGAACATGAACTGGATCTGAGTCAATAAATAGACCCAAATCACGCAGATCTTTACCAAAATTAATCCACCAACCAGGGCCATTCTTAGCTAGATGTGACCAATAGGCTTCAATCCTCTTATTTGCTGTGGACCTGCACCCTCGTCACTGTGGCTCGACCTCAGAAATGTATGTACTGCAGCAACCATGCTGTTCTCAGTTCCATCAGCTGATCTCACTTTTCTCGGTAAGCCACCGACTTGTTTTACAGCATCAAGGAAAAATGTAGTGATAACTTCAGGGTTGTTATTTGTGGGACCAACCTCGAGAAAAATTAGCCTTCAAAATCCATCGATGACTCCATGCACACAGAATCCATAAGGTTTCAGTTTGTCATAGCCATCGATATGCCAGACAAAGTTGGGCCCTTTTGCATGGTATATTCTTCGGCGAAGTCTCTTCCTTTTTCTGCTCTCAACTCCCTCTGCATCCAGCTCTTTTAAACGTTTCATGACTGTGATTCTCTTTACCATATATCCTTTCCTTCTCAGTCTGGCCCATATCCTGCGGTAGCCTATGAAGCAGCCACTGCCACCGAGCTCTCTCTCTCTCTATGATCCCCTTTAGCTCATCAAGACGCATATTCCTTGACAAGCCTAAGGTTTGAAGTTGTCTTTTCAGCGTCGATATACTCATCGTTATTCCGTGAGGTTCTAAAAATTCCCGCATTTCCAAGTTGCTGTATCCCTGTTTAAAATAGCTTGATATCAATTCCAACTGGTCGTCCTCTAAAACACCATTCACATTCAAATTTTCTACTACTCTTTTTAATAGATGCCCAAAACTGAACAACTTTTCTAATGACTGCACCCACAAGTGCGAGTAGAAGCTGAATAAATATAGTTCACACTGTTGATTAGCATATTCACAAGTTCACGTGCTTATGTAAAAAATCTTGAACGTTCTAGAATGTCAACAACGATAAGTGTTCTTTAGCTGACAAATATTTCGTCACACATTCCAACACTCCCACTTGACGAAATAAGTCCTAGCTTCTTTCTCAGGCTTTCGAATCGGCCTTTTCCGAGTGGTTGGACAGTATTGCAAAGTCACAGCCCCTTCTGCCACTGTCTCGTGTGAAATGATAGTGAATGTCGATGTGCTTTGTTCTGGAGTGCAGAGATGGATTATGTGACATCTTGATCGCTGCTTGATTATTCTCATAGGCCCTTGGTGTCTCTCACCCAGACTTTGAAGTAGTCGTCTCATCCAGATAGCTTCCTGGACTGCAGGTGTCAGTGCTACGTATTCTGCTTCGGCAGTTGACAGCGCCACAGTGGATTGACGCTTGCTGCGCCAGCTGACAGCTCCGTCTGCAATCATAAATACGTTGCCACTTGTTGAACGTCGATCGTCCAAGCTGCTTGCCCAGTCTGCATCCGAGTAGCCGATTGCTTCGCACACCTGTTCCCCGGTGTAGACAAGTTGCAGGTTGATAGTTCCTTTCAGATAGCGACAGACACGTTTTGCTGCAGTCATGTGAGCCTCGCTTGAAGTTGTATTGAAACGACTGAGTACTCCCACTGCATAAGTAATATCTGGGCGCGTTGTCATTGCTGCATACAAGACTTGCAATGAGTGATTGGTAGTGCGTCGCATCCACTGGAGTACTGTAACCATCGTCTCTGACCAATTTAACATTTGGGTCCATTGGAGTCGAAACTGTCTTGGCATCCTTCAGACCAAACTTCTCCAGCAACTTAGTCAGATACTGGTGCTGATCCAGTATAATAGTGCCGTTCTTTAATTGTACTCTGACACCTAACAGATAGTGTAGTTTGCCCATATCTTTCATCTTGAAGCGTTCACTTAACTGTTTCTTGACTGCACCCATCTCTGCATCGGTCTTTGTCAGAATGATGACGTCATCAATGTGGATGGACAGCACACAGAGGTTGTTTTGTTCGCCACGTATGAACACACAGGAATCAGCTTCGCTCTGATGAAATCCAATCTTCTTTAAGTACTCAACAAACTTGATATTCCAACAACGTGGTGCCTGCTTCAGCCAATATAGTGATTTCTTTAAACGACAAACCATGTGCTCCTTTCCCGGTTGTGTGTAGCCTTCTGGCTGCTTCATGAAGATCTCTTCCTTTAGGTCTCCATTCAGGAATGCTGTGGTGACGTCCATTTGATGAGCTATCATGTTATTACACGCAGCCCAAGCTAGCAGCATCCTGATTGATGTAAATCGTACGACTGGGGAATATGTCTCATCATAGTCAAAGCCATATTTCTGCATAAATCCCTTTGCCACTAGACGCCCCTTGAACCGGTCCACATTGCCATGTTGATCATACTTGACTCAAAAGATCCATTTGCACAGTATAGCTTGGCGTCCTTCCCGTAGCTTCACTAACTCCCAGGTCTCATTTTCCATCAGTGACTTGTATTCATTGTCTGCTGCTTGTTTCCACTCCTCTGCATGGTCACTCTGCAGTGCTTCTTGAATTGTTACCGGTTCGTCTATCTGACCCATGTGAAACGCATAATGATGACGATATGCAAATTTGTCTGCGAATTTTACTGGTGGCACACCAGCTGTCGTCCTCGTGGAATGTCTATGCAACTCATGTTCCTCTGGCATGTCGGTAGCAGAGCGAGGTTCTTGCACTATGTCCACTTCTCCATTTTCAGAGCCACTGTGCTTCTCGTCAGTTGTCTCATCTTTCATCTCTCCCACTGGTTTCTTGGTTTCAACTTCCTCTTCACTGTCTAAGTTGACCATCACTTTCTCCTTCTTCTGGCCAAAATCAGTCTCATCGAAGGTGACATCTCGACGAACCACTAGTTTCCTATGACGCTCATCAAAGAGATGATAGCCTTTGGTGCCATAAGTGCTGCCATAACCAACAAAACGTAGACCCTGAGTTTTGCGATCCCATTTGCGCCTTTCGTTGTTAAGTATTAGTCCATACACTATGCACCCGAACACCTTTAGATCGGACAAATCTGGTTTCTCTCCGTACCATCGCTCGTAAGGTGTGACACCTGTACTGGATGTCACAACTCGGTCGCGCACATAAGCAGCCGTAGCCACAGCTTCACCCCAATAAGCCTTGCTAAGTCCAGCGCCAAAGATCATCGGTTGAGCCGTCTCCAGTAGCGTCCTGTTCATTCTCTCAGTTTTACCATTCTGCTGAGGGGAATAGGGTGCACTAATCTCATGTTGTATGCCCTTTTGTCTGAGAAAGTTCTTGAACTTGGCAGATGTGTACTCACCACCACCATCAGTTCGTAGTGTCTTGATCGTCAGCCCAGTTTCGTTCGTCACACGCGCCTGGAACTCCTTAAACTTCTCAAACACTTGGTCTTTGGAGCGAATGCAGTAGACTTTCACGCATCGCGAGTAGTCATCAATGAAGGTGACGACGTAGCGTGATCCACTGAAGTTCTCTGTTTGCATCGGTCCACAAACGTCACTGTGCACCAGCTGTAGTTTCTCGGTGGATTCAATCTCTCCCACTGGAAATGGTTTACGGCTCTTCTTTCCTTCGACACATGCTTGACAAAGTTCAAGCTTGTCGTCTTTACTGATCGTGACACCACTGACCAGTTTACTGTGATGAAGCTAATGTGGTTTATCTCGAAACCACATGAACTGACTGAAATAGTTTACGTGTCTACAGTATCTATTACCGGAAATAGTTTAGATTTTCACTAGCCACTTCTAGCACATGTATTACTTGTATTCTATCCGCTCTACAATAAACGTCGCTTGCTAAAGCAAAGTCTCTCGCGTGTTGTTACATGGTGGCAGCGAGTGGAGAGCTATAGTGGTACAATATTACACATAGTTTCTCAGAAACGCGTGGAGAAAACAGAATGGCATCAGGATACTCCCTACCACCTCCGGCGCACCTCGAACTTCATGACTGAAACGCTGCGGAAAAGTGGAAAAAGTTCCTGTTAGCATGGGAAAACTACGCTCTAGCCACAGAGCTCAGCGAGAAGTCCCAGCCAGTACAAGTAGCCACACTGTTAACAGTGATAGGCAAAGAAGCAAGAGAGGTGTACTCCACCTTTAACGACTGGGAAAATGAGGGAGACGACAAGAAAATCGGACCAGTACTAAAGAAACTAGGACATTACTGCGAACCGCGCAAGAACATTCCCTTCGAAAGATATCGCTTCAACCGATGTATTCAAGAGCCAGGAGAGACTTACGATCAGTATCGTTCGGCACTTCGAAAGTTAGCCAAGGGTTGCAACTTTGCAACTATAACTCCCAAAGAAATACTTCGTGATCACCTGTTGTTTGGAATTCGTGACAACAAACTCATAGAGAGATTCCTAAGAGAGACAAAATTAACACTCGCCAAAACCTGCAGGGCATCCGAGAGTACGACTGCTCAGATGAAACTTATGGAAAAAGAAGAGAATCCATCAAGCACAGTAAATGCAGTCAGAGAACAAAGCAAGAACCTTAAAGTGCCAAGAAAACGAAATCTCAAAGGCAAGGACTCCCAACACAGAAAACCCAAAGAATGTGAGAGGTGTGGCTCTGTTCACGATCACGCAAAGAAAGAACAATGTACGAGGAAAAGACGATTTATCTCTCTCGCAAGTCAGGCCACACAGAAAATAGCCGCCATTTTCTTTGCGTGGGCGCACTGATAACGCGTTGCTTGCCCTAGTCACATTTAAAATTCTGCCAAGGATGTGCAGTGCAATACTAGGGAATCACCTTAGAAAGAATTGTGAGTTGTCACCCAGTTCTCTTATCGCACTAATACAAAATCTCTCTTCCTTGCTAACGTTTCCATTTATATCAATGCCCCAAACAGTTAAAGAATCCAAATGTCATCGAACTAAACTAAAAGAACATCCCGTCACTTTAATCCCACCACGTGGCCATGACAAACTTTCCCAAGGACCAATTGCGCCAGGACAACCAAACCATCCTTTGCATCGGACTTTGCATGGCTCGCATTCAAACTTGTCCGTAAACAAATAGGAAATTATGAGAATCAAGTTTCGAGGATCGAGTCGAGACTTTTAACTGTCAAAGTTTGAGCGGATCTGAGTTGTTTTTTATGTAACTGTTGCCAAGACATTAATAAATTGAGTACTAAATTACATGTAGCAGAGACAACTTCAACTTATTTCTTTTCAATTTTTCAACCCCCGGTAAGACTACGTCTCCATCATTAATCTTTATATAGGTAGAGTGGCAGGGTCTTTGGATGAAACCTCGGAGCGAGTGTGAAAACATAGAGTGGGTCTGGGACTACGTATAAAAATTCTAATATAGCTTTATTTGTTCAAGTAGTTTTCTGCCTTGAAATCTCAAGGAGAAACTGATCATTGATATCAACTTAGTTTTGTCACCAATGACTAATGACTTTTCACTTTTGTTATGACTGATTTAACATGGAACACTTTTTCAGTACCAAAGGGGACATCGACTGTAGTGTTTCACGGTCAGTAAAACATCTGGATTTAACCAATCTAAATACACGCCACACAGATTTAACTCAACACTTGACCATGTGCTTATATTCCATTCCATAATTCATTTCGGCTGTACACAATTACATCATGGATACTACAATCTCTCCGTTTTTTGAATAAAGTGTCCAGTCTGACTTCTTAAACAAAACAATACATACTGTATCCTCCCTAAAAAGCAACTAACTCAATGACAATTGCTCCAATATTCAAACTTAAATCAATACAAGAATGACATAGTTTTAAAGGTGAATGTGCTTCTCAATAAATATCCTAACCAAGTTCAGTCCAAGTTTAGGGCCTGTTCACATGGAGGTGGGGGACCCCAGGTAGGTGAGGTTACCAAACTTTTCCTACAATCTCTCTTTTTTTCTTCATTGTGTCCACATGTGAGGCGGGGTACCCCACCTAGGCGGGTTACCCGGCTAGCCAGGCCGGCTAACCCACCTAGCTGGGGTGAGTTTTCTCCATGTGAAAGCTCAAGAGTGGGGTAACCCGCCTAGCTGGGGTAATAAAATCCAAATTGCACAAAGCCCGCCAAAAAAACATGGCTGCCAACCACTACCAGCATGGCGAGTTCCTTCGACTACATAAACTTAAACTACTTGAAAACCCGGAACTTGACAGTGCCCGCGACAATTTGGAAACCGATAGTGGAGATTATCAAAGGGACGTCTTGTCCGAATTAACATCTACGAGGCGAAAAGTACCTTCCTCGTCAGATCAGAGCTTGAATTGTCCGACCAAATCTGCAAAGAAGACAAACGACAAAACTCCAAAAATCAGGTCGTGGACTCCAGAACGAGTGGAACTCTTACTTAAATATTTGAAAGAGTACAAAGTTACCTTTGACTTCAATGGGAAAGACTTTGAACAAGATCTTTCGGTAGTGTATACAGAGATACGCCGATGCTTGTCCATTGATTATGTTGACGAATTTGGGCCTCAGAGCCCCACTGAGCCAGAAAAACCCTTAAAAGAGATAAACAGTGAGGAATATCAGGCCTATAAGAAACGCCTCGACAAAGAGCAAGCTCTTATTAAAAAGGTTATGACCGAGTAAAAGAAAAATATCAGGAATGTCAGACAGGACTTCTGAGCGGCGGTCAACAAGGGCACAAGAAGCGGAGGCGGTAGAATTGTGCAAGAAAACTACCTTCGTTTGGTGTAGATGGGGATAGCTTGGAGGATAAGGTTCACTCACCACAAGTGGATAATGAAGGTATATCATTGTCACGTGGATATCAGTTGTGCCCAATGAATAATTTGGGTTGACTTTACCTTTGTTAGGAATAATGGCATTGAATTATTGTGCCCCAAAGGCAATTCAAAGGACTCTAGAATTTTAGGGAATACATACACTTCATAATTATATATCTGATCTAATTTCATAAAGTAAAACGAAAACAAGCCAAAAAATCTGTAAATCAATTGCATTCATAGTTCAGATCTAATTTAATGTTTTAAAGTAATAAAATTTTATTTCATTTTCATTTCATTTCCATTACAGAAAATACAAATTTAATTTATATAAAGATTGTTATAACAGAACAATATCATTTGATTTATATTTTATTTAATTTGAATATTTAACAAATATAAAATTTATGGTTCTAGATACATGTACAATGAATCCATTGCTTTAATCATGCTCAGTTCATAATGTAGACATTTGGATTATTAAATCAATATGTCACAATAAAAAAGGGTAACGAGCTACTGCATCTTCAGTAGCTGCGAGCTACTGCATCTTCTTCCATACTCACACCATGTTTTTCACAGAAGTTGTGCAGAACAAAGCATGCGTGCACAATTTTTGGCACAAAAACCAATCCCGTGTCACTTTTCTTGTTAAGGATCTGCCATCTTGCCTTCAGTCTTCTGAATGCACACTTCATGGGATTTCTGGCACTTCGTAACATATTATTAAAGATTACCTCTTCATTGTTCCTTGCATTAGCATATTCTTTCATGCAATAGGGCAGAAGGGGATAGCCTGGATCACTGATCAATGTTACTGGCATTCTGTCATATCCAGAAAGAATTTCTTTGTAAAGCGTTGGCAGTTTTTCCTCCCTCAAAAGTCTATTTGTTCTTGAATTTCCAAACACCCTTCCATCATGGACACTGCCAGGCCATTTCACCTCAACATCAATGAACATCCCTTTCCAATCATATACTGCCTGTACATTTAAGGTGTACTTCTGCTTGTAACTGAAACAGTCATGCAAATTTTCAAAAGGCTGCATTATCACAAGATGGGTTCCGTCTACACATCCAAACCCTTGAGGAACTCCAAAGTTATTTTCCATTCCTCTGACAAGATCAGCCAGTTCTCTGTCATTTTGAGGTAATGTTATGTATTGTGGCCCCATTACCTCAGTTATAATGGCACAAACTTTGCGAGTGATGGTAGAAACAGTGTTTATTGCCAAGCCAAAGGTGTCCATGCGTAGCTTCTTTTTCCATTCAGCATGACGAGCTTTAAGCCGCTAAAAAATATATGCAAATTAGCTGAGGGGGCTTTCAAAGTCCCCTCAGCTAATTTGCATACGTAACTTAATGCCTTGGTTGACACCTTGTGGCTTCATGAAGTAGGGTTGAGGTGTTATTTTAATTAGTTTCGTGCGGTAAAAGATGACACTGTTGAGAGATGATTACAATTCATTGCGGATAAAAATAATTTGTGCTTGCTTTCAAACTATGTTTTTTTTGCGCGAAGAGACATTTCGAGGGGGCGGAGCCGTAAGAACTAGCGCGAACGATACTGCCGAACATTAGCTTTCTAATTTAACAAGCTAAACTGAAAGAAACAACTACGACAATGTCTTAATTACTCTTAACTTTATTTAAATTTTAGAGGGTATTATTCGGCTTTCTGTAGCACCAAAATCGCTGCAAATTAAGGCTTAGGCGAGATAAAACGATACCCCACGAACAACACATTATTCATTAAAACTGTACCAGAACAAAACTTTTTTTCGTGGCGACGGTATAAAACAAGAAGTACTGTAAATCTATAACACATTGACGAGAAGCGGCAGCTTATTCACTCTACACTAAAGCCGCCATCAATTCTGTAACGGTAGGGCGATCTTTGGGCGACGCTACTAAAGCATTTTTTACCGCAACAACATTACAGAAATGTGAATATTTATAAACAGTTTTGACTAGGAATGCCAGAGCGTAGATATCGCTTTTAATCGATGGTCTCCCAGTCCCATCAACAAGTTCCGGTGCAATATACGAGTCCTTGTACTGAGCTCGCAAATGTGCGGGTTTAGGAGCAGGATTCCTTGCTTTACTTAACAAAACACTGTTTCCAAAGTCAATAATAACGGGGTGAAGCCTTTCATCTTCCCTTGTCTCTAAAACAACATTGTTCGATTTAACATCATTGTGGGCATACCCGCAACGGTGTATGTGATCCAGCGCATCCGCGGTTTCAATAAGAATTGTGTTCCATTCTTTTTGCTCACTGATCATTTTGTTTTTAGCCGCTTTATACACTGTCAAGCTATCTTTTCCGTCACCGTGGAATTTCATTACAAGACTCACTGGCTTTTCTTTTAGACATACACCGAAAAACAGTGGAATGCCAGGGTGATCTCCCAACTGCAGTAGCACATTGGCTTCGTGTTTTGCCTGCCTTTGTAAAAACGACAAGCGTTCTCCACCTGGATGGCCTCTTTCTTTGTATTCCTTGATGACAACAGAAATACCTCTAAATTTTCCCAGATAGCAAGTGCCAAATGTCTCACTTCCAATTGACCTTGCCGTGGTACGCGTTAAATTTGATGCACTTATTTGCTTGAGATGTGCGGCGCTGCTGGTCGATTTTGATTCCGAGACTACAAGCACTTCCCGTCTCACGGTCTTGGATGCAGCTGTACCCTTTTCATTTTTCTTCCCCTTGTTAAGGGATGCGTTAACCATTCTTTTCCCCCTGGACAAAGAGTCTTTCGATTCTTCCAATTTGCTTTTCTTTACACTGTGGCAAGCGTTTGCTGATAGCTGATGCTCGACTATCATTTCCTCCACCTCTGGTTGTTCAGCTGCCCCGCGCTTTCTTCCCTTTCTCCTGCTCTTTTGCTTTCTTCGAAGAGCCTTAAAGTGCTGAATTTTTTCTTTAGTGTGTTCTTTCTCCCTTGCCTTACGCTTTCTCTCCGACTCCATCGTAACTTCGAAAAGAAAAACTGAGGCGAGATTGACTTTTATCCTCGTGGCCAATTGCACACAAAACAAGAGGCAATTGTTTCGCGGCAACAGCTTATTCTTTTAATTCATTGGTTAGAATAACAATGAACAATGGCAGCACAGCAAGAATGCGCCATTCATAACCTTTGATCATTTGTCACATTGAACATGGCTGACACATCTACGCTGCGATGAATGTTCGGAAAAGTTGAAAACATTTCAAGCTCTTTTGAAACACTTCGAGCAACGACATATAAACAAACGTCTCCCTAGGCGGGCAGTGTTTTTACAAAATGACAAAGAGGTTCGAATGCCAGCTCCTGGACCAATAAGATCTCCTGCTGTACAAGCAGAATACAAGGCATGGTTAACCGGTATAACTGAGCGCATAAATGGACTTCATCACCAAAGGCATCGACGTAAGTTTTTAACTTAAGCAAGAAATAGCTAGACATGTTGACTATGATTGAGGTATCCTTTCTTAGTTTAAAGAATAATCAAGCTTAAAAATGAACACGCACCCACATGCAATTAATGGGTTCCTCCTTGCATCTCCTCGATCACAAGATGCACGAGGAGATACAACGAGCAAAACAATTACGCGTGCGCGCTGTCCCCTCCCTGAACGCACGTAGGTTTTAAGGGATAAGGGAAGCTCGTCCTAACGTTTACTCGTACACTGTTTGAAATTAAAAAAATGTGTCCAGTCATTATGTGTGACCAGAAATTCAATTGCAAGGGTGACTGCATACATGTAATTAATCTTCTTTTTAAGCACAGCCCCCTCGTTCTGTTAACATTCAAATATACTGTTTCCTTTCATTGAAACAAACAAACAAACAAACACACCAAGTATAATGAAACTTCACTTTTTAAATACAAAGTATCTAAAATAGGCCATGTACTTTAACAGGAAATTGGCAGACTTTGGAATTTAATATGGTTCCGTCAAGATTCTTCCGGCAGTTGCTCAGACATCTGGATGACCCCCAGCCACATGCTGTCAGAAACCAGCATCATTGGCGAGCGCCAATTTTGTGGTCTTCGGCCAGGAAACTGACATATCGCTTTTTTGACCTGGATACACTTGAAGCTGCACTGGAAAAACAGAACACTGTTGCTCTCCAAAAACAAGTGCAATGGAATGGTGACAAACAGGTTACTGACTACTTAAGAGATATCGATCCCAGAGAAGCCCTTGCTGCTGCAAAAAAAGAAAGTTCATGGAAAAGCATCTGAAGGCCAAATTACTTGCAGAAGCAATTTAGTGGTCGGTCATGGAGAAGGTAGAGCTACCCGCGAGTTGGATCTGATTTGGTGGCCCAACCTGTACAATACTCTTTTGTTGGGAAAAATGTGCATTCGATTATACGTTAGTCGAGTACAGCTGGTATAACTGTAAAAGTTATATCAGAAGACAAGGGCCGGGTTGTTTTAAAGCTTATTGACACTAACCAAGGTTAACGAAATTTTAGAGTTTTTTTAATGATAATTTTTGTGGAAACAAGTCAACATCAGAATAAACAAACAGGAAACCTCACTCAAAAGTTATAAGTATGAAGTCAGATGGGCTTAGAACAACTGAGCCACGATCTTTTCCTATCAGGATGCAGGCAGGGTTTACTTGATATAAATCAATATCACAGCTTAACTAGTTAACCAAAATTAAATATAACAAATTGCTGTAGAACAATCCTTTGCAAAAAAGTATTTATTTATTATAAGTACTGGAAAAAATAACAGTCATAAATTCAATTGTATCTCAGCTAAGGTAAAGTGCTGTATTTTGCAGAACTTTATTTTATTACACAATTGTTTTCTTTCCAAGTCAAGTTATTTTCACACTACATAAAAGAGTTGATAAAGTGGAGTCGCCCAGTTAATCACCTGTATCTAATAATTTATTTTCAGAAGCCAATGACTGTAAACTGTTATTTTAGGTTATTGTTGTTTATGTGTCACAGATTGTTGTCAGTTATTTTTATAAATAATATTATCAGCACTTGATAACAATAAATTTATCAAGATGGCTTTATTGATTCCCAATTGATTGCCAAATAAAAATAAACTAGCAGCATTCTAAAATTACCGGTAATTTGTATTGATTGGTTTATTACCTGAACTCTTGAGTAAAGGCAACAAAATCAAATGCTTTACACTCTTTAAATTCATGGAATACAGTTCAATAAGTAATATAGGTTATCACAAAGTTTGTTAATTACATTTTTGGTTGCATACTAGTGTCCTCAGAGTGGCATTTTTTTCTGTAAATCCAAATCAAATTGAAAAGAATAAAAATTAAACAAGCATTGAGAAAGTATGGCAGTGCACAGTCATTTACTGAACTATCGCTTACATAAAATTTGCCCAAAAAACTGCTTACAATTCAGTTAGACACCTTGACTTACTTCAAAAGTTCCTGAACCTTCAGGTGTTCTCTTAGAATTAACTCACTTAATAAGCTTGCATCAAGTTTACAAAACACAATGGGCTGCAAATCTTCGCAACATCAAAATTGAAAAGCACCTCTCTAGTTGTTGCAAACCTTAAGGAATAAAATAAAACCTCAGTTCATAAGTAAAATTTTCATCAAAGGACACATCTCACTACAACAATGCAATGTAATCTGACTGGAAGCAGTTCTCTGCTGGAAAGTTTTATTGTCACCTATATTAAGCAATTAGTGACCTATACATGTTGCTCCTTTGCTTGCTTAGCGCCATTCCCAAATATGAACATTCTCAATTTACACAAAGCAACATACCTTAGACCAATCTGAAGTTCAACTGCAAAACTGTACTTGCAACAATGTCACATGCTATGGATAAGGGCAGAGGAGTGGCAAATTCAATGTTACGTATATCCTCAGGTACCACCTACCCAAAAAAGCACAAGCTTGGTTAAATACAAATGTGATGGCCAAATGAAACCCTCAGGTATAGCTACCCCGGAGAGCACAGGCTGGGTTAATGCGATGACTAATTAACTGTAACCCTCAGGTATTGCAACCCACGAGAGCACAGGCTTGGCTAATGAGGTGGCTAATTAACTGTAACCCTCAGGTATTGCTACCCCGGAGAGCACAGGCTTGGTTAATGTGATGACTAATTAACTGTAACCCTCAGGTATTGCTACCCCAGAGAGCACAGGCTTGGTTAATGTGATGACTAATTAACTGTAACCCTCAGGTATTGCTACCCCGGAGAGCACAGGCTTGGTTAATGCGATGGCTAATTAACTGAAACCCTCAGGTATTGCTACCCCGGAGAGCACAGGCTTGGTCAATGTAATGGCTAAATAACTGTAACCTTCAGGTATCTGCTGGCCATGAGAGTACAGGCTTGGTGAATGTGATGTCTTGATAACCATGAGAAATGCACAACATTCCAATCAGCATACTGGAACATTTTAAGGATAATGTCCACTCCACCTGAGAATTTGTAGCATGAGGTCTTTTCTGTGCTTATCCATGTTGCAATACTTCCACTTTATATTATCAACAGTTGCAGGGCCATTTCTGATGAAATCTCTGGCAGCCATGATAACTCCTATTCCACAGCTACCCACTCCAATCATCTTATTGTCAATTGGCTCTTGTGATGGCATTCCAAACCGCCTGAAACTTTGAGTTGAGTGCCAAAACGCTGTTTGAAGAGAGGGATGATGAGGGCATAATTCAAGAAGGAGGTTTAGTCCCTCTTTGACACATGGAAGGGCTGTTGAAGGCACCACAGAAGTTAACCCATCATCAAAACATAACAGCTCACCAGAAAGGTTGACATAAATAAGTCCCCAATGGTTGGTCATGTGGACTGGCACAAGAATTTGCTGCAGGTTTTCAAGCACCGCTACTTGTAAAGCTCTTGCTTTCAACTGTTAAAGCAAGTTCCCATTTTACCCCAGTCATTACGTGAGTCTAAATTGTACTACTGCATTTGTTATTCACATGTAAGTCTCATGAATGATTGATTTAATGCCAGTTGCTGAAAATTCACCCCAAGGCCTGCTTTACAATTTTTTTTTTCTCCACTGCTTGGTACATACTGTTTATTTTTTATTTTTTCATTTTTGCAACTTAAGAACTTAGAATATTTTAAGTAGAAATCAAAGGTTTGTGGTGAAATTTGCCAGTCTGGTGTAGATGTATGGCTAACAAACAAGCAAGAGTTGAGAAGTTTTTAATAAAGATTATTTACAGGATCAATATTGATAATAACAATACTAACAACAAAAATACTGTAAATAATAATAATAATAATAATAACAGTTATTGTACATATTTACATGCATACAGGTTGACTAAAATCTGACTTGTCAGTCAGCTTGAAGAAGATTTTGCTTCATTCTTTACATACCACCGCCTTTTTCAATCTTCACTGTTTCCTGTCTTACTCCATAATCTCTTGTAAACTCCCCTTGTTCCAAGATTTCACTAACATACTAGAAAATCAGTCAAATACATTATCTTATTCATATTTACAATTTTATGGATACAGCATGTCATTTGCCTCTATGGATTGAACTTTACTGTCCAAATCCTTAAGTCAACATCACAGTTACTAGAAATGAACAAATTAATAAATAACACCTAGTCTATTCAAAGTCATGAAACTAAACTAAAATTACAGCTCAGTGAAATGCAGGAATGGCAATTTATAACAGCATCATTGAGGGTATATACTTATATTACTGGTCTAAAACATTTACCTAATTATATAAAACAGGAACCATGTGTTCCAAAATAAAAAGATATCAGTAGGAACCCGAAAAGATTTTGTTGATGATGACAGCAATAACATAGGTTTGGCATAACAACAGTTAATCTATGACAAACATCCATGGTAGAAAAAAGATATAAACAAGATATAAAAACAGATGGTGAATTCTACTGACCATTTTTCTTTCTTCAAAAAATGTCACATAATCCAGGATTACTTGTTTTCCTGTTCCAGAGCATTGGTTGTAGTATTTTTTTACTTTTTCTATGGGGAGTGACCTTTCCACGATACTATCAAAATGCTTCAGAACTTCCCTCTCAAATGACCCTGTAAGATATCAAAGAACAAAAAAATTTACAAAAAATACAAGAAAATGAGAAATAAACAAACATACATTTACAAACCAGAAAAAGATGCCACTTTTATGTTTTTCCTCTCTACGTCTGTTTCCTGCCCAGGTTTCAACTTCACAGTTACTCGAGGAAATCCTTTACAACTTTCAGGCCCATGGTCAGACAAGACTTGGTTCAGCTCATCAAGTGAGCCAACACGGTATGCAAACAAGCCCAAGGAACCCAGCAACTGCTCACAATTTCTCATTTCACAATGCAGAGAGCAAAGATTAATGCTGCTAAGGTCTTCTTCAAGAAGAAATGTGAGGTCATCACGTAGACCTGTAGATCTCAAAACACAAAAGGATATATAAAAAACAATTAGGCTGAAAGACAGGGTTTTTTTTTCAAAAATAAAGACACAAATCACTCGTACTCAATCAAATGAGAACATTAAGAGCACAACAACCACAGCCTATTTGTGAACCTCCACAGGATTTGGGTTACTTTGGTGTTGACACGCGCACGACACATTCGCACGGTAGGACAAAAGAGACACGGTTTAACACGGAACAACCGTGTCAGGATATTTCCTCATTAAAATTTTCTTTTGTTTATTTACATGTTATATAATAAACTGTTATTATTAGACAATGTGGTTTGCCAGAGCTCTACGTACATCTTCAGCATCCCTTACCAGATTGTGATTGTCAATAAAGCCAACTGGATCTTCACCACCTCGACCCGTGTGAAGGTGCCAGATAGGAAGAAATTAATTGTTTTGAATCTCGCAGATATTGTGGAGGACACAAGAAGCTGTGACCACGATGACCAGAGAGGACACCTCCATGTCTACACATTTAAAAAATCTCATGAACCGTCCTTTCCATTTCCCAAGTGTATTCTCGACAGTCATCCTTGCACGACTTAAGTGATGATTGAATTTTCTCTCAATATTTGGGGTAGTGCTGTTTTCTGGATATGGTTTCTTGAGCCATGGTAGTAATGGATATGCAGCATCCCCAATTATAACTGGATTTATAGTCATTCCACCTATTTGTTTGCTACAGTTCCCTGAAAAGAGTTTATTGCTATTTCCTTTAGCAAATATTGTAGAGTTTGAAAAAACCCTGACGTCATGTACACTACCCGGCCATCCTACAACAATATCTCTGAACAAGTGATTGTGATCTACTACAGCCTGCATGATAATGCTATGAAAACTCTTCCTGTTTACATAGTCTGTGTGACTTTCTTTGGGGGTGCTTATGGGAATATGCGTCCCGTCTATTGCGCCAGCTCATATAGGGAAACCCCATTCTTCATAATTTTGAATAACTTGTAAGAGATTTTCTCCAGTTGGAAAAGAAATGGTTGGTGACAGCAGTTTTACGATAGCATTGCAAACCTCCTTTATACATGAGCACACAAATGAAATGGTAACTCCAAATATGTTTGCTATGGTTCTGTATTCAGCTGTCGAGGCCAGGTAATACAAGGTTATGGCTAATCGACGCTTTGCTGGTATGGCCTTTCGCATGGTTGTGTCTTGGTGAGATATGTCTTCATAAATCTCATGTAATACATATGTAAATGTGCCACTGGTAACTCTAAAATTGGAATACCATTGCTCTGCAGTAAAACGTGCCTCAACCATGTCAAACCAAGCAAGAGAATGTGGGTGCATCCATATTTCCCTAAATCGTGGAGGGTTTAAGCAACTCAAAATCGCTTGTGTGAGGGCAAATTTTTGTCGTTTCTTTTCCTGTATGAATGGTACAAATAGAGATTTCCTTTTTTCTTCATTTGTTGCTATACGTCTTTGATGTTCAACCACACAACTGTCCTCCTGAAGGTTGTGAAGACGTCCGCCATGCTGAAACAAGATACCTCCTCCCTAGGGCCTTCTCGGCTGTCTCCAATCCAAAGGCCCTGGCGATGAGGTTGCAGGATACCAAAATAGTTAAAACCGCTGGTAATTTAGTTAACAGGCTCAAACAGGGGTGCCGTACCAGAAGTGAATGCTATGACTAAAATCAAAAACATTTGTCGTTACAAAGAAATGTAAAATGTAAGATCTTTAATTCACCTTCCGGTTCGCATTTCGGAGGAGTTTGGGAACATTGCATTAGAACAGTTCGGAAGGTCTTAAATGCGCTCCTGGAAGAACAAACACTAGATGACGAAGGACTGACAACGCTCATGTGCGAAGTTGAATCAATAGTGAATGGAAGACCAATGACGAGGCTGTCAGACGACCCCTCTGATTGTGACCCCTCTGCTCTTGCTACGTTCGGGTCCAAATCTTCCTGCCGGTTTATTTAGAAGGGAAGATACGCACTCACATAGGAGATGGCGCGAGGTCCAATATATGGCTGATGTTTTTTGGTGTAGATGGGTACGAGAATATTTGCTTCAGTTGCAGGAAAGGCAGAAATGGAGTAACCCATCGTTGCGGGAGCAATGTCTTTGTCATGTAATTCCTTAAATTCAAGTTTGTCTTCCATTCCTCGCTGTCCTTCAAGTTGTCCAATTTCTCCAGGTATTCTTTCTCTGTCCGAGCTTTGGTTACGGCTCTTAGCTTAGTAAGAACACTTTGCTCGCGATCTGTGAGGCCATTGCTAGATTTTGCCAGCCACCTTTCCCATGCTTGCTCACGATGAAAGTCACAAATGTAGATCTGACCATCTATGAAAGAAAATATTGCCAGCAAAACTGTAACAATTTTAAACATATACACTCCATGCCAAACAGAGCATGGAACGGTTTTTGATGGAATTGTCTCGTTTTACCCTTTAGAGTACCACATAGGGTACTATATTCGTCCTTTCCCTCACAGAGTTTTCTTCTGTTGCTCAGTATGTCACAATCCAGGTTAATAGAATAAGTGTTCGTGTTTGGCTTAAAGCAGAATGCGAGTGGACTAAATTCTTTGCTTATAGACTAGTGAGTTCGGATAAACAGGTAGGACCATCACAGTTGAAAAAGGGCCTGAACAACTTGATGAACAACCTAATTATCTCGTCTTATATCCGAACTTCAATGATCCTGATCTTACAATCTGGGGTGAACCTGTAGTATAAGCCAAAGAAAACAACACAACGGGGTTCTCAGAACCAAGATGGCGACTCCTTAATTGCAAGTGCCCCCAGCATGCATTGCAACACTATTGTTATGTAATAATCCCACATCTCCCCCACTACTATGTTACCGGAAAAATAAGTGGGTTTTTTTAAATTTTTTTAAATTTTTTTTGATTTTTTTTTCTTAAAATTTCCGGTGAGTTTCTAGCCCAATTTTAACAGAATTTTATGTATGGTTTGCAAAAACTTATCAGAGATTTTGTCAGAAAATTAAACAGGAGTTTATAAAGTGTGAAAAAAATATTTGAATTTATGATTTAAAGTTTTGAAATAAATTATTAAAAAATGGAGCAACTAAATAATTTATATCTTTATCAACTAAAAAAAATTGCGAGAGAGTTAAAAATTAAGGGGAGATCAAAAATGGATAGAAAAGATCTTATTAATGAGCTTAAAAAATTTAAAGAGGGGGAAATTAATAATTTAATTGAAAAAGTTACTACTAATAGCATTTATATTTGTATTCATGGAAAACTTAAATATTTTTGTAAAGAATGTGGTGGATCACAAATATGCGAGCATGATAGAATTAAATATATTTGTAAAAAGTGTAGAGGGTCACAAATATGTAAACACAATAAATATAAATATCGTTGTAAAGAATGTGGTGGATCTCAAATATGCAAACATAATAAACAAAAACAACAATGTAAAGAATGTGGGGGGTCACAAATATGTGGGCATGGAAAACAAAAAGCTTCTTGTAAGGAATGTAAAATTAAAAAATTGAATTTATGATTTAAATATAAAAATAAAAAAGTAAATATGGAAAGAATAGTAAAGAATGTAAATACTGGAAAAATATTTATTAGTTTAGAATATTATAATAGAAAAAAACTTAGAATTTGTGATTTTATAGAGACAATAAAAGAAGATTTGTTAAAAAAGATATCAAAAAATCGTGTTTTTATTGATAAAAAAAATGGATATATTTTTGAAATTATTTATTATAATAAAGATGATGATGAATATGATAATGGATGCCCTTTTAATTATTACGAGGATATAAATTTTGGTGTGAATGGTATATTTGTTTATAAGTTTGTAAAAAATTTATTAAATTATGCCAATAAAAAGTTTAAAGAAATTTTAGAAGAATATGTTGGACTTGAGTATTATTATGAAAATGAGGAATATATTCTTGGGGATGGTTATGATGAAATTTTTGGTTATTATGATAAGGAATGTAATATTAATAAGTTTGATAAAAATTTTATTGTTGGGTTATTAAAGGTTAAAATAAAAATCGATATTTATAAGTTAGAACATAAAAAGAAATTCTACAAAAAATTACATGATGAAATAGTTGCTGCAGTATGGAAGCCAAGTAGATATTTAGATTTTCAAGAATTAAGAGATTTGGAAGAAAGATGGAAAAAAAAATGAATTATGATTTAAATATAAAATAAATAAATAAAATGAATGTTAAGTTGAATAGAAAAATAAAAAAATTAAATATTGGTTTTACTATTGAATATTTTAACACTGAAAGAATTAATAATATGAATTTTTTGAGATTAATAAAAAAAGATTGTTTATACACACTATCAAAAACACTTTCTATTAAATATGAGGATATTGGTAAAAAAGAACTAGTGGATTTTCAAATTGAGTATACTCAAGATAATGGGGTTAAATATTATTTTCCTTTTTCTTTTACCCCAAAATGTGATATGAGTGGTATATTCCCAGCTGATGAATTTTCTAATGATTTTTTAAATGACCGTGAGGAAGCAACAAAATTTAGAAATGCTTTAATTAATAATAAAAAAATTTTTATTGATTGTTTTTTTGTATGTATATATACAAACACAGATAAAGTATTACATAAAAATAAATTCTACAAAAAATTACATAATGATTTAATAAAAGAAGCATGGCATCCGAGAAGGTATTTTGATTGGTGTTATTCAACCGATGAGATAAAATTTTTGAAAGAGTTATGGGGTGAAGATTAATTAAAACTAATTATGTTATATAACCTAAATAATGGTTACATAACAAAATACGCGAAATTTATCTAAATCTTAAACTAAAAGTTATGGGAGAACCCTTAAGATCAAGTTTTTTCCATTCACTGTCTAATATGCTTAAATCAAAGTGGTTTATGACGCTCTCATATTTTCGAACTGGAATTGTTGGATAATCCTTTGAGGGTATGTTTGCAAGCAGGGTTGATGGTGAGAGTTTCACAAGTTCACCATATTTGGTGTTATTCATATATGAAGATTTATTATCCACTATACTACACATAAGTCTAATCGGTTCCTTAATTTGCATATTTATAGGGTATAATTTACCAGGATTTATAAATTCAGGCACCCCTAAACCAATAGATAACCCTCTAGTAAGTTTAACTTTGAAATTCTTATTTGAATATAGATAGTCAATAGTATCAGTCTCAATTATTGTTATCTTTTCCCTATCAGTATCTTTTAGAAAGATCGATTGAATATCACGCAACGAATATGTACCGGGTTGTATTATTATGACGGCTTGATTCTTTTCATTGTATAATATCTGTTGATCCTTGAAATTAATCAATCTTTTGGTTTTTATATTACAATCCAGGAGTTGTATCTCTCGAAGATTTTTCATAGGGGGTTCTAAATATATCCTAGTTTCAGAATCATACATGGTAATGCTTAACATTTTGTTTTCAGCGAAGCTGGTCTTTAGATCTGATTACAACATATTCATCTTTAAATTTACATTGACGTAATCACATTCCTGAGCGACGTTAGAAACCAGCCTTTTAAAAGTAAACATAAAATCTACTTTTCAATTTCAAAACCACTTTACGTTTTGCTTGTTGCTATGTCGTAAAAGTATGCAATCTATTGTTCTACACGTGAACACTAATTTACAAACAATGATAATCACGTGAAATACTCATGAACTACCGAAATAGATACCACGCTAAACCACCAGCGACAATTATAAATGCTAATATATTCTTTTCATGTTGTGTTGTGTCAATATCGGCGGGGTTATTTCCCTGTTTCATCGAGTCTGTTTTCGTTGAGGATTTTAGTTCCTGTGGGGTTTTATTCGTTTCAGTTTTTCCTCCAAGGAGAATATGAGGTAACTTTAACTTTGAAGATCCTAAGTTATGACTTATTCCAACCTGTTTTGTTTCAGTGTTTAGGGAATTATTCACACCAAAATTCATACCATTACTCGCTTTCATAAGTTTGTTATTAAAACCAGTCACGCTCTCAGTGTTGATTATCATATTACTCGGCATCAACCACACACCAGGAGCAACAGCTAAATCAAGCCGTAATTTCGCTTCTTG
Source organism: Ricordea florida (assembly GCA_949710005.1). Classification (NCBI taxonomy): domain Eukaryota; kingdom Metazoa; phylum Cnidaria; class Anthozoa; order Corallimorpharia; family Ricordeidae; genus Ricordea; species Ricordea florida. Next base: position 16,228,215 of record OX453276.1, on the reverse strand, counting down.
TACAGCTAATTGATATCTTTGGATAGAACTAGAAATGTCATTCTCAATCACACTACTTTCAAATAAAGCCAAGAATTCTTGTTGTGTCTCAATCGCTCCACCGCCATTACCATAAATCGAGTTTCTAGTGTTGACTTGTGCGCCCAATATACAGTAGACAAAAGCTTCAGCGGATCGATTCAATCTACCAAGTCCAGCTTTAGTGAGACCATGTCCGCTTGTTGGGATAAACCAAGCATATTTGAAATCAGCAAAGTCATCGTTACGGATAAATGAAATGAGATTACCCTTTTCTTTCTTACCTCCTTCATCAGGAAATTTACCACCTTCACCAGGCCATTGATCTGCTTCTTTATCATAATTCCTTATAATATGTACATTTTGATATCCCCCCCCTTTCCCATGATATCCTGCACCATAATCAAGAAATATATCTCCCAATCCGCCGTTTCTACCCCCTTTCCATCTAAAATCGGAATTATTGGCAATTCCAAATTCAGCGCACAATCGTTGATATGCAACTTTACTATATGGATTATTATTTATCACAAAAGGTTGCTCATCAGGTAAAGGAAGGCTTAATTCATACAGTATTCGCCTTATTGTGAAATACACATGAAACTTTATAAAACTACTAATTACTTTAGGATAATTTAGACTCTCGAAAGGGCTTATACCACAACCAGATGTTGCACACCAAACTGCAAAGTTAAGTTGTTGTGGCCAATAATTCATATCAGGGGCGTTCAACCATTTTCTACTCTGTTTACCAAATTTGAAAGTAACAACTTGTGATGTAAATATGTTTCTCATTTTTGCTGTGAATTTCTTCGTATTTGACACATATATATCCAGATAGGTTAGCATTTTTGTTATATCAGTTGAAAAGTCATCAAAATTAACAGACGGTATTGGATAAGTTCGATTAGTCAATGTTAAACTCTTTGGGAAAGACGCGGAGCGCCCCCGAAGGGATGAACTAAATTCTTCGTCATTCAAACCCAAATCTTTCCATAAAAGCCTTTTAATATTAGGTGATATGTCATCAGTCCATGTTTTTCCAGTAGGATCATCATTTGTCATTATTGTTGTTCCATCAACTTTCCACTTAATGTAACCCCCATATGGATCAGACACAAATATAAATTGACTGTGATCAGCCTTTGGATACATATTTCTGAAATCATTGTATAATGACATTTTATTCCGCGTGTTTACTTCGCTTCGCTCAGGTCTTTAGACCTAGAATAAGATGTAAAGTCTTTAAAACATTTCTTTTCTAACACCAGCAAAAAAATTACATCCCACATCAGTTCTCTCATATGAAATTTTCAGTGTTCTCGATCGGTTCTTCCCCTCACTTCGATCAGTTCCTTTAATATTTCCTCTCGAACCTCTGTTCTTATCTGATTCATATTTAAGTTTTTTTCTGTATCTTTCCTGGTTTTTTGGCGGATTTCTAGTTTTAGTTTTTCAAACTTATCCACCTCCGATAAAATTAGAGAAAATTCTTGGTCTGATATAGCGTTATCTTTTAGAGCCTTTGAAACCAAACCGTGAATGGTGTTTACTTTTGCTTTTGCTAGAGAAACTGTCTGTTCATGTTTACTAACTTTATGAGAAAGTCGTTTAGAAGCTGCACCGAATCCAACCGATATTCCTCCACAAATACCTCCCACAGCTCCTAATGGTATACCAACAACAGCACCAAAACCAGTAAGGGAAGTTCCAAGTCCACTTGCAGATAGAATAACTGAAAACACCCCACTACAAACACTGATTTTTGTAAATATACCTCTTGCTCTATTGTATTTTTTCCTAACATCTTCATAATGTTTAATTTCTTTCTCAAGATTTTGTAATACTTCACTCGATTTTTGTAGTCTGAAATTAACTGCTTGATTGGCATTATTAGGTAGTTGAGGATAAATCGAGCTTCCGCTTTGCTCGGGACTGGATACTCCGTAAATTCTATTGTAGTCATCCATATTGTATTTTACTGATCAACACGATATCTTTAGATCTACTTACTTTCTCTTCTTTACACTTTCCACAAAATATAGAACCACAGCCATTATCAACAACCAAGCGTTCTTTCCTAAAAACCCAATAACCTCTCCCGCCGTTTTGAAAAGAAAGCTTACAATCGCTCCAACTATCCCTGGTAATATTTCACCTAGTTTTTTACCTATAGCTTTCAAACCATTACCAACACCTTTACCTAATTTTTTTATTCCATTAGAAAGATTAGAAACTATAGCACCAATAACCACACCTACAGCACTTACAACCGCAAATACTGTAAAACCATACTTTTTGAAGATGCGCTTCACGCGCTCTCGTAATGGTAGATTTTTAAGTATTTCTTCATTTTTACTCTCAATATCTGATATTTGTTCTTCATTTGAGATTATATTTCTTATCATTAATTCTCTTGTTTTTTCAATCTCAGATTTTAATCGTTCATTACTAAGTTCCAAAATTGTTTTATTTGATTTATCCTTCTTATATTTGTCTATTTCTTCCTTGTATAATTTTGTTTCACCCAAAAGTTTTTCAGCTTGTATTTTTAATTCTATATTCTGTTTACCAGTTGCATCAAAAAGACTTTTATTTTCAGCTTTTTCTACCTGCAGTCTCTCAATGAATTGGCGTAGTTCTTTTTCTCTTTCTTTATATATATCAATTTCAACTTTATTTGAATCTAAAACTGAAATCAAACTAGTTAATCTTTTTTCTAATTCCTTATATTTTTCATTAGATTCTTTTAATTTATCTGAAAATTCTAAATTTCTGTTTATTTGTGTTAGTGCATCTATACCAAGCGATTTTTTTATTCCTTTTGGAAGTGAATCTAAACTATCTGAATAACCACCATTGCTTTGAATAATTAAATGGGGTTTATTATCCGACCTATAAGTTAATTGCCCCCATATACTCCCATCATCTTTTAATATTGGATTAAATGAACTATCCTTTGGATTGTAATCTGGAAAATAATTTTTAAGTCTTCCTCCAGCCATAATCCTTTTTTCATACTTCTCATATTTCTCATCTCTTTTTCTTAAAGAATCACTAATGTTCCTAGCTTCAGTCGGGTTTTTCCATCCAGCCAGCTTTATTTCTTCATTTTTATATTCATCATAACCAAAATAATCTTTTTCAAAGGTTGTAGATTTGGATATGGCACCCTCCTTCTCATAATTCCTTTCACCTCTAGTTGTAGATGTTACTCGAACGGGTATTTTTGATGGTTTTCTACCAAGTATTGGATCAGAATCATCATAATCATCTGGATCATCTTCTTCCCCCAATCCAATGGGGTCTTTTTGTATATCTCCTCCTTCTGCCATGATTTTTTACTCATCAGTAAGAAATCTTTAGACCTAAAAGTTATGTTTGTAAATGATTTAAATAAAAAATAAAATATAAAAAATGGAAATAAAAGATATTACTGAACATATTAGTTTTAATAACATAAGAAAAATGTTTAATGAAGGAATAATTACAGAAAATAACCTTGTATTTTTTTAAAAAATCTAACTTCTAATTTAAAAGATGAAGATCAAAAAGAATTACTTAAATTAATTATAAATGATGATAAAAAAAGAAAATTAATAAAAATTATGTTAGATGGTCTTGTACTTGTTAAATAATCATTTAATTATAAAACAATTAATGTTTTTATAATTTTAAAAGAATTTACTTGCTGCATAACCTAATGCCAACATTCCACCGCCTACATATGCCATTTCACCCATCTTTTGATTGTCACTTGGTCTATAATAATCTGAAAACTTTGGTTCGTGCATTTGGGCATTCGGGCGTAGCCCTCCCCGCGAAGCGGAATAAAATTCTAAAGCTTCATCTGTTTTTGAAAGATCTTTTGATGCTTGATATTTTTCATCTTTTTTCTTCATTTCCCAATCAATTAGTTTCTGTCTATTTTCCTGATATGTAGCATAATCTTTTTGATATTTTTCTAATGCTTTATCGTGTCGTATTTTTTCTGTAGCGGCGGAGCCACCGTCACCAGATAGATATTTTGCAAGATATGAACCGCCAACAAAGGCAGTTGCATTTAATACAGCCCCACCTAACATCATTGCTATTGTTGCCATTTTTAATTATTTTGGTAAAATATTTTGATCCTCTAAATATGTTTTTAGGTACATACTACCTGACAATACAACCACCCATTTTGCATAATTTGTAATACTTGAGGATGGATCGTTCATAAATGATTCTCTCATTGCTTTTTTAGCTACATATCCAACTCCAGCTGCTAACCCAATAAGAACTGCTGAATCAGTAACAGTTTTCACAAGTTTGTTTTCAGTTGACATAATTTTTTTACTACATCAGAAAGAAACCTTTAGACCCCTTTAGGGCCGCGAAGCAAATCAGCTTTCCTCATATCATTCCTATTTTTGGTCGATCTAGCGGTTGCGATGCTGTAGGACAAGCAGGTATTCTATTTTTATTATCCTCCTTTTCGGCTTTGCTGGTCTTTAGACTTTGTTGGTATCCGCTTTGTCGGTATCTCATAAAAATGTCAAATGCTGTAAACCTTATTCCAACAATTGATAATACGGTTGTAAAAGATAGCTCTGGAAGCCACGCCTTATTAGACTCACTTTCTCTATTTTCATTTTCTTCCCTCTTATTTTTTTGCTCCGCAGCCCGCAGGGTCTCTTCTCTTTTCATCTCCCTAGCTAATGCTTCTTTTGCTTTTTTATTATATTCAGCTAATTTCTTACCAGCTGCGACTTTTTTAGGATCTTTCACCCTCTTTTTAGAAACATTACCTTCAGTTTTTTCTTTTGGTGTATCCATTGTAATTTGTTCCACAACTTCTGTTCCTCCTTCACTCCGGCTTTGCTCGATTTGTTCAGTTTGGTCAGACATTATTATTTTATTTCACAAAGTAAAGAATCTTTAAATCAGTTGTGCTCAGTAAACAGTATCAGACCTGCTCGGTTGTATTTGAAATCTCTTGATTTTTATTCTCAGTTGTACTTGTAAATTGTTGATTTTTGTTGAATTTAATGTGTTTAACAACCTGAAATAACCCGCTAGCAAGTGCTGCCAATCTTCCTGCTTTCAATGCTAAAAGCCCTACAATGTTTGTTAGTTCACGATTAACCAGAGCATCATTCTTCAAATCATCACAAAGAGCTTCTATATCATCCACAGGAACCATGTAAGAAATAACTTTAGAAACTAATTGGAGGGATGAATCTACTAACCCACCATTAATTTTCTTACCCAATACTGCTTGGTATCGATTATAATATTTATCAACATCTTTCACTGATAATTTTTTTATATCACCTAGACTCATATCAACACCTAAATATTCTTTTGTGGTTCCAAAAGCTGCTAGAATAGCTAGTGATTCTTGTCTGATTTCAAGTTCATCATTATCTTTTACCCCAGTCTTTTCTTCCTCTATATCCTTCAGATCAGCAGAGCCGATATAATCTTCTACACCTGTCATCTTATAATTTTCTAATAATACAAAGATTCTTTTAGACCTCTTAAGGCTACGCTCCGTTTGGAACTTCCAAATAGCAATTAAATGGATGTCGTAAAGATAAGCAAAGTCTAGAGTATTTTTCAGTTTTCAGGAGTTGTACAAACTTTTTACTAGTTTCAGGGTCTAAATCGCCCCCATAATCTTCAAAAAACATCTTCATACCTTTCTGCGAGGGATTATGAAATGAAACAACGCAAGCTACATTTTCACGGAATGGTTTTGCTATCGATGTTAATTGCTGAGTGAGAACCCAAACTGATAATCCATGATGCCTTCCAGAAAATGCTAAATCTATAAACTTGTTTGATCGTTTCTTCAGATCATTCGAAACAGCACAATCATCTAAAATTATTAGTGTATTTTTTCCAGAGAATAAAGTTTGACAATCAGTTAATAACTCATTAATCTCATCTATATTACTAGCATCTGGTGATAATACATAGAAATTTTTATCTCCTCGAGCAAAATTATGATAGGTTTTATTTTTAGAATAAGTCGGGCATATTAAAACAATGAATTCAAACAATTTTCGGAATGAACCTCGGAGTTGATCAATGAGATACTTTGTCTTTCCACAATTTGTTGGGCCTGTTATAATACAGTTAAAAGGAATTTTATCTCGCAATTCTTCCATGATTTTTTGTATCATAACATAAGGTTTTAAGTCGCTTCCAGCTTCGCTGGGGAGGGCTCCGCCCGATCGCGGGCCTAGAGGGTTTTAGGTTCTTCCCTTCGGTTAGTACATAATGGAGCGCAAACCTGAATTCATAACATCCATTAATGCATCAGCTACAACAAACATATAACAAGTAATAACACCAGACCCACCAACTTTTCTTCTCATTTCTATTCTTATACCATCTTGTGAGTTGTTTAAGGCTAGACCACCCCCATGAATACCATTATCTGGATTAGTTCTCAAATCTATCCACAGGGCAAACTTGTTATTATAAAAATCCTTTTCTTTTACTGACCATCTAGTGGAACCTTCTGGAAGAACGAAGCGTTTCTTTATTGACTCCCAGAAGTCTGAAGGCACCATCCCCTTAGAGTAAAAACGGTTTGGCACGCCATTAACATCAATATTAATTGTGGTGAAACCTGGATTTAAAAACCTCTCAGAATTTTTTTCCCCTCCCGCGTATGGTAATATAAACAAACATAATATCCCCGTAATTGACCTTCTGGGTAGATTAATATGTTGATTTATAACACCGTCATTAGGCCTGGATATGGTGAAAGTTTTGTGTAGAGTTACATTCTCGTACAAGAATCCTTTACCAACCTGATAAGCCGCCTGTGCCTCACGAGCTAAGTATTCGCTTGATATACAAGAATATTCCAACTCAAGGTTTGTGATTTTATAAGTTGGAGTCTTGGTCGCGTCAGAATAGACAACAATATCGTTAACTGGAGCTAGTGTAATCTCAAAGATTAGTTGATGATCTAATGCCTTTGGATAGAAAACCCCATGATCTTTGAGTATAGGATGATTTAGCGGGATATGGTACTTGGTGTTATGTACTGCTGCAAGGGCCACTTCATTTGCATCTGTGTCTACTTTATCACCTGCATTTGTCCGGAGCTTCCTCATGTTTCTAGAAGAAATACCCTGTTTTAATCTATCCTCTCGTTCTTCATCTGTTAAGAATAAGTCATGGTATGTTTGAAAAAGATCGTATCTTTGAGTATCCTGTAGTGTTTCACCACCAAAAAGAACCCTGAGTCTGGTTACAAGATTACTACTTACATTATTCACAAGGGTGTTATCTTCATGACCATCAACAGTCAAGTTAAATAGTAGATATACACTTCCTGGTACAATCACTAAATTTTCAGAAAGTTTAGGAATGTTTATATACATTGTTTCTCCCGGATTAGCTGATGATGGGTTTAGTGTAATTCTATTCAATATTGATTCATCTTTCAAACCTAGTGGATCTCTTGGAACCCTGTTTGGGTTAATTTTTTCAGATATGGTTGTCATATTTATTTATAAGATACTTTGGTTAATCTTTAAATGAGTAACGAAAACATATCCCAAAGGTTATCAAAAATATATTATTCAACTGAAGGGTATTGGAAAGGATATTCTGCTATCTCTAAATTAGCACAAAAAGCAAAAGTAAGTGAAGATGTAGCAAAACAATGGTTACAAAAACAGGCGATATGGCAAATATATCTACCCGCTCCAAAGTATATTCCTAGACCGCACTGGACTGTGGATAAACCTAATCAGATTCACCAAGCAGATTTATTATTTTTACCACATGATAGAGTTGGAAGAAAAACATATAAATACGCATTAGTTGTGGTTGATGTGGCTTCAAGATATAAAGAGGCTGAGCCATTAACCTCAAAAGAAAGTCGAGAAATTTCAAATGCTTTTGAAAAAATATATTCTAGAAGAATAGACCGCGAAGCGAAAATGAAATACCCAAAAACATTAATGGTTGATCCTGGAAGAGAATTTATGGGTGAGGTTACAAAACTTATGAATTACCATAATGTAAAAATCCAGAGGAGCGAAGCTGGAAATCACAGAGCCCAAGCGTTTGTTGAAAGGGCAAACAAAATATTAGGTGAAAGATTATTTAGTCATCAATATGCACAAGAAATGATAAGTGATGAAAGGTCAAGAGTATGGGTGAAGCGATTACCAGATATTTTGAAAACTTTGAATAATACACCTACGAGATTAACTGGAAAAGAACCTGTTGAGGCTATAAAACAGAAAGCGGTTGATATTGAGCCTAAAAAATACCGACTACCGGGGGGAACTAAGAGAGTTGTTGGTCTTGATGAGGTTAGACTACCAATTGAGGTTAGGGTTAGATATTTACTGTTTCCTGGTGAACTTGAGGGCGGAGAAAGAAGAAGGGCTACAGATCCTATTTGGAGTATTAAGATTTATGATATTTCTGGAAGTAGGGTTTCACCTAATCAACCGGTTTTATATTATTTATTGGATGGTCCAAGACGCGGTTTTGTAAGGGAAGAATTACAGATTGTACCGGATGATACCGAGTTGCCTCCTACTTCTGTTTTAAAATGATTTCCTTCTAATACAAAGGTTTTGTGTGAATTCCATCATCATCAACTATTCTTTTATCATAATATGCGTTCAATCCCTTTTTAATTTGTGTATATGTCACAATTTGGTTTTCATTGACTCTAAATCCTGTATTTTTTGCCATATCAATTGAACCGTTCAAAGCTGACATGTACCTATCCCAGTTTATTTCGTTTTGTCCATGAATTTCTCCTTTAGTACTATACTTTGCCTTTCCATTCTCATTCTCTGCATAATAACATTTTGATGAAAGAGCAATCATTCTAATACCATCAAACTCCAGCTTGAACAGTCCGGGGGTCTTGTCGTGATATTTTGAGGTTGATAAGAATTTTTCTTTTCCCCCATTAAAGTATTCTTTTTGCATTTCTGGTTTTATAATATCATCAATTTTTTCAGCCGAAATTGCCATGTACATGGAATCTGTATCCATTTGTATCAACTCAAAATCTTTTCTATCAATATATTTATCAAGAAAATCGTAATAAAATTCCAACATTCTAAGTTTTGCTAACTGATATACCGCGATACCGCATTGATATGGGCGGTCTATTATTATTTTACTTTTTCTTTTTTTTATTTCATATGTTTCATTTATTTCTGTAAGATCTTCAAAGAATGTAGATCTTAATGCCTTTTCAACCTCATCCTCATCCTGAGTATACCTTATGTTCATATGTTTTTCTTTATCTTCTATCATTTTCCCGTAGAATGAATTTCCTTTTAGTTTGTTAGTATCAGCCAGTTCTTTACAGCCTTTATACTTTGGTTTTAGTTTTTCAATCCATACTTTTATGTCTTTATTTTCTTCAATAATTTTAAATATATCAGGAAATTGGTTTAATTCATTAGTAATTTTTACAACATCATCTATTTTGTTTTCATCAAAAGCTTTACTTACCCTTTCTAGCAAAAACTCGATATCTCCATCTCTTCTAGCGTTGGCCACTTCTTCGGGGAAAAATTCAAATGGTGTTCCTGGTTTATACTTTAAAATATTGTGAATAGCTGTAATCTTAAGCCCGTGATTAAGACACCATTCAATTACTACTGTATAAAAAAGTATCTTTTTTGTCTTTGTAACCCCTAGTAATTTTTTATTATCTTTTAGGTGTTTTCTTCCTGTAGCTTTTTGGTATTCTTTCATGTGTTCGGGCACCAAATCTTCAGGAACATTATCTACAATAAATAGCGGTGAGAACTCTTCAAACTTTTCTTTTAGGCTTTCTGGTACATTTATATCAACTTGGCAATATCCAAAAAGTTTACCATCAAGAATATCTTTACAAGTCTTATTAATAAATTCGGGATCTGTTGGATTTTCAACCTCAATACATTTTTCTTTTCCACATGGCATTTTTTGTCCTGCAGCGAAAAGATATAACGCGTTTGCATCATAACCAACAACTCTTACACAATTTTTTGTAAATTTATATTTATGAGAGCGAATCTTTGTTTTTCCACGCTCTGCATATCTCATAAATATTATACTTGGACCCCCAACCATACCTGTTTTCAATAATTTATAAATCTTGTTTTTATCGCATATTTTACAATCTTTCTTTATCTTGTAGCATTTTTCACAAAACCATTTATTACAAAATTCCTCACATTTATGAATACAATATTTGCCAGGAGCGTATAATTCAGGCTCTCCTTTCTTTTTCATTTTTTGATATTTATTTAGAACGTACATCATTGAGACACCAGGGATAGAAACCGCATCTTTTAATATATCTATTTTGTCTGGATAATACATTGCCCTTGTTTTTTCTAAAGCTTCTCTAAAGGGTATAACATCGTGTAGGTTATACTCTCTCAACCAATCCATCATTGTAACACACCCCCTCTTTTCAAATTCGCACTTAAAATCTTCATATTCTTCAACGGTAATATTTTCCTTTTTTAAACTTGAGTAAAAGTCTTCATGTTTTACTGTCCCAACGTGAGAAAGCTTATCATAACTATCCAACCATTCATAGGGAAATACAAGTTTTTTAGCTTCACAGTTGTTTGCTTTACACCACTTATCAAAAGAAAGCCCAGGTGCAAGGTAAGACATTACATCCAAGAATTTAAAATTTGGGGTTGACAAAAACATATATTTATTCGCATTTCTTGCAACAAAAATATCTTTAGTTTTATCAGTCATGATTTTTACAAAATGTATTTTAATCATATTAATATCATACTTTCCACTATTGAAACCTAAAACAGGAACTTGATTACACCATCTTTCATGTTCCTCTAAAACTTTCTTTGGTATAGAATCTTGGTCGGGTAATGAATATTCTTTTTTAACCTTTTCAACAATCTTTTTTCTTCTCTTTTCTAAATTTTCAACAAATTCTTTTACAAGCTCATCAGGATTTGAATTTATAATAAATGTGGGTTCTTTTTCACGGGTGTCATGTATTGCAACACTAACCGGTATATGTGTTTGATTAAAAGATAAATCATCAGTAACCTGTTGAAATTCTTTTTGTAATATTGCCTCAAAATCATAACAAATAAAATCTGGGTACGGAATAAATTTCTTTTCTAATGCCTCATACATAGATTGGGAATATATATTATATTGTAGCCCTCGTACTAAATAATCGCATTCCCAAACCGATACAATATTATACCCTAAATCTTTCATAATTTTTTCTCTTTCGATAGTTGTATTATATTTAATTTCATCACCACCTGAACATGGACAACCGTGCCATTTACAACCATAGAACTCAAAAACAGTATTTGTCTCAGGTTCGTATCCATCCACCAAAAAAAGCTCATCCCCCTTTCTATCCTTAACACACCTTTCACCACCATGGCCACAGAGAGCATGGTGAATGTGTTTACCTATTTTACATGACTGTATTTCAATCCATATACAACCTAAATAACTATATTGGGTATTACCGCCATAAAAAACTTTTTCAGAGCTATTGGGGATGTGTTTTATCTTTTTACCAGTGCATATTACTTGTGTTTTTCCTCCTTTACAACTGTTATTTTTTACATGTTCTCCAAGATAGTCATGTCTATTAAATATTTGTTTGCATCCTGAGCATTCCCATTTTTTAGTTAACATCTCTAAATTCTTTATGAAAAAACAGTGTCCCTCATAAATTCCAATAACTAAACTGGGTAATTTATCTTTGAACTGGCCTTTACCAAAAATTAGTTTCCAAATTTCATTGTTTCCTTTTTCTTTTTGTTCGTAAACTCTAATGTTAATAAGAAAATCTTTTGATATTTTTTCAAAATCAACAAGTTTTGTCGGACTAACTTCTGAGGTTTTCAATTCTTGGTTCTTATAAAATTTTCTGGCCAAATTCAGAGATCTTTTTTCTATGTCTTTCTCAGGTGTTTCTTTACCATCATCAATGTTATATAGAATAGCCAGGCACCTCCAAAAACACATATTATCATCCTTATTATCTACAGCGTAAAGACATTTTTTATTACGAAGATGGTCTGGTAATTTTCCACACCCAATTAGAGGCTCGTTACTGTGAATAACTTTTACTTTTACCTCTGTAAAAACAACACTCCCCTCATGAACACCTTTCTTATCAATTTTTTTAAACGGTGGCAAGTATGCTCTAGTCCAAGCAATACCTTCCAAACTCAATCTTTGTCCCTCACACCTTTCAATATAATCTTTTATTTCTGAAAGCATTGTAAAAGACCCCTCACCCCTAAATGTGTGGGTGTAATCAATTATTTCCCCATTCCCTTTATTAATCAAAGCTCTAAAACTGATAACAATTATTGAACGCATTTCTATTTGCGGTTCCAATTCATTATAAATAATTTCTGATAAATCATTATCTAGATCTCTCCTAATTTGAAAAATAATTTCATTTCTTTCTGTGATATTTTGAAGGATTTCTCCATTTTCAGGAGTCCTTATTGGAAATATTCTAAGGGTTGTTGTTCTTTTTCTTTTTGTTTTTTTGGTTTTATTTCTCAATTCGTCTCTCACACTATCAGATATATTTACCTTTCTTCTTATTTTAATTTGTTTGTTATTAGTAAGTTTTATGATATTTTTATTAGTTAATTCTTCAAGCTTTTTGGAAAACTCGTCTTTATCCATCACCCTAAATGAATAATTTTTCCAATTAAAAGTTTTGTTTGATGATTTTTTAGGTTTTATAAAAGTAGGTGCGAGTTTTCTTTTTGTAGTATTTTTTCTTCGGACTGGAAGTTCAGTTTCAAGTTTTGGTTGTTTAATATTTCTTTCTTGACTTTTTTCACGATGATACTTTTTTTGCCTCTTACGAGCTTTTGCATTATTCTTAATTTTTTCATATTCTTCATCTTCTCTTTCTGGTGTATTATTTTGTACATTATTTCTAGGAATTGGAAGTGGTGTATTTGGTTGGTTTTCTGGACGCACTGGCGTATTAATTAAAGTTTGAACAATTTCTTGAATATTATTTATGATTTCTGTAATATTATCCTTGACTTCAGTAATATTCCACAATTCCTCAATAAGTTTTTCTTTATTTATGTTATACCATCTTTTAATATTATACCATTTACCTAGTGGTCTCAATTGTTTCATTGTTAACCCCTTTAGTTGCTCCATTTTTTAATAATTTATTTCAAAACTTTAAATCATAAATTCAAATATTTTTTTCACACTTTATAAACTCCTGTTTAATTTTCTGACAAAATCTCTGATAAGTTTTTGCAAACCATACATAAAATTCTGTTAAAATTGGGCTAGAAACTCACCGGAAATTTTAAGAAAAAAAAATCAAAAAAAATTTAAAAAAATTTAAAAAAACCCACTTATTTTTCCGGTAACATAGTAGTCCCCCCAAAAGGTAAGAGGAAGAAAACTTCAAGAAATTAACAATATCAAGAAACAAAGGTTTAAAGTACAAAAAGTTCAATTGTCCAAACATTCTGGCATGACAGCACAACTTAATGTCCAATGTTCAACAATATTCAAAGGCCATTCTAAAGGTGTCAAACAAAGTTAAAAGTCTATAAATCCAGACGCTCTGGTGGCCTCATAACTCTTCCCAAACGAGTAGATGAGGCATTAGTACATGGGCCATGTGAGGTCCCTGCAGCAGAGGGTGTCCCTGGGGTAGTCAACATCGCTGGTCGTGCCTTTGGAGTTTTTGTGCCTGGGTGATTGCTGTCATGGTGGTATTGGTGATGGCAAGGTTAGCTTGGGGCAACAGAAGTTTCTGAAGGAAGATCACCTGCGGAATGTTCTGTTACATCGTGTTTGTTTGTGTCCACCAAGGCAGAGCAGTTTTGTCGGAGCGTTCGCTTGTTGGTACTCACAAGATAGGAGCGAGGTTGTTCAGTTTTCCCCAGAAGAAGGTCATGGCGATCTGTGTTGGAAGTTCACGAGCCCGATGTCGCTTGTTAAAATGTAGCTCCTGGTTCAATCTATAAGATCTTTCTGTCATTTCCACTGTCTGGCGATCTTTAGGCTGTACATTAGGGTACAAAATGTTTGGGTGGGTAGGCAGGTGTGTTCGGAGGCAACGCCCCAGTAGTAATGCGCTCGGGGAAAGGCCATTCTGTAATGGGGTTGACCTGCAAGTCAGAAGGGCACTGAAGATATGATTCTTTCTAATTATGGACTTTGCTGTACGGACTGCTCGATCAACTTCACCATTTGCTTGGGGATATCTCAGTGAGCTTGTGGTGTGTACAAAGCCATATTTGCTAACGGGATCTGCACTGTACTGGGGCCCATTGTCAGATACTATCAGGTCTGGAATGCCGTGGATGGCAAAGAGTTCCTTGAGTGCTTGAATAACAACTCTGGATGTTTCATTTTGAAGTTCCTTAATGTCAAACCATCGGGAGTAATAGTCTGTGACAATGTAGACCTTCCTGTTCGACTCAAATAAATGAGTTGTGGAAGAGATGTAAAGGAGGCTGGCATAAGGGGTTCTTTGGGTGTTGGTTGATCTTTGGCACATGTGACGCACTGAGCAACGAGGTTCTCTATCTGCTTTGAGAGCCCTGGATACCAGACTGATGTGCGGGCCCTGGACCGGCATTCGGTGATCCCAAATGAAAACCGTGCGGATGCAGTCAAGGATCTGTAGTTTCATACTCCTTGGGATAACTAAGCGGTCATCGTACATGAGTAAATCATCTACAATGGAGAGGTGGCCTCTGCTTTCCCAGTACAGGCGGAGGAGTGGCTAATGAGGCATGTAGGCAGGCAACCCTTGCAAGCAGTAAGCTCTTACTTGGCTACATTCTTCGTTCACTTTCTGTGCCTCTTGAATTTCTTGTAGTCTCATAGCTGTGGCAGGTAAACTGGCTATTGTCTGAGTTGTAAATGCTTCTACTTCTTCTGCAAACAACTCTTCGGCTTGCTCTGGGATGTCAACAGGTGCACAAGAGAGGGCATCAGCAGCAGCTTGGTGTTTCCCAGGGACATACTGAACTTGATATGTATATCGCATAAGTCTAAGGCGGAAACGCAGGATGCGGGGAGGCATCTTTGAGAGCTCTGTTGAGTTCAGGAGAGCAGTAAGTAGTTTATGATCTGTCTCAAGAACAAAGGGTAGCACAAGCATATGATTATTAATATAGAATATTATTGCGCATATGATTATTAATATAGAATATGCACAATATAAATGGAGTATATTATTATTATTATTAGTATATTACAAGCACATAATCTGAGAACTTCTGCCACTAATGATAGTTGTGGCTACATTTTTAATCATCGCCAAATACTTGTGAGAATAACAACTTATCGCGATCCACGAACTATGAAACAACAGTCCATCAGAAACAATCGAAATCTAGTCGTTGTTCCGCGTGCTCCCTTAGTTCCGGAATTTAAACCATGCAAAGCCATTGAAGTTTGTTTATTAAACGCAAGATCAATTAAGAACAAAGCCACTGTCTTGAACGATTGTGTTGTTGAAAACAAAATAGATGTCATGGCTTTTACAGAAACGTGGCTTTTGCCTGGCGAAACAGATGGTGCTGTGATAAGTGATGTTACACCAACTGGCTACGTCTTTCACCGTGTTTCGAGGGTAAAGCAAAGATGAGTTTGGTGAAGAGCTTTAAGTCATTCAAATACATGGATATCATGCTTGAGTCAAATTCTAAATCGCTAATAGTGGTTATTGTTTATCGTCCACCACCTTCAAGGACAAACGGCTTCACCACCGAACTATTCCTTAACGAGTTTGAAACCTTTCTTGAATACCTAGCGGCCAAACAGAGTCAAACTATGATTGTTGGTGATTTCAACTTTCATGTGAACGATCAAAGTAATGCCAGTGCTGTTAAATTTCTACAGTTACTTCAGATTTTTGATTACACTCAGCATATTAAAGAACCCACACATAAGGGGAATCATGTTCTTGACCTGATAATCACGAGATCCAGTGATAACATCGTTTGTCAAATGTCAGTGATGGATCATGCTCTCTCTGATCATTATGCTGTGCGCTGCAACGTTTTGTTGGCCAAACCCCCTTTTGAAAGGAAAGAAATCGCTTATAGGGGCTTGAAGCGAATGGACTTTGCTCGTTTCCGCAAGGATATCAATAACTCGAAGTTGATGGAAAATGATGACTCGTCTGTAAATGATTTGATTGATCGATATAATACTACACTATCAGCATTACTTGATGACCACGCTCCCATCAGAAAGAAAGTCATAACCTTACGCCCCGCGACCCCCTAGTTCACCGCAGAGATTCAAAAGCAGAAGGTGATTAGGACACGACTAGAGCGCCGATGGCGTAAAACAAGACTGATGGTGGACAGAGAACTCTACACACAGCAGTGTGTAACTGTTCGCAAGCTCATTTGTGAGGCAAAGGAGAACTACTACGCGGAGCTTATCAGTGAACTTGCGTCTGATCCTAAAGAATTGTTTGGGACTCTGGAGGTATTACTGAAAGGTCGAACTGAGAAGCTCTACCCGCCTTGTAGCTCTACTGAAGAACTAGCAAACAGATTTGCTGATTATGTAATAGATAATTACTGAGGCGAGCAGCATTATTGGATATAATGCAGGCAGCTGAGGCCGCAGGCCGAAGCTGTCTGCATTATATCCAATAATGCTGCGAGCTATTATTATAATTACTGTTACTATTATAATTACTGATCGTCGTCCAAACCCATTGTTTTCTGTCTGCAATTATATCATCGAATGTCACCCTCCTTTTGTATTTCTGTGGAAAACAATAAGTTAAACAATTCATGGCGTTCAATCGATACTTTTTATTCAAGGTAACTGCCACATTAGCTATTGTTTTCATGAGCATAACTTGACATGTACGTGTGAAAAATGCAACCAGAAACGAGTTATTGACTGTTTGTTTGTCAAGGTAGATTCAATTTGCATATTGCTCGACAAACACAGTTCTTTCTGAAAGTCAACTCGTTGTTTGGAATGATGGCGGAAAACTTCTGCGAAAGCAGTTCTGAAGAAGAATTGTGTCTTACGCAGTCAACGTTTACTATTAAGTCGGATGAATGAGATGGTAAGTACTTTCTCAGTCGTTACAGTTCTTTTGGTTTTCCTTAGTTGTGTGTAACCCGATGTTGTAATTGTTGTTTGGGAATGGGTGTGTCGACGAGTGAAGGGCACAGAAAATGATCAGAGGATAATAATTTTATTCATTCAAGTATTAGAAGCGGATATGGACACAAATGTTCTTGACTTTGGTTAGTTCGTTTTCTAGTGAGACAGATAGTCATGTACTTTTCTAAATATTTTCAGTCCTAATTGTTTGTGTAACGAGGAGTATTGGTTGTTACCTCATTTTCTCTTGCTGTTACTAGGGAGTGAAAGATTTCGTGCGCCAATCTCATCTGACGAATGTCGGAGGTTTGAAGACAGTTCCGATGCTAGTCGAAGGAAGTAGAATTGGGCGCTGAATATCTTTAAAGAATGGCGAGAGACGAGGAAGTGCTTCAGCAGTGGATATACGGATGTAAAGCATGCTGCATTATTAAAACCAAAACACGCAGCATTATTTTTAATAATGCAGCTTGTTATAGGTTTAATAATGCTGCGTGTTTTAATAATGCTGCGTGTCGATTTAGCACGTGTAAGATTACCCCTGATAATTTCCCTGCTACCAAAAAAGACCGCACCCGTTTTTCTCACACACTTGGTTTGCATTTTTTTTCTCTCGGCATTCGATGATATAATGCAGACAGAAAACAATGGGTTTGGACGACGATCAGTAATTATTTTGAACAGAAAATAAGCACAATAAGAGCAGAATTAGATTGCAAAAGGATGGAACAGCAGAATTCTTTCCCTGATACATGCCTACGACAAAGTGATGTTCTACTTCGTCAGTTCACACCTGTTACTGAGATACAGTTAGTGAAGCTTATTGGTAAATCTGTGCGCAAGTCCTGTGACCTGGATCCTATTCCAGCAACAGTACTGAAAGAGTGTCTCACTGATTTGTTGGCAGCCATTACTAAGATAGTCAATATGTCTATAACTGACGCCGTGGTGCCTTCTAGTCTAAAAAATGCTTCATTACATCCACTTCTTAAGAAGCAAACTTTGCCTTATGAAGAATTTAGCAGTTTCCGCCCAGTTTCTAACCTGGCCTTCATTTCCAAATGTGTCGAAAAAGTTGTTGCAGCTCAGACATGTCAACATGTGGAGGATAACAACTTAAACAAACTCTATCAATCAGCGTATAAACAGTACCACAGCACTGAAACGGGGATGATCAAAGTTCAAGATTATATTCTTCGGGCAATTGATAACAACTCTTATGTAATTTTGCTGCTACTCGACCTTTCAGCAGCATTTGATACTGTTGATCATCGTATCCTATTAGATTGTCTGTCACAACGGTTTGGTATCGTGGAAAACGCTTTCGAGTGGTTCCATTCATATCTGTCTCTTCCCACATCCAGCAGCTGTTTTTGCACAAGAGCTGGCGAAGGGGCTCGCTGAGGTCTGCTAATCTGGGTGCAAACTTGCAGAGATGGTTTACCATTCCCATAAACCTTTGCAATCCATTGACATCAGAGGGTTCTGGGAATTTGGCGATGGCACTGGTCTTGAGAGGGTCTGCATGGAGCCCAGAACCATCAATGATGTGAGCCAGGAACCTGATGAATGGTTTGGAAAATTCACACTTGTCATTGAGGGTTAGTCCAGCTTCCTGTAGACGGCCAAGGAGGGCTCTCAGGTGTCTGTCATGCCGTGATTGATCAACGCTGTGAACAAGAATATCGTCCATTTGACAGATTGTCCCTTCCAAGTCCTCTAGGATTCTAGACAAAGTATGCTGAAAAATTTCTGGTGCGCAACTTTTGCCAAATGGTAGTCTGTTGAAGCAATATCGCCCAAAAGGTGTCACAAAGGTCGCAAGCAGTTGGGACTCCTCGTCAAGGGGTATCTGCCAAAATCCACTATTGGCATCAAATTTGGAGAATATTTTGCTATTTCCTAGCTTTGCAAGACTCTTGTCGAATAAAGGCATGGGATGAAATTCCTGCAGGACGGCTTTGTTAAGCTCAGTCAGGTCAACACAGATTCGTACTTTGCCATTAGGTTTGAGGACTGGGACAATTCCTGCACACCATTCAGTTGGAGCTGTCACTGTCTCTATCTGACTTTTCACTTTTGGTAACAGGGGATGAGGGATTTTCCTCAGATTGTATAAGCAAAATGGCCTAGCATCAGTGCGAAGAGTTATGTGGCATTCAGTTTTGAGCCGGCCAAGGACAGTGAAGAGTGATGGGAACTCTGCTTTAAAGTCTGTTCGTCCAGAATTCACTTCTTCTACATCCTTTTCAGAACGCTTTTGAGGCCCAGTTCAACACATGCCTTTCTGCTGAGTAGTGAACACGATGGATTGTGCAAGACATAGATAGGCTCGGTAATGCTCGTTTGTCGGTATTCTAGCGTTGCATGGAACTGACCTTTAACTGGCAGGCGGATGTTCCCTGGGCCACGATGGGTGTGACATATCTCTCTCAGAATAATGCTTTGGAGCCACTGAACTCTGTCACTGAGGACTGTTACTGCTGCCCCTCTGTCAAGTTTGAAAGGAGTATTATGGCCATTCACTTCTATCTGGGCTGTCCAATAATCCATGGAGGCACTATTGATTTCGCCAAGAAAGAGTACTTCATCGTTGTTTTCCTCTACTTCATGTACTTTCGAGTTGAGCTTCTTGCTGCGACAGACTGACTGATAATGTCCCTTTTTGTGGCAATTGTTGCAGGTAACATGTTTGGCTGGACAAAGTCGCCATTCGTGGGTTTGGTTTCTTGGACTCTGAAGTGTGGGCACGATTGCTTTTGTCGTTGCTTGGTTGAGGCTGGTTGACATAATCGACGTCGCTAGGCTTCTCTTCACCTCGGACAACTGTACGGTTTTGCTTTCTTGCTTCGGCTTAGCAACTCATGCGAACAGCGCCTGCGAGTGTGAGGTCTGATTTTGCTTGTAAGCGATCTAAAAGTGTGTTGTCGAGGACTTCTACGACAATTCTGTCATGAATGAGCTGGTCTTTGAGGGTGCCGTATTCGCAACCCTTGGCTATGTGGTACAGATCTTGAATAAAGGTATCTACAGATTGCTCGGGTGTTTGTTATGTGTGTTGAAGTGTGCTCGTTGTACTATGGTGTTGCGTCGTGCCACGAAGTAGCCGTTGAGTGCTGTTCTGACGTCTGTGTACAAAGCGGTTTCCTTGTTTAGGCGCAATGTTGTGACAATATCGTCGGCACATTCTCCCATATAGGAGAGTTCCTACCTGCTCCTGCTCCGTTTTATTCTGAAGCCCAGAGGCGATCCTGTAGTGCTCGAAGCGTCGAAGTCATTTTGGCCACAGGTCGGCTTGGTTTAGCTTACTGGCTCCGTCGAATTTGGTAGGGAGCGGAAGAGAATTTGTCATCGCTTGATTTGGGTGCACTGCTTCGGGAGCCTCTTCTGCATCTCCCATGTTTAGGTACGGCATTCTTTGGGAATCCCACCGCTGCCACCATGTAGTATAAGCCAAAGAAAACAACACAATGGGTTTCACAGAACCAAGATGGTGACTTCTTTATTTGCAAGTCCCCCCGGCATGCATTGCAACACTCCGTTATTATGTAATAATCCTAAAGGGGGTGCATGATATGAGATATTCTTGATCATTGTGACGTCTCTATGAATAAGATAAACTATAAGATAAACTCTTTAATTACCTGTAAGTAACTTTCCAATTGCAGACATTTCTTCTTCTGAGTAATCCACCATAAAACAGGAAGGATTCCACTTGGGGTTCTATGACCTTAGAATGGATAACGCTTCGTATATGGCATCAGCTGTCTCACTTTGAATAACGAAAGAACCCTTCCACAGCCTTTTTGATTGAATTTTGCAATGCCACTCCGTCTTGCCAATAGAAATGGCGGCTGTGGTGCTTTGAGCCAGAACGTCCTCCAGATTAGAACCAGGCATCTGATCACGACAACGATGAGTCTGAAAGGCTCAGTGATTACCACTGATGTACATACGGATGTTATGAGCTAAAGAGGGACTGCAAGAGAGTGTATCTGCTGTCTCGAAAAGTAGGAATCGGAAAACAAGTTTACAGACAGTATTCCTTTTAATTAGCCTGCGAGAGCATGCGGTTTCTTCGGCTCAAGTTTCTAGTTTCACCCGCCGAGAAAAAACTGTCGGCGAAAACGAGCCAAGAAAAAATTTCTGTGACGTAAAATGTTAGCGACCAATCACAATTCACCTTGCATATTCCAAGAAGTCACTCGCGAATTTTTTCGTGGGTCTCTCGCTAACACGTGGGAAAATATGGCAGTAGATGCGTTCAGGAAAGTATGCGAAGTTTTCAGATTTGAAAGACTAAACAAGTATCAAGAGAAAGCCTTGCGACTTGTCGTTGAATCTAAGAAATCCCCCATCCCAACACAATATCTTAAAAGAGCGCTCGAACTTATACTTCAAGAAAACTCATTCCAGTTTACTGGAAAAAAACTACCTCCAAACACATGGAACAGCCATGGGTACAAAAATGGCGGTCGCTTTTGCCAAGATCTTTATGGAAAAGGTAGAATAACAGATTTTAAATCTAAGCGCTCAAAAACCACTCGCCTGGAAGAGGTATATTGACGATATATTCTCTATCTGGAATATAAACAAAAACGAAGTCACGCAGTTCATTGAACTAGCAAATAGCCACCATCCCACTATCAAGTTCACGGCTGAAGTTTCTGACACAGAAACAACGTTCCTCGACACAAAAGTTCACAAAGGCGAAAGTTTGCACAAAAGTCTATACTAGACATTAAAACTCATTTCAAAGCTATTCCAGTACACACATTTCTCGAGTTGCCACCCACCAGGGGTCAAAAAGGGCTTCATCAAGGGCGAAGCATTCAGACTTCTCCGAACTAACTCCTCTGAAACAGCATTCAAAACTGCTATTTCACAATTTAAAACAAACCTCATCGAAAGAGGGTATCCTGAAACTCTTGTTTCAACAACTCTCGCAGAAATTACATTTGAGGAGAGAAAAGCTGCACTACAACAGAAACGTAAACATGACACATGAATGTTTCCTTTTGTCACACAATATTGCCCATCAGTGCCTAACTTAAAGCAAATATATACTTATGCAGAACTGGCATTTAATCCAACAACAACCATTGCTTAGAAGAATACTCAAAGATCCCCCTATTGTCTCGTACAAAAGGGGCAGATCCCTAAAGGATATACTCGTTACAGCAAAGCCATAACCGGCTATTACACGTGGATGGGAGTCGTGCAGGCTTGTCACCCCATTGTTATGAAATTGGAGTTCTCTCTTTCCATTCGAGGCAGGCTTTCTCAAAGTCGCGATTTCTTCCTTCGTGTTAGCTCTAAGAATAGATGGCCGTTTTCTGGAACAAATGTCATTCCTCGCGAAGCGAGGCCGAAGGCCGAGCGTAGCGAGGTTACTAATCGTGTCGGTTCCGGTCAGACCACGTGGCTCGCAAGCCCGAGTAATTCGAGCCGAGAGTTTTTATATATGTATATATATATATTTATATATATGTTTATATATATCTATATTTTAAAGGTGTCCGTTCGCAGGCCAGGTTACCTGGCAACATTACTCCATGTGAAATTCCGACATTACGAATTCCTTGAATGATGTTTTGAAAATAATGCGAATTTTGTGGAAACCGATTTCACTCGTCTTGGAAGTACATCCCAGCAAGAAGATCTCCAACATATACAAGAAAGAATGGTGAGAGATCGTCGTCGAGTAAGTTTGAATGCCGCACGGGAAGCGGCGACTCAAAGCAGAGATTGAGAAACGACGGTAGGGACGATAACAAGAGACATCGCAGCTAAGACAAGAACTGCTCGCTCAAAAAAAACAAAGGAATCAGCAAGGAAAAGGACCAGGAATACCATCAAGTTACCATCAAGTTAGATTGGATATTGAATTTGTTATGGATAGAAACAAAGACTCGTTTTAG
Organism: Ricordea florida; assembly: GCA_949710005.1. Classification (NCBI taxonomy): domain Eukaryota; kingdom Metazoa; phylum Cnidaria; class Anthozoa; order Corallimorpharia; family Ricordeidae; genus Ricordea; species Ricordea florida. The sequence continues at coordinate 16,205,146 of OX453276.1, read as the reverse complement.
GTATACAGGACATGAGCAAGCGATTACATAACGAAATTGGCGAACAAAATTTAGCAAAATGACTTAGAACGGAAACCGAGTAGGAACGACTTCCAGCATGCAGACAGAATCAGGGCTCCTACTCCGTGTACCGGCACAGATGACGTAGCGCATTGTTTCATCATTGTGTGTAAAATTATTCAGTAACATGTTTGTTATTGTCTGGCTTTGTTTTACGTCATCTGTGCCGGTACACGGAGTAGGAGCCAGAATCAGAAGGCGAACGACAAAACAGATTACCATATCGTCGTGAAAAAAGTGCCAGGAAAGGGGAAACAGAAACCAACCGCAAAGAAATGAAAGATGACAGTCACGTAGTATTAATACTGCAATGAGAATGCAAGTAGGTATTTTTCGTAGTGAAACGTTTGCCTTCCATTTGAAAGAAATTCCCAATACAGAGATTGCAGTTGTGATAGCAATTATTTATAATTATGTGATCTGATATCATTGCAACAGTGAAAATATATTGTAGATTTGTTTGATGTAGCAGTTATGTTCAGCATTTTCAACAGAATAGATACCAAACAATAAGTTACCGGTTCTGCAATATTATCACTGTTCAATGCAATTATTTGTAAATAAAGCAGATGTCGTTACGGACTTCTGAGTAGTATTTCTCTTTGCTCTATTTCTTTGCTACATATATGTATTACGTAATTAAAAAGTTTCGTTGGGACAGACAAGTTCCATAGCCATTTCAAAATGGGTTTTTACCTTTGAGTTCCATGCATTCCTGGGAATTACTCTCTTAGCACCCACCCTTTTCCCACAAATGAAAAGTTAATTTAAGCCCTAATTTGCAAAATTAGACAACATCTTAACCTTTTTCCTTAATGCTGTTTAATTCATTTTAATGATGTCAAATACAAATATTTAATAACAACCACAATATGCAGTTGACCTTTTACATTGGAAAAACTCTACAAGGGAGAAACTAAAGTTTGAAATGCTAAAAGTTTTAGCTGTTTTTCTGTTTGCTGTTTTATGTATTCATTGCAAGGGTGCTGTATGTAATAACAAGTCTTTGAAGTTTCCTAAATGCCCTATGCTTTCAATCATGATTTTCCACACTAACTGTATGGACAAATGACTGCACTGGCATGATTGCCACAGGTCAGAAAATGGTAAGGGAAAAAATTCTTCAAGGTCAGTGAAAAGTAAGGGAATTTCAAATCAAGTCAGGGAAAAGTGAAATTTAATACTACTAATTTATTTCTTGCCAATTCAGCTTTGGTTTGGTGTGGTCAAGAATGTGACATGAAATGTGTTGGATTGGTGGAATTAAATGACAAGCTGATTTTGGGTTTCCAAGAAAATCAATCCTTTTTCCATGAATTGGTTATCGTAAGAAACTATCAATCCACGTACACTGTATGTGACTTTCTGAAAGCATATTAAATAAATGGGTGGAGAGGTTGGTTGTGAGAGGAGGTTGGAGGTCACTACCAGGACTAATTTGTGACTTTTCTAATTTAGTTGGTAAGGGAAATTTTACATTTGTCAGGGAAAAGTCAGGAAATTTAAAGATCTTATGGCTGTGGCAACCATGACTAGATTCTAAGCTTAAAAGAAGAAATGGTATTGTTCAGAGTTGAGTAATTTTTACTTCCTATGATACAAACCCTATTCACAAGAAAAACAGAATTGCATGTAGTTGTAGAGGAACAATACCTTTTCCCAGATTAGGACATACAACCCAACCCAATAACAGTATATTATGTTAAACATAAAAAATAACAATGCTAACTCATAATATCAATACCAGTAATAATATTAAAAATGATAATGATAATAATACGATAATAATCATGATAATTGCAAAAAATGAGAAAGTACAAAAAGTAAAAATAATATAATAATAAGTAAATACGTAAATTGGGGTCTTATACCTCATAGGAAAAACCATTAGGAGTCCTTTACAAACTAGCTTCGCGGGGTTTTGCGGGAGTCGTATTTCTAGTTTAACTGCGTGTTCATCAACTGAAGCACTTTCTCACGGTGGGCATAGGTTTCCTCAAAATCGCTCGACACTCGCCATGTTGGACGCGTTCTTGTTTTGGAAGACTGAGTACGAATTTACGAATGGGCTGATTACGTCTTTTTAGCCCTTCCCAGAAGGCTGTAGGTGGATAAAAGCTGAAATCAGGGAAGCCATCTTTGGATAATGTATCCATGTTAGACCCACCAAGCCTCCCGAACTGCTAATTTACATATAGATCCTTGAAAATCGAAGTTACCCACATTTTACCCTGTTTACCCTCATTTATCCCAAGTTACCCATGTTTCACCCTTTCTACCCTCATTTACCACACGTTACCCACGTTTCACCCTGTTTACCCTCATTTACCCCAAGTTACCTACGTTTAACCCTGTTTATCCTCATTTACCCCAAGTTACCTACATTTAACCCTTTTTACCCTCATTTACCCAAGGTAACTTACGTTTCACCCTGTTAAAACTCATTTGCCCAAGTTACCGACGTTTTTCCCTGTTTAACCTCATTTAACTCAAGTTTACCCACGTTTTACCCAGTTAAAACCCATTTGCCAAGTTACCAAATGTAAAAAACGATCGATCACACGGCAAGAAACGAAGCTAGAATGCGAACTTCCAAATGACACTAACTACATGAAACATATATCCCGCGATCGACACTCTCGCCTTCTGATTGGCTTACTATCGAAAACCAACCAATTGCAATGAAGCAGAAAAACCAAATGCAAATTGCACTTGGGATAACAATAGGGCCATTCATTGCTCTTGCCGCAAATTAGCCATTAGCGATTGCGGTTTTTGTCTTTGATAATCAACAAAAAGGCCGAAGATTATCCTGAAACAAGTTTCGTCGCAAACACTCCAAGCCCTTTCTTCTGTGATAAGTGGAAACTTGCGGAAAGTCCTTTGCACATTCATCTTCGTATCGTCGTCACACAAAAACGAAAACGAAATGTTCTTCTCAATCGCTAAAGCGTCGCCGTCGGCGATTGTGGATTTCCGATTAATGTGATGAACAAGATATATTTTGAGTAGCACCAGTATCAAAATTTTGATGCATAAGCTAATAAAGGTACATGACTATATTAGATTGTATGGACATGGAGACTACATATACGGATAGAATTAAAGTTTCTTTATTCACTTGTCTTAGTGTGATTAGTGAAATATGGTCATTTTTCTTGCCCTGTAGGTTGCAGATGATATTTTTTCTTAACTGATTATATTCCTTTTTTACCTCATGGTATGTACTTCATACCATGAGGTATATTGATGGATGGATTTGTCACTCCATTCCTGTTAGACAATTAATTTATGCATTAAATCTCCATTAAATGTGAATTAAACAGGTTCTCCCCTGTCTCTCCGACTAGGTTTGGTTTTGTCTACAAAGTCGTGCTATTGTTTTACGTTCACATATGTGGGGGGAGGGGGTGAGACAAAGCGGCAAAACATGTTTACAAAATGGCGTCAGTTGTGTCAAGCTCGACGTAAAGATTGTCAAGGCGGGTTTTTGTTCCTTTTGCTCCATCTTTGATCAAAATACACTAACAGGAAATGTGTTCAAGAACGCTCGAGGGGAAAGAAATGGGTTTTAAAGTCTTAAACGTGACGATGTCTCCAATTTGGACGACGAGTAATCGATCAGTCGGGGCAAGAGTGCACAAAACGAACTATTCGGAATGAACGCTTTATTGTCTGGGGAAAGGACAACACTTCATGGAATAATTACCACAGACCATGAGGTAGCTCGAAGGAGCCTTTGATTTTTATTGAACTGAGTTCAAAATGTCAAGACACCTTTATATTTCTTTCATGTTTTGGTGTTATGATTCTGTTATGGAGAAGAGACAATTTGAAAATACTTAAGCAATGAAGTGCATAGTGATGTTACACACTGGACAATTTTAATTCTTACTATTCCTGTTATACATCAATAAATAGTCATTTATGGGAACCAAAACACAACCATTAATTTAGAGAATGTTTAATCTCCATTTCAGGAACTTAAATGGCCTCAGGTGTATAATGTATGTTTCAGGGGCACTTAAACCCCACTATGACAATAGCATTGATTTAAGTGATGTTTTAAACAATTAAACTAGACTTAAATGTGGACCCAAGTTCTAGGGTTGTTTAATGCAACTTAAATGTGATTAAAATGTGGCTTTTGGTCTAGTGCAGGTAATTTAAAAATTGAAAAATCGGTGAAAATCCTAGGAATACACTTCTCCTACGCCTCACAACTCAAACAAAAGTTAAACGTCGATGAGCTGATGAACTCTACGAATCTGGAGATGGAGGGATCTAACTATCATTGGAAGAATCCAAATTGTTAAAACATTTATTATCCCTATATTTTAATATCGAGGTAGCATGATCTCAATAGATAAGGATTTGTTAAAGAGATAAAAAAAATCATTTTTGATTTTATTTGGAAGGGTAGAGACAAACTCAAGCGTCTGGCCCTTATTAGTGAGATTGAAGATGGAGGACTAAACGCCCCACATTTGGATTCTATAATTGAAACGCAAAGAGTCCTTCTCTGCAAAAAGTTAGCAAGTGATCAACCACAGAGTTGGAAAACAATTCTCCTGCATTATCTAAGACCCGTAGGAGGCAAATTTGTTCTATGCTGTAATTATGATTTCAAAAAATTGCCAATAAAGTTGCCAACGTTTTACGAGGAATGCTTCAAAAGTTTTGCAAAATGCTCGGCGACAAATTACGAAAGCGTGCAGGAAATAAAAGATTTATCAAAAGCCATTTTATGGAAAAATAAATTTATTTGTATTGAAGGAAAGTCTGTGTATTTTAAAGCACTTGCAGAAAAAGGAATTCTTAGAATGAGGGATTTGATTTCCGAAAATGATGAGCTTATCTTAAAGAGCCATGGCAAATTGAGAGAACTGAATATCTCGCCATTAGATGTCTTTAGGCTCGTGACACTAATAGATGCTCTACCAGTGAAATGGCGTGAATCATTAAAGACGTTTGTATATAAAGGTGATGAACCTTTTTACATGCACGATGAGATAAAAGTAATTTTAAACGGACAAAGCGTCTTAATCAAAACAGTGGTTTCCAAATCTGTCTATAGGGAACTTCGGGATAGAATCATCACCCCACCAACTGCTCAACTGAATTTTAATGCATGATTTATAAATGATGTCTTAGAATGGAAAGAAATATACGCCTTGCCTTTCCGCGTTGTATTGGATACAAAACTGCGTGAATTTCAGTGTAAATTACTTAATAGGTGTCTTGTGACAAATATCCTTTTATACAAAATCAACGTCGTACAATCTCAAGCCTGCTCCCTTTGCGGTGAAATCGACGAGTCCCTAGAGCATTTTTTTGTGTCTTGCCATTATTCAAAGAATTTCTGGGCTGAGGTCATCAAATGGCTTGAAAATCTTGACATAAAGATTAAACAACTCTCTGACAAAGATATAATGTTTGGCATTCTGAAATGCGAGGATGAGTTATTTGTTAACCATATTTTATTAGTCACCAAACAATATTTATATTCTTGTAGACAAAGTAAATCGTTACCTTCAATAAAAGTATTAAGCTCAAAGATTACATTGATTTACCAAATAGAGGCAATGATATCAAAATCAAACAATAAGTTGTCAGCTCACAATAAGAAATGGAGCAAGTATAAAAATAAATTAGTATGCAATTCTGCACCGTTAGCAGCAAATTAATAATCGCATTATAAAATAACATTTAAAACAGGTAAATAAAGTGAGGACTCTGTGTAAACACCCATTAATTTGTAGTATTTGTAGTGACTGTTATAGTTATTATTATTATTATTACTATTATTATTATTATTATTTTTTTTTTTTTTTGTAGTGTTTGTAAATAGTGTTGTAACTTAAACATTGCATGTATTTTTTGAAAACTAATAAAAATTATTAAAATACAAAAAAAAAAAGTTCGGGACGCCTGGTGGGTCTAACATGGATGCATTACCCTTCTTTGAAGATCCTTATGTGAGCTTTATTTTGGTACCAAACATGAGTAATTATTTTTCGTTTTCTTGGCATCAAAGCTTTGTCACTACAACTACAACCGATTTTCGTCTTCATTACTCCGATTTGAAAAGTAGCCTTTTTTCGTCTTCATTCATTTTCGTCGGATTCTGTTAAAATCTTTTAAGTTTACTTTCATAGCTTTCACAGTGGATCAAATTTTGATCGTATGTTTTTACTTTTTCAAGAAAGAATCGTGCGCGCTGAGTTTTGACTCAAAACTGACACTATAATTCTGCGATTTATGTTACTGAACAGAGACCAACGACTGTGGCTGTTTCAGTTCTTACCATCCACGCTTCCCGGTGTGCGTTTGACATGCGTTTATATCAGAAAGGTAAGATACAATAACAATAGGCTGACATTACCTGATCCACTTAATTCAAAAGCAGCACTAGATCTTTGTGAGCTATTTTAGCATGTAGGTTCCTTGAAAAAAATGTAGGATCAATGTCTCGTTTGAGTCTTTATTAACAGCAGCACAATGTCAGAATGTGTGAACTGTTCCATCACATAAGTTTAAGCTTAAATATCTTGCAACAAGAAAATCACATCAAGCTTAAAAATTTTCATATGCCTACTAGTTTACCATTAATTATAAATAGAAGACTTAATGTACAACTGTTTAAATTTTATTTTACTGGTGCAGAGAATTTAATTGTACCTTTATTTTCATTAATATTATAACAGCTTCAGTGCTGCTCAATGCATCACTAAACCACATGCAACTACCAACACAACCAGTTTACCTTGCTTCCCAAGAAGAGCCAACATGTCTGATGCTGGCTCAAGGAAACGAAAATACAACAGATTTCAGGTTGGAGCTTTTATGGCAATACAAAAGAAGAAGAGGGAACAAAAAGTAAAGGAAACTGAGAAAATCCACCATCAAGACCTGACGTTGAAAGCAAAGAAATTGGAGATTGCTGAGAAGACAACTGTGTTGAGGGCAAGGAAAGCAAAGTTGCGACGTCTGGAAACAAAGGTACTGTGAATCATTGTCATTTTCTAAAAAATGAGATCAATAGTATTGTCTGAGAATTGTTGAGAACAATTTATTAATTCCAGGGCTTTAAACCTTTCACTGTACATGTAATGTATCCATATTGTATTGGGCTCCCCTGGAACACCAATGAGACAGAATACTAGTAGTCTCCACCCTCCCTTTCCCCAGAAGAAAGGGACACCTGTGCAGTATGTTAGACTCATAGTAAGTGTCTTGATGTTTAGGTAGAGGAGGTAGTTAGGGAGATAGAAGAGGTAGAGGACATACACCATCAGCTGAGGGCAGATGTAGGTACACAAAGGAAGAAAGCTGACAAGTATCTCCCAGCTAAGTCATTAACTGAACGAAAGAAAAACCCAACAGATCTGGCTGACCGCTTAAGTCCATCTGTAAGAAGAAAGAGAAGATCAGAATTATTTGAAGCTGCATGCCAGATAAATGGAGGAAGCAACAAAAAGAACAGCCGGGTACCAGGAGAAGTCGGCCTGTGTAGTACTACTGTGAATAAATGTTCAGATAAGATTCTGGTTGAGGTTTTTTCCAAAAGTGACAAGGTTACGCGTGGAGTTATACCTAAGATTTACAAAAAGAGTCTAAAAGTTTATGAAAGTTCAGATGAAAATATGCTGAGAAGTATTGCTGTCTACTATTGTTGGGGTGTTATGGGGAAACGAAAGTATCGGGCCACATACAGGGATAGTAGTTATAAAAGAAATAGTGCTAAGGCTGTGCGCACTGTTGTTAATTGCTGTCCTGTCCCAAGGCTAGTCCCATACAATAGGCTGTTGCCTTTTATTAAGTCTATTGTCATTGGTCAACTTAATAGTGTCAACACTGTGTCAAGGACTTGCAGAAGAGGAGAAAGTGGATGGTATGTATCAGGACATAAAACAGTTGTTGCTATACTGTACCTTGCTAAATTTTATCTTTGTCAGAGCAGGTATAAGTTGGAATGGTTTGGAGGCGAAGTCAACACATTCCATGTTTCTCCTGGTGGTGATGGAGCTCCATTTGGAAAAGATGACACTGCTTGTGCCTGGCTTGTCAGTTTCCTAAATATAGGCAGAGGAGTCCTCAGCAGTAATGAGAATTATCTTTTGTTTGGGGCCAATTGCAAGGAGGATTGCATTCCAGTTGCACGTTTTCTAAAAAAGGTTGTAAGTGATATCAGTGATTTAGAGAAGAACACTTTTTCTTTAGACTGTAACGGCACCTCCATTGATGTTAAATTTAAAATTTCAGAACTACCCAATGACATGAAAATGTTGCCATTCCTTGCTGGTGAATTATCTAACGCTGCAATGTACTTTTCAACCTTTGCAGATATTAGCAGTGACACTATGAGTAAACTTGATGGCACATTTGGATTTACTGGAAAGTAAGTGTGGAAGCCGTGGAAATATGAGACCAGCAATAAATGTTGCTAAGCAGGTTAACACTTTAAAAAAGTCCCTGGCAAAGAAGCAAATGGCTGCATCCACTCGTCGATCTAAAATAACATCTTTTTTATTGCGCAAAAGCACTGCCACCAGGAATTTGAGCCAGTTGTAGGTAAATTGATTGACTGGGCACATGTGGATCCACTGCACTTAAAGAATAATGCTTGTGCACGAGCTCATCAGCAACTGTTAAATGAAGTCATTGCTATGTCTAAACTAACTGATGAAGTGAATTCTTTTTTACAGGTGCCTGCTCAGTCTCCTTTTAACAGGTACATTGTAGCTATGTGTAAATGTGGTTTATCCAGGTTGGCTAAAAAGGTCACTAAATGGTTTGACAACACTGAGGCTAATGGCAAATCTTTTGATTATCGGTTTACAGGGAAGGATTCTAGGCTGTTTTTGTTACATTTTATGTCATTGATTTCAGCCGTTGAATGCAGTGCTAATGCTCACGGCAGAGAGGCCACGATTCTCCATGTTATTGCTTACATTTGGCTTTGTTTGAGGGACTGTGTGTCTCTATTCAGTCGCTTAGATATATCAGATGAACAGTTGAGTGAACTGAAAACCCTCTGCACAAACTATTTTAGAGCAAATGCCATTTTCTTTTTTGTAAATCCCACAGTCTGGACCATTAGTCATCTTGTACCTGCCCACACTGAGTACAAGAAGGGAAAGTATGGGCTTGGCCTGGGTCTCAACTCCATGGAAGGGAGAGAGGCCAAGCATGTGTTCGTATCAAAGTACAGTCAGAACACAATGTTTCATTCCAGGTGGGAACAGATCTTTCTTCAAGAATTTGTTTCTCTCTTGTGGTTGAGAGAAAGAGGTTATAATTGTTCTAATGTAAATTCTTCCACCCTGTCTTATATTCCTAAGCAGGTGATCGATTCAGACCCAGCATTCTGTTATTGTGGGCTTCAGAAGGAAGAGTCAACGGATGAGAAGTGCAGAGTGTGTTTTCACAATTTATGGACCAGAATTGAGTCGAGTGTTAAGAACGGAAAGAACTTGCTTTAGATCACTTATTGGTACATTACGTGGTGAATCACAGTCAAACGAAATTCATTTTCATGTGCAGTTTGTATCGGTCAGTGACATCATTCTGTTAAGATGTATTCTTTTTGTGGCAAAATAAACAAAACTGAACTAAAACTGTGAGTCTGTGAGAGAGATCTTAAAAGTGTGACCATTCACATGAAAGCTGCCGAGCAGTACTTTCCTGTGGTGTTGTTCTGACATATGTATATACCTTCCCTTTCACTTTAACAACAGTGTGCACAGCCTTTTAGTTAGCTTTAATTATAATTAATATCATTATAGATATTGGGGTTGCCATGGAAACAGCATATTGAATGTTAATCTGATGCAATAAATTGTTTTCCTTTGTTTCTGTGTATGGTTATGTTTAATAATAGACCATTTCCAGAAGGGCAACCCATTTATTTGTCTTTTTATGTGTATGTTAATTAGCCTTTCTGACCTCATTAGCACATGACTGTAAAAGTAAAGAGAATTTTTACTTTCAAACTATGCCAGAGAGGATAATTTACATACATGTAAAATAATAAAAAAGGCTGCTATTATGAAACAGGTCTATAAGTATTAAACTAAAAGGATAATAAATACAAGTCTTTGAACATATTTTGACCAAGAAAGGTCAAGCATTTTAACTTGGTATTTATTGATACAACAGCATAGTGATTGTATATGTGAAAGCTGTTGGACATGAATTTTTGACCAGGAAAGGTCAGACATTTTAACTTAATAGTATTTATTGACACAACAGCATAGTGATTGTATACGTGAAAGCTGTTGGCATGAATTTTTTACCAGGAAAGGTCAGACATTTTAACTTAGTATTCATTGAAACAACAGCATAGTGGTTGTATAAGCCATTAGTTGGTATTTATAAGGATACACTAATTCTTTTACCTCCAATGTAGTCAGTAATGTGAAAGAAATTCTTGGCTGCTCATACAAGGCAAGTGAAAAATCTACAGAGGGTGGAAGGTGCCTCTTTCAGTAGCCCCCCTTCCACAGCCTACCCACCCGATCCACTTGCTCTAGCTCCACTTGGAAACTAGTACTAGTTAAAGAAAATGGTAACAGGACTTAGTGGAGTCCAATTCAGTCTGTAACCATACAGTGATCTTGCAAAATCGAACAATGGTGTAACAGAGTCCAATTTGTTTAATCATTAGTATGAGTACAGACAGAATTGGATGACACAAAGGTCTGTTACCAATTAATCATAACCAAAACAAAATCTGAGATAATTTCAACTTTTGTTTAATCAAAATGCAATATTTTCCCAGAGAGTTTATTGCTAGATGTGAGAAAAAAAATCACATTTATTTCAATTTTGTTATGGTTCTGATTATCTCAGAATAAGGAACTTTGAATTTACAGTCAAAAAAATATATTGACACTTGTTTGCTTAAAGCCCTTGTAATAATTATAATAGAGAACTTTTGTTTTATTCTCTGTTGTCTCACTTTATGATTAATTACCATAAATCTACCCTTAACATGGAAAAGTGGAAAATAACAGCAGAAGTAATATCAGTGAATTTTGGATTTTGGATTTTTAATAGCTGCCTTAAAGTTTACTAAACTAAACTATTTGGTCGTAACATGAGGCAGACAAACTAGATATAAGTCCAGAAAATTGCTTGCGCCCCTGCTCTTATAATTTTTAATTATGCTGAGGGAAGCCAAACTTATTCCATTCCCCAAAGTGGTAACTGATCACAAGCTGGCCTTTTGATAACTTGTAAAGGAAGGCCATATCCTTCTCTTCTGTGGCTGGGACTGCCACTTTGCTTCCGCTCTTTTTTCCTGTAATTAGGGTTTTCTTAAAGTACTTCACTACCTCCCCTTCTTTCAATCCGGAGAGAAGCCAAAACAACTGCTTCACTGGTCGTAACGTTGTGAATGATACAACCTCGGCTTTCCTGTTTTTCCCGAAGCTGACGAATGGTTCGCCGAATCCATCAATACTTTTGACCACTTTCAGGAAGACCCGAAACATTTCATAAGGGATATCCCTCAGAAAGGCGACGGTGAATAGTCTCAAGCCATAGCCTAGATTCTGATCTAAAGACTGTACTGGCAAAAATTTGTGAGCTGCTGAGTAATCGACCCGCTTGAGTTATCCCTCCAGCTCCTCGACGACAGATGTCCAACAAGGCAACCAACATTGCCACACCAGTATCAACAAAAAATTCCACGTCCATTTCGCTATTTTCTACCATCTCCAAGCTGGTATTAAGTGTTTTAGTTAAAATACTGTGCTCAGTTTCCTCCTCCTCTTCCTTCCTGGGATCAACGAATATCTCCTCTTCCATAATTTCTTCCAGAGCTTCCTCACAAGACATCAAGGACGCCATTTTGAATTTTGGCGACAAGCTATTTTCACGAAACACCGCTGAACGCGGTGAATGGCGAACTTCAGCGATTTTGAGGCAATTTGTGCCCACCATGTTCTCGACAACAATCTTTCGAAGTTCAATATTTTTTAGCACAGCTCTTGCAATTCTCTGCGGGGATCCATTAACAATTGCTTTGCCAAGAACTGCAAAATCACCTTTCAATTCCTTGTTAAATGTTTTGCTTGGATATGCTACGGTGAGATGTACTTTAGGCTCCTTTATAATCTCTTTAAGGGGTGTTTCTGGATTCTGAAACTCGACTTGTTTCGACTTCGGCGTGGAGGTCAACACTCGGTCAGTCAAGCCCGATGTTACTCCTCCAGAAGCATTTTGAAGCAATCCGTTTGGAATGAGAAAACAACAAGATGAAAGCAAAGCTAACCGTACCAAAAGTGACAAAGGGAGGCGGAGAAGGGCTTACAAAAGAAGAAGCGCCAAAGCTCGGATCGAACTTGACATTTAACTGCAATCGATTATTTACGGGCGCACCTCCAAAGCACAGACTCTTTTTCGCCTCTGGCGCTTGTCCTAGCTCTTTAGCAAGTCGTTTTACAGGGAACAGTCCATCATTTTTAAAATCTTGTTTGATTTCCTTCTCGAATTCTGCTGCTTTGTCCAAAGCCATCTAGTAGCGAAGCAGACGATTATAACATTTGGAGTGGCAAATGGCAGCGGAATCGCTTCCAACATAAGCAGACAGATCGACTCATTACAACTTCATGTCGATTTAAGTGTGAACCTCGAAAATCGAGGTCGTTAAGTATTCATATATTCAAGCTATTGTTCTTACTCATTAATCATTCATAACTATTAATTGCCGAAGATGCGGCTCGTTTCCGAAGAGCGCAAAACCCTTTGATGTAGGTGAGATATATTTCTTTTGTTTAAATGGAAGGTGCTGAAACCTCTGGGACAACAGAGGAAGTGGCTGCTTGACTGAATTTAGGGTTAGGTAACTCGCATTTCTGTAACATGATAAGTGTGTCATCTCAAGGGAATGAAGCTCGGACCGACCGATGTTCACTTGAAAGAACATTCACAACCCCGCTCGCTAGCTCAAGTATCTTTTGACACACACTCAATGCAAGATAAATAAACAAAGACAAATTGTCTATTTCGAAACTTGGGTTCTCTTTTTTTTTCTCTGGTAATGGCCTTCTTGATATTTTACATCAGTTAATTTTCCCCTTGTGTTTCAAGACGAAATCCCGCGCCGGTCCGCGCTTAAAATTGTTTGCATATATCGAAAATCTCAAATCAAAGATCTCGAATCAAAGATCTTGAATTGGCGAAACTCATCTTGTCAAGACCTCTGATCTTTCTCTTTTAAGTGACGGATAACATTTAAGACATTTCAAAAGCCGCACGCGTCAAATGTAACTTCTCTTGTCCCTGTTCTGTCCGGTTCTGCTCGCAATTTAGAAGTATGCCGTATCCGCTTTTGCCTTTATTTTAAATCACAAGCCTTAAGTGGGCACTTTAATGAGACAAAAGGCAAGAGTTTCGGCTAATAAACAGCAATGAAAAGCAACAAACAAATTATTACAATTTATAAGCAAGCACGCGCTTATCTCGGAATGATCTCAAGCAATCTCGAATCGAATGCGTCATATGTAAACACGGTGAGCCTAATTCCAAAAATATTCTTCAAGCTGTAGATAATTTTCTAAAGAACTCAGGACGCTTAGAGTTCACAATAACATCAGAAATTCAAGTCTTGCATGATTCGTTTAAGAGGAAAGTTAAATTTATCAACACACTTCTTTATTTACGGATCCTTGAAAAGCTGTCAAACCGCCCTTCTTTCAAAAAATATTAAAAGCGACATTTTTGGGAAGGCATTTAATTCATTCAATGATCTCTCCATGGATGAATCAGTCCTAAATCCATCCTACGCGCCCCCTGGGATGTCTAAGCTAAAAGTTTCATTTGCAGTTCGAAACCGCCAATACGCGAGAAAATAACGCATTAGTCGAATTTCGGCTTACAGTAACCAAAAATCCTCATTCAAGATCTTGTTTTGTAGCTCTCAAAATGCTCTATCTTCACAAATACAAATCAAACTTCAAAACATTTCACGAAAAACTCCAATGCATGAAATGCCCGCGGACATTCCTTGGCGTTCACTCACACGTCAAGAACAAAAAAATACGCTCACAAGTTCCGGCACTCGAAGTCGCTTTAATTGCGCTATTGTTCCATTCCTTTGTGGTCGCTTTAGGTCTTCATCCAAGAGATCTCGCCTTTTCCCAAACGAATAAAACCGAACTTATTCAACACACTTCGGTGACTCAACGGTGGCTTTTGAAGTGAATGCCTAAATGAATAAACCGAGCCCACAAGGTAAAAATGCCAGCAGTTTCAACCATTTCTGAATGACACACTTAAATCGACGTGAAGTTGTAATGTTCAGTTGAACGCAGTATTAATTTGTGAATTTCCAGAGAACTTTTTCCAAGCACTTTTATCTTCTCTTCACTGGAAACTTTTACTTTGCATAGAAAACAAACCTCAGACGTGGAAATCTTTTTCGGTATTTTGCCCGAGCTCATAGCAAATGCCAGTTCTAAACTAATCACCGGTTCCCGCGTCTCTCACTCTGCATCGCGCGTGTAGGCGAGTGTCAAATTCTATCAGCGAATTTTATTGGCCAACAACAAGACAAAAGCTTTGACGTCACGGAATTTTTTCTCGGCTCGTTTTCGCAGATGGTTGTTTCTCGGTGGGTGAAACTAGGCTCCTTTTTAATGAGCTTTTAAATTTTTTTGGCTCTTGCAGTAGATGCATGGAACAAGGCATGAGCTCTCGACTTTTTGAAACTTAGGCTAAGTCAAAAAGTCCTGTAAAGAATCAAGCCTTTCTTATCTTATTACAGGAAATAAACTTATCTATTTATTACTTTACTTGTCCTATTTCTTCTTCTTAGTTAAATTCATAAAAATACCTGCAGTCCATGGTAATTTCTGTAATCTTCTGTCAACCTCACTCCAATGTACAGGTTGAGCTTCATCAGACAACAGATGATCAAATGCTGCCTTCACAACATTGAGTTGCACAGTGTGCATTTTATCAAATACCAAGTTCTTGTCATAGCAAACTCCATATAGTGGCCACAGCCTATGGATAATTAAAAGTCCAGTATAACCACATTCCTTTGACCTGTTCTCTCTAACAGTAATATCCTCTCTTCCTCTCTTTGAGCAGTTCAATTTTTGTTAGGATGTCTTTTGACTGTGGGGGGAATCTTGCGTGGTAACGATTATTTATGTAGTAATAGTGGTGAGAAGCTGGAATGTATTCACCTGTAGGAAAATAAACAAAAGCTGAAAAGCCTGCCCGATATTATGATACAGAGTGCATGTATGAACTGGTTTAAAATGTTTTCATCACCAGAAATGACGGACATTTTGCGCCAGTGGTAAGATTGACCAGCCTTTATACTGTGCATGCTCATGGGTGGGTAAGAAGATGGCAGACCGGGAGAGAAGAATACGAAAAGTGAATGATTACAAGGCTCTACACGACTTCTCCACAGCGGATATTTATCACGTGTTTAAAAAGAAAGGATATAAGCCCAAATCTAAGATTTCTGAAGTAGAGAGACTGCTATCGAGGCGAAAAAGTGCCAATGTAAGTACTCAATGCTTCCAGTTATTCAGAACAAATTCGTTGTGTATAAATGCTGTTTATTAATTTTTTAATCTTCTTGTTCTTTATGCCTAGCTACCTTTTCTTACTATGTATTATTTTCCCCTAGGGATCTGAGTACCTTATCAAGTGGAAAGGGTGGCCTATGTCATCGTGTATGTGGGAGCCATCCATTCATATCTAAAGAGCTTTTAAGGTGAGAGGAATGTTTACTGCAACATCCTTATTTTTTTCGAGTGATTATTATAACATGTAATTATGGAAAAATGCCTCCAGAACGCCACAGGAATGAATGATTGAATAAAGGTAATCAACGCATTCAAGAATGTCTAGCATGGGGAAAATCTTCTGCAATATGTTGTAGGACACCTAACGAGCAATAAAAAAAACTACAGGGTTTGTGAAATATAAAGTTAACAATGTTATTCATATACTGACACGTTTTTAACGGATCTGTTATCTGAATCTCTTTTAGACTTTACGACAGGCCACCAAAACCCTCGGAAAGTGACATTGCTTCTACATCGGATAACTTCTATCTGGCAGTCAAATCTCTTTTAAGAAATGCGGTCAAAGCACAGCACACGTGCACATTTGCTGTGAAACATGATATATATATCGTTCTTGTCTTAACAACAAGGGAACATTGTCAAAGGATTCGAAATATTCCATGTTCAAATTAAAGGATTTTAACAAGATCACTTTATCTCATCATTGGTGGTACATTTTAGATTTTAATGGCCAGGGAAAGGCTGTTGATTTTCCTTTGAAGATGAAACCTTTCCTTGCAAGATTACCAAAACATTTCATTGTGGAGGCAGGGAAGCTTACAGAAGCACCACGAATACCCCTTGAGATGGTATCTCTCATAAGTAGTATAAAAGCATGTAGTAGAGAAAATTTACCCATGTAATTTTCTTAAACCAATTAATTTTCAAGCAAAACTGTGGGTATTCTGTAGAACAGACAATAATAATGACCATTTCAATATATCTGACAAATGATGCTATAATTATGTTGTTTTCATGTATTAAAATGTGTGTTTTCATGAAACTGGGTGCTCTTTCAAGTTTCTGTAGGGTCTGATTTTTATTTCCCTTGATTTTCGTATAAGACTCAAGCACTTGTAAAACTCCAGCCAAATACAAGTTCTAATAACAGGGCTACAATGTTGTTACTGTAGAAGAGATAGAAGCTGCTTTTTGTTCATTTTTACTTAGTCCTTTTGGCTTGAGTCCTCTAGCATTGATTTCATTCCGAAACTCTTTAATTGTCATCTTTGATAGATCCAAGGTGGTGCTTGAACTACTTGAAGTTCCCATCATTCTTGTCACTCACTATTGGTCTTGGCCTCTTCTTCCTGGTTTCACTGATTTTATTTTCCCAGAAGGTAGTTGTTTTTCTTTTTATGTATGTTCTTTTTTTACCTCATGGTATGTACGTCATTCCATGAGGTATAGTGATGGTTGGATTGGTCACCCCATTCCCATTAGACAAATAATTTATGCATTAAGTCTACATTTAATGTGAATTAAACAGGTTTACCCCTGTCTCCCCTACTAGGTTTGGTTTTGCCCACAAAGTCGTGCAGTTGTTTTATGTGCACATATGTGGGGGGAGGGGGTGAGACAAAGCGGCAGCACATGTTTACAAAATGGCGTCTGTTGTGTCAAGCCCGATGCTAAGGTTGTCAAGGCGGGCTTTCGTTCCTTTCTTTCCATCTTTGATTAAAATACACTTTTGAAGATCTTGCGAACGAACAGGAAATGTGTTCAAGAATGCTGGAAGGGAAAGAAATTGGTTTAAAAGTCTTTAAACTGACGATGTCTCCAATTTGGACGACGAGTAATCGATCAGTCGTAGCAAGATTGCACAAAACGAACTATTCGGAATGAATGCTTTATGGTTTGGGGAAAGGACAGCACTTTACATAATAATTACCACATACTATGAGGTAGCTCGAAGGAGCCTTTGATCTCTTTCCTGATGATGCAAAGCATATTGTCGTGTTTCCAGCTGCAGCACATCTCGAGTGGGATCCCACTTGTGAGATTTTTGAAAATACAATTTTTTGGCATCACCGTTATTTTTTTCCACTCCTTGTCCAGTGAACATCTTAAGGGACCCATGATCACTGACAAATTTCAGAATGTGGTAGGGGATGCAATGCATGTAAGGGGTGACACGAGCTTTCTCATAGCCCCGTCGTATTCCACCAAGTGAACAATAAGGATTTATCCACTGCTTGCCATTTTCAAAACTTTGGTTTCCTGTTGTTTCGTTGACATCTGAGGATGTGATGCAATATAAGTCACAGAAAGTTTCCCATATTTTAATAACTGTCTCTTTAGTTTCTGGAAATAGAATGTCACTGGATTCTAGTTGTGCTGGCAGCTTGTTCATTAGTTTTTTTTGTCTGACCCTAGCAAACTTGTCCAGTCATACAGGCCACTACCTGTACTGTCCCACACATTAAAAGTAATTCCCGTTTCATTTACTTCCTTGGCAAATTTCCTTAAATGAAGTCCCTTCTCTTCTCCCCATATTTTGTTAAAATCTTCTTTGTTGTCTCTTTCCATTACTTCTTTTATCAAATTTTCCATAAGTCGGTCAGTATAACATGATCTAATTCTAGATTGATGAGAGGTTTTCTTACACAAGAATACCTTCATTGTGACTGTGGTAGGGAGCTCATCTCTTGCATTCCACAAAGAGTGCGAGCAACAGGGGTAGCGTTGTAATAGTCCTTAGGTTTGGACATATCAAACCTCTGTAACTTGTGAATTTTGCACCAGAGGCATGCATAATCAGAAGTTGCACCACTTAAACCCATAACAATCAACAGAATTTTGTATTCTCCACTTAAAAAAAATCAAGAGCATGATTTTTTCCATCAACTTGAATTGACTTTTGTGCAATTAATTTGTTGACTTCTTCAAGTGATTTCTTCAGGGAGTAATGTACTGTGTCGTAGCTTTCAGGTCCATCAACCACTGCTATGGCTCTGTTGCTTTTTGAAGACATAGCATTTTCTTCATTTTGAAGAAGGCAAAATGATAGTATTAGGAAGTTGGTTGTTCTGGACATCCTTGCACCATCCATACTGACTTTGATTTTGATGGCATCATTGGGATTATGCTCTGGATTAGCTGACAGATGATCTCTGATATGTTGTCTGAGCCACTCTTCAAAATACCATTGTGCTCCTGGAAAAATACCAGGCACACTTTCAATATGACTCACTTTGTTGAGGTCTGATCTATGTTGTTTGATCTTGGCATATCCTCATAAAAAAAACTGTTAGTTCATGGTAAAACTCATCACTCACATAAAACTTGTCCAGCAGAAAAAAGCATTTGCTCAACTTGTGAGCTCTGAAAATCACTCAGTTCTACTACTGTTTCTGTTGCTTCTTCTTCCATAGCCCTATTTGAAGTTGTTGGGGTCTGGTAATCCAAAGAATAGGTTTCACATGAGTTAGTATCTTTGAATTTAAGACAGGTGAGTTCAAGTCCAAATGACTTGGCAAACCATAAGGCACATTGAGCTCTCTCTTTAAGTACTTTGAGTTTTCTTTGCCTTAGTTTTTTACCAACCTCCCCAACTTTTTTACCCTGGCAAGTTAAGCCTGAGTGACTCTCTAAATCATATACATAATCTCTCAGTTCCTTTCCTGCAGCTTCCAGCTGAATAATTTTTTCCTCTTTATTTCTTAACACATCCCTTATTTCATTTATGAGTTCTCGCTTTTCTGCGGATAAATGAGTAGAACTCTCAGTTTTTCTGAAATGTTTTACATGTGTAATATATGGTAAGGGTGGGTGCTTTACTAGAGCGTGTGTTACAAATGCCTGATTTTGTACCTTCATATTGACAGTCACAGGCCAAATTTTCTTAATTGGTTTGGAAAGGAAAAGGGCAATTTTTAGTGGCAATTGGGGCTGATGATGCTCCTTTTGGAAAATGTAACGAAGCATGTGCTTGGCTGGTTTCTTTTTTTAAATGTCACAGAAAGAGTATCAAGCCCTTATGACAACTTCCTAATTTGCAGTAGTAAATGTGGTGAAGATCACCCATCAATGATAGAGTACGGCAAACTTCTAAGATCTCAGGTCAGTGTTTTGGAAAAGAAAACATTTACTGTAAAAGGCCAACAGGTAAATTTTACCTTCAAACTTGTGCCTTCTGGTATGAAGTGGCTGAGTAAATTTTCAGGTGAGCTAAGTAATGCAGCTACATACCCAAACCCCTTTGCCAATGTGAATCAAAAGGATTTGTCAGAAAGAGGGTGTACTCTGGGCAAAGATAAATGGAAACCTTGGGCGTATGATTTTAGAATGAAGGTTGCTAAGAAAGTTGCACAGTCTAAATAAAAACAGCCAAACCAACCAATGCATCTCAAATGCAATCTTTCCGCAACAATGTGTGCCAATTCATAGCTAACCTTAAATCCAGGAAAGAGTATGAACCACTATCTGGTCATCTAGTCCAAAATGCAAAAGCTGACAGTCTCCATGTAGGCAACAACTGCTGGGGGCATTGGTTCAAGAAGGTGGTTTACACCATTCTAGCAAATGCAATAGTGGGCACAAAATAATGTGACGTCAATTTTCCAGCTTCCAGAAGACAATCCATTGCGCAAACATTTAAGGACCTTAAGGTTTAAGTTGAAGTGCAAAAAGTTGTACACGTTTTGTTGTTGGTTTAAGGAAAAGCAAAACTGTGGTGATTTTGAGTTCCGGTTTACTGGTGAGGAGAGCAAAGAATTTTGTCATGGATTCATGTTTATCATTGAAGATCTCATTGGTGATGGCTCAGATATAGAGCAACCAAAGAATTTCTTTGCCTTGTCAATAGCAAGAATGGGTCTTCATTTAAGAAATGCCTTGTCTCTTGCTGTCAGAGTTTCAGATATTAAGACAGAGAATTTGCCTAAATCAAAAGAGGATTGCAGGATGTATTTTAATTTAGCATCTCTATTTCATTCCACCAATGTAAGTGTTTGGACAATGGGACATTGTGTCCCATTTCACTCAAACCAGTTCATGGAGGATTTAGGAGTTGGCCTTGGGATCAACTCTATGCAAGGTAGAGAGGCTAAGCATCAGCAATCAGCATCTTTTGCAGAATTCTCTCTAGTCAAAAATAGGTGGGAAAAAGTGTTCAGACATGAACACATGTCACTGATTTGGTTAAGGCAGCAAAATTCCTTCAGTGATGGTTACTCTAAGTGCAAAGGCAAGTACATTCCACCTAGGTGTTACACTGATGAATATTGTTTCTGTGGAATTGCTTTTCAGTAGTGAGGGTAAATGTAGGTATTGTGACTGTAGACTGTCAAAAGAAATTGCCACTTGTGCTGCTTCTGGAAGCCTAACTGTGACAATGAAGGAAATTTTACATTGTGTAGTTTTAACTTCGCACATCTACCCAATTTCACACAAACTGCAAAAGAATAGACTTTTTCGCACCAATTCTCCAATTTGTAAGTTATTGGGTAATAAATAACGCAACTATACCTTTGAATTACGCGATTGAGCTGCCATCGGTCTAGATTTTGAAAGCGACATCTCTGAAAGTAACTTCCGAGCATTCCTTTTAACATTGCACTGTTTGTTTTCACTGCAATCTTCTTCTGTGTATGGTCACCAAGAGCAAATCAGAATGTATGCCTTGTCTAAACTAAATAAGCAACACGAGCAAACCTGGGTGAATCTCCAGAAGCGTTTAAATGAAGTACAATTTTCGTACGGAAAATTATTTCCAAATCCTGACATCTGCCGTTTCATCAAAGACGAGGCAGTCTCCGTTGTGATATAAATGTGTCAAGTAAGACTCTCCCCTCCCTAGCTAGTCATAATATGCTGATGTATGTCACGTGACAAAGCTTGAGGAATAAACACATTTCACTTGTCAGACATCTTGACTGTTCACTTATTTTACATGGTGTCAGGACGAGCAGCGAAATCCATGCTGAATCAAGCCATCTGGCTTTCAGCTGGCCAAAAATAGTACGCAGGATTCCTGTTGATTGTGCTTGATCTACGAAAGACGTGAAATACAAGGACGATGGCGAAATACAAGAGTCCGGAGATGTCGTGGACTGTGCAAGACTTGCATCAAGAATGGCGTCGTTTCAACAGACAAGCCATGTGCATCTTCGAAGGCCCGTTGCACGACAAAGACGACAGCGTCAAAGTCAGCTACCTCAAGCTGTGGGTCGGCGATAAAGGGTTAGATGTATTCGAAGGATTTACGTTCGCTAAACCCGAAGACGCGGCAAAATTGACCGTGGTAATAACGAAATTTGAAGAGTACTGCGCGCCACGAAAAAACCACATCATGGCTGCCTTGAAGTTCAGTGAAAGACGTCAGGGAGACAATGAGAGTTTTGAATCGTTTGAGACAGATCTAAAAATTCTAGTAAAGGATTGTGGCTACAAAGAAGAGGAGCGAATGGTGCGAGACGCAATCGTTTTCCGTTGTAAACATCCCAAAGTGTGTGAGAAGTGCCTCGACTTGGCCGATGCGTTGACATGCGAAAAGGCCATTGAAATTGGTTGAAATTACGAAACCAATCTTAGCAGTCTGAAAAAGCTTGCCAGCGACGAGGACGCAACCATAAATGCACTTCGTAAAGATAAACGCCCACCGTGGAATCGTCGACAGCGCCCCGACAAAGGCAAAAGGAGATCTACAGAGGAGATCGACCGGAAACCAACAGATAAATGTGGACGTTGTGGTCACGACAAAGCTCACAAGAAATGCCCGGCAATGGGGCAGCAGTGCG
This sequence comes from Ricordea florida, assembly GCA_949710005.1. Classification (NCBI taxonomy): domain Eukaryota; kingdom Metazoa; phylum Cnidaria; class Anthozoa; order Corallimorpharia; family Ricordeidae; genus Ricordea; species Ricordea florida. Next base: position 16,182,750 of record OX453276.1, on the reverse strand, counting down.
GATATTGCAAGAAGATGAATCATTATTCAAAATTCTGCATGGCAAAACAAGTGCACAACCTACAAGAAGAAACGGAAGAGGACTCGGACGAAAGCGAGGAGGATTCATCTCTGTTTGTGTACTCGGTTAAGTCAAGCTGTGTTACTGAAGATGAGCAATTTTACGAAGAAATTGAAGTAGAGGGTACTCGAGTTCGCTTCCAGTTGGATAGCGGTGCAAAAGCCAATGTCATGTCACTGAAGACTTTTAGCAGCCTCAAGTCTAAAAACCCTCCACGCCTAGAGAAAACAAACACTGTGTTAATCTCCTTTTCAAAGCACAAGCTGAAACCTTGTGGAGAAGTGGTGTTAAACACAAGGTACAAAGATAGGGTCGAAGATGTCAAATTCTTTATTGTAGACCCTGAAGTGGAGTCAGTCCTTAGCGGAAACACATGCGTCAAACTTGGCCTGCTGAAGAGAGTTTATCACTTGGCAAACCCAAAACCACCAGAGAGGAGAGTGGAGTTAGATGACTACCCAGAATTGTTCAAAGGCTTAGGATGCTTGCCTGGCATGTATCACATCCAACTGGCCGATGGTGCTACCCCTGTCGTACATCCTCCGAGAAAGGTGCCAGTGCCACAAAGAGAAAAAGTTATTGAAGAACTGAAAAGGATGGAAAAGCTGGGAGTTATTGTGCGGCAAGAAGAACCAACTGAATGGGTCAACTTGCTTGTCGTAGTGCAGAAGCCCAACGGTGCAGTGAGACTGTGCATTGATCCTAGAGATCTAAATGCTGCAATGAAGAGGTCCCACTACCCAATGAAGACAGTCAATGAAGTAGCCACCCGTCTTCAAGGTGCCAATACCTTCAGCATTCTAGATGCAAAAAGTGGCTTTTGGCAGTTGAAGTTAGATGAAGAGTCTTCACGTCTTTGTACCTTTAATACCCCAATTGGTCGATACAGGTTCACAAGACTACCCTTTGGTGTGAAATGTGCCCCAGAAATCTTCCAAAGGACCATGGACCAAATGGTAGAAGACCTGGATGGTGTTGAAGTCATCATGGATGATGTAATCATCGCCGGAGATGAGTCTACACACGATGAGCGATTACAGAAATTTCTAGAAAGAGCATCAGAAAAGTGTTTAAAGCTCAACAAAGAGAAATGCAGGATTCGTCAGAAAGAAGTACCATACATAGGACATCTCCTTACTGCAGAGGGCCTAAAGATGGATCCCCAGAAGATAAAAGCCATCCAGGAAATGCCAGAACCTGAGAGCAAGGAAGATGTGAAACGGCTTCTTGGCTTTATACAGTTTCTGAGCCGGTATCTACCCGGGTTATCCACTGTGGATGCTCCCTTGAGAGAGCTCGAGAAGTCACATGTATTATTCCACTGGGATCATCCGCAGAAAGAGAGCTTTAAGAAGGTCAAGGAACTTGTGTCGCAAGCTCTGGTGCTACAATATTACGATGTCACAGAGCCAGTGACCATTCAGTGCGATGCAAGCGGAAAGGGGCTTGGAGCAGTGTTATTACAGGACAACAAACCCGTGTGTTATGCATCTCGTGCACTAAACGACACAGAGACGAGGTATGCACCAACTGAATCTGAAATGTTAGCAGTTGTCTTTGCCTGCCGCAAGTTCCATCAGTACATCTATGGCAGAAGTGTGGTAGTTGAGACAGATCACAAACCGCTGCAGGCGATAAGTACCAAACCATTGTCACAAGTACCGCTGAGACTTCAGAAAATGATCCTCAATGTGCGTGGGTATGATGTGGAGATATGATACATCCCTGGTCGTAGGCAAGTCCTGGCAGACATGTTGAGTCGAGCATCTGTGCAGGATGATGACGGAAAAACTTATGAAGAATTCCAAGAAATAAATTTGGTCCTGTCAGTCTCGGATGAAAGATGTGAAGAGTTCCAGAATGAGACCAAGAGAGACCCAGAGCTACAGTCAGTTCTTGCCATGGTAAAAAATGGATGGCCAGACACAAAACCAGAAGTCCCCACAGAGGCAAGACCCTACTGGACATTCCGAGATGAACTTGCAGCAGCAGACAGGCTGCTCTTCAAAGGGACACGCCTTATTGTACCAAAGATACTAAGACCTGAAATGCTCCGCCAGATCCACAAGAGTCATCTCGGAATAGCCAAATGCAGACGGCGAGCCAGAGAAGTACTATTTTGGCCGGGAATGTCAGTGGAAATTGAGCAAATGGTCACCAACTGTAGTGTGTGTGCTGACTATGCCAAGAAACAGCCCTCAGAACCATTGAAGCCCTCTGTACCACCATCACTTCCTTGGAAGAAGATAGGAACCGACCTATTCTTAGAAAAAAAAAAAATCTGTTTGTAAAACTGACAAAACATACGACTTCTCTATAATTTTCTATGGGATGGGAGAGGGTATAAAATTAAAAGAAGTGTGATGTTAAATGAAAACAAAGATGGTGGATTAAAAATGTTAGACATTTGATCCTCCAATCAAGCTTTGAAATCCAAATGGGACTGGACTGGACTCTGGAATGGACTGGACTAGACGGGGGGAGGGGGAGGGGTTACTGTTTTTAGTATTACAAATAATCACCTGAGGTTAATTGTTAACACTGCAGTATTTGGCGTCATTTGTCTTTAATCTGTGCTAATGTTTTAAGCGAGTATTTACAAGCTTCGCTACACATACTTAGAAAGTTCTCCTCAATACCATCCCTCACAATGTGCTTTCCGTCATAATTCCTAGCGGAGAGTTTTACTGTGGGTGAAGATGTCACACCCAAAACACAGACTCTGCCACTATTTTTAATGTTACACAAAATCATGACCTGTGAAAGATGACCGGCCAATTTTAAAGATCTATGAACATTGACTTTGAGTCTCATTCCCAACATTCTACTTTCTGCTTTCTTTCATGAATTCCAAAGGACACAGGCTTCACTTCACTTATCCAGCTTACTGAGTTGTACCAAGCTCGCTATTCGTGTGGGTTCTGGAGAATACAACATCTTGACGCCATAAGCGCTGATCACGCTATTATGAACACAAACATCCTTGTAAAACTCTAACCAACTGATAACAAAATGCAATTACAGTAATTGTCCATTGAAATTTGTCAACTGCTTAAAGTGCTACTACGACGAAATTTTCACATAACTTTTTTTTCAGTTCAAAAGCTAGGTAACATCCTTGAGAACTTTACTTCCAATTTTCGTTTTTGTAAGATGGCAAGAACTGTATTATTTTAGCACTCAAACTCTTCGAATTTTCGCCCGCCATTAAAACGCCATGTTCTTGCGACCTGGTTACCAATGGCCACAGGCCAGGTCGCAATAAAACCTTCGTGACGTCATTTTCTTAACACATGGCTAATTTCTCATACGATTCTGGCGAGTTTCTGCTTTCGCAGACTGTTATCTTTTCAATATGGTAGGAAGTCGTTGTGTTGTTCAGGGATGCAGCAACCGCACAAACAGAGCGTTAGGCATTGCTCTGCATGCAAGTCCGACCGATAAGACGAGAGATATCTGGGTTCGATTTGTAAGAACTAAAAGAAAGAATTTTTTCCCTCAACCTCGAGCTCGCTTTGTTATTTGCTCGGCACACTTCGAGGAACACTGTTTTACTCGCGCCTTTGACCCAAGGCAGCGTCGGCAAATTAAACCTGGTTCTTTGCCGAGCATATGGAAAGAAGAGGAGCCATCAACAGACACCGACTCCCCGAGACAGCGTCGCATGAAGGACAAGGAGCGTCAAAAGGTTAGCTTAATCTTCCAGCATTGTCGTGCACGATATGTGTGATTTTTCGCCAATTCTATTTACATTTCTTTAAAAGGAAAAGTTTGCGTATTACAAAAAAAATGGCTTGAATTCCCAAAAGTTGGATAAATGCTTGTTGAGCTTTTCCTTTTTTTTTCGAATTTCCACTGCTTGTCATCGTGATACATTGTACCAAAGAAGTACTAAGGTCATTCTCATTTTTTGAACAGAATACATGGCCTGCATCGCATACAAGATCGGCAGATTTCATGAAAATTGTTGAGAGCTGCGTTTACATGGGATACGTGTAGCGATAATAATAATTATTTCAAAAGATAAACAAATAGTCGAAATTTAATGCTTTACATTTTGCGAAATGCTGTAAGTTATCCGACTAACCAAACGCAAATTTGTGTTTGATTTAGAGATAAGCTTACATATCGTATTTTTTATTTGAACAGGTTTTGAAGGAATTGCTAGAAGAGACAGCCTCGTCAGGTGCCTGCAGCACCAAGGATAATGCGAAAGAGCCGGTCAGTGATTACTTTCTACATTACATGAATAAAACACGTCCAAATAGTTTATCTGAATGTATTTTTATTCGTTAATGAAGGATTTGCTGGAGGAATACGTCTCAACAGCTGCCTGCAGCACTGATGATGACGGAACTGTGCAGGTCAGTTGTGGTAATCTGTTTCTAACAATCAAACATGACCAACAACAATGTTGGAAAATTGTAACAATTATGAAAACGGGTTAATGCACATACACTATGTGCTAAAGAACCATGCTTTCTGAATGCTTGTAGGTTGATTCTTTGTTGACCAATGCAGGACATTCCTTGACAAATGCAGTTTTGGTTGACAATCCAGAGTCATCCAAATTGCTCAACGAACATGAGCTGGCATGTGCACTTCAGGATGTTGCTCCCCAGGCATGCACCCCAGCTGAAGAAACAGAGGTAGTGGAGGGATCAGTGCAGAATAAGAGTCCTGAAGAATGTTCATCCTATTATCCATCCGATAAGGTATTATAGTTTGTAACCTGGCTGATTCGGGGTGTCTAATATCCAGAAAAATTGCCCCCATTTTCGTAAATGTATTCTTTCTACCTAGTAAGGAAAATATGCATTTCGAAATTTAATGTAAACAATTAACATTCTATTTCAGCCAGCCGGACAGCCAGTTTGTTCAAGTTGTACTAATCTGCGTCATCAGAAGAAAAAACTGCAGAGGCAAATACGTTGTCTGAAGACAAAACTCAGTACCAGTCAATCCACATGGGCTAACACCATTGAAAACATTATCACAAGGGCAGAGGTAACTTCAACAGGTCAGCACTATATTGTAGTTCAAGCAACTTGGCAATTAACACTGCATTCTCACTGAGGTTACTTATTCAAAACAACATACATTTCAGAATCTCAAACTGATGAAGTAGAAATATTGGACAACAGTGAATGTGATCTAGACAAACAGATGCACTGCTCAGAGACCTGCATTGATGATGACAAGGGCACCGAGGAGGAGAAAGATCATCTGGATATATGTGATGAAGGAGATCCATGCTGGACACCAGAAGAAGCTGACAATGCTTACCAGCAAGCAGGTGATGACAACTGTGATCAGGAGCCCAGGTCAAGGTACACGCTTGCAGTAGTTTGCTTACAAAGTTATTGTTACCATGAACATTTTTGAGAAAATTTTATACTCAGGAAAACAATATTACAATTATATTGTTCTTATGAATTTAACACCTTCGTTACCATATTGCTAATTTGTATGTTACAGGTTGAACTGTGAGGGGAAAAACTACAGAGAAGAACCAAAAGGAATAGTCTTTTTGTCCAAATTACTATTACTGTTTCAAACTTGCCACTGGTGCTTTGCAAGCAGTCCCATTATTTCTATTTCACAATCTGGAACCATGCTGACCATCCAATCATCTTGTACCCAATGCAAACGAGAGTTCACATGGACCAGTCAGCCCTTAATGTTGGGGAAGTTCCCTGCTGGAAACCTCTTGCTTAGCTTTAGTATTCTGTGTTCTGGTGCATCAATAAACAAGATCTTGCTGGTGTTCAAGCACATGGGTGTACTTGTTTACAATTTCCCCACATATTTCCACCATCAACGTCACTTGCTGATACCAGCGATTGTGAAATACTGGAGAGGTTATCAGGCTGGCCTTCTGCAAAGACTCGAAGGCCAGGAGGTGGTGCTTGCTGGAGATGGCAGACACGACAGTATGGGCCATTCTGCAAAATATGGCACTTACACCATATTCTGTTGTACCATTGGCTATATAATCCACATTGCGTTGGTACAGGTATTAATGTTACCCTCAATTAATACACACTAACAGTAATTTCAGGTATTACAGCAAAAGGGCCAAAATATGCTGTCACTAATACACTTTAGAGTACAATGCCATTTGAAACAATTTTTCCTTTCATTTTACTTTTGAACAACATCTAAATACATAAGCAGCATATTCATAATCAATGACCTGTTGGAAAAAAACATATTGGTAGCTCCTCTTTTCATTCCTTTTCAGGCAAATGAGGCAGGTAGCAGTTCGGCAATGGAGTTCATGGGCCATCAACAGGCATTTACATTCCTCCTTGGGACAGCAATGATTATTACAGCCTTCATTTCAGACCGCCACTCACAGATCACAAAGTGGATGAAGGATGAATGCCCCAAAAAATGCAGGGATCTTGGGAAGCCTGTAATTGATCATTTTTTTGACCTCTGGCACATAGGAAAAAGTGAGTTGCAAAATGCAGTGAAAGTATTACTTTTGTTTACATCACCAGCAAATCAAGTGTAAAGACATAGTTAAGACAGCTGTAGTTATGAGCACAAAAGGTTTGAGGCATATACATTACCTGCTTTGTCTAATGCACAAGTTGCTTTCAATTTGGTTTAGAAATTCAAAAGATTCTTACCAAACTGAGTAAAGAAAAAGGTATGGAGGCAATTGGTAGATGGAAAAAAGCCTGTGTTCGCCATTTTTATTGGTGTGTGACATCTACACAGCCAAAGCTTCAGGAAGTAATCCTTGCAAAGTTCCGATCCTTTCAGTATCACGTTCTGAACCAGCACACAAGCATACCAGAGAGGCTTTTCAGCAAATGTGCACATGGTGCAGTTACTACGCAACGTTTGTGGCTCACAAAAGGTAAAAATACATAGTGAAAGAGAGTTTTGTGATATTTATGAACAAGTCATGTGTGACCTTGTTAAATTAAATAAAGAAAGCAAATTCCAAGGCAAAAGAACATATCTCAGAAGCAAGCAAAGAACATAGCATTATAATTTGCAAAAAAATTATTAACTGTTAATCAAAATTGGAAATGTGAATTCACAGTATATTTATGACTGCTTTATCAGTGTGAAAAGAATAGCCCATTTCCGAGTTGCTACATGCCTCAGTTTCATAGCGAGTCCAGGTGCAAGACCATTCAAATGGAAACGATAGAGTATTCTTATGCAAATTAAACTCATTTCCATTTGAATGGTCTTGCACCTGGATTCGCTATGAAACTGAGGCATGTAGCAACTCGGAAATGGGCTATTGTGTATACCCAGGGAAGGGCGGGGCATTGCCATATATGGCCTATATAGGTATGTGCCGCTGTGAAGGGTATGGTTTTCAAGGAATTTACTACAGCATAGGATATATGCTATACATATAGGATGGGGTATCATTTTTCACAAAACTGACCAGTTGGTTGAAGATTTTATCTGGAAAAAAAAACTGATAAAGTATAAATAAATCTTTTTTTTGGGAGAGAAACAACTGCGGTATAAGGTTTTGTTGTTGCTAGACTGTGGTAGTGAACTCAGTTTCTGGAAAACAGGTACTGTAGGATATCAGTGACTTTGGGGGTTTACCCTGGTATAGGCTACGGGTTCCAGCAGCACATCCCCACCCAGACATTCCTACAGTACCCCCCCCCCCGGGGGTGTACACTAAGCCTGATATTTACTGTTTCATTTACATCAGGTTCTGAGGTGTACAACAAGCTGTGTGAGGCACTCAACAACTCTTTCTTGCTCAGGGGAATAAAACAGGCATCACCAATACAGCAGACGAGCTGCCTTGAAGGATACCACTCTGTTGTCAATCAATTTGCTCCTAAAATGTTGGCATTCTCATACCTTGGAATGAAATGCAGGTAATAATCAAATAAAATAATTACGCTGAAAAAGAAATTAAAAGTTAAGCCTGCTTTATTAGGTTCATGTTTTTTACATTACTGATAAAAGTACTAAGTTTTGCACATTTATAGCCTTTGATGGCAATGTTACTAATAGATATGGTGTCCAGCTCAATACAGCCAAACTGAGGTATTCACAAGTATCCAGGAATCTGTCCTCTGCAGTCTATATTAAAGGTGGCAGTGTGAAGGCCTATCTAAAGAGCCTGTAAAAATTTTGCATTTAATATTTTGATTCTTCACTTTTAAACCACCAACTTATGTAAAGGACAGTTAGTGATGAATTCTAAGATTATTTTTAGGCCTGTATTTGGTGCTTTCCATACTGATCCCTCACAACTTTTGCAAGTCCCTTTCATGATAAATAAGCCTCATTATTCACTTGTATTTCAGAACCATTCTAGCTGCTCTCCACTTCAATTGGAATGTGGACAGAGAGAAGCTGAAGGATCCTCAAGGCAACACTAAACTTCACGTCACTTACCCTAAGTTTAAAGAGGGGGAAGGAACAGTCAGGGAAGCCCGTGTCAAACAAAATTATGGTATGATGGGCATTTTCCTTGTGAACACTTCAGTTTAACAGAAATGGTGGGGAAACAATGTTAGATGAAAAACATAGGTTTTTGAACGTGAAAAATCAGAGGGAACTGCAGCTGTAGTTATCAATAGAATACTTTTGGATTGATGAAGAGAAACATGTGAAGGTTTGAAATAACACCCGTCATTTATCTAGCTATCAACAAGTTGTAACTTCAAATACTTGTTTAATTCAAGGTTATGTTGCTGAAATATTCAATACCCTGGTAACAACACCAAGGGCAGAATTGAAACAGTTAAGTGATGAGCTCAGAACTCAAGTCCCACAGCCACTTCACAGCATGCTCAAAGACAAGGAAAGCACCGCTAAGGCGAAGGAAAAATTTTTGAGAAGGAAGAAAAGGAAGACAACAATAAGTCCACCAACATGTTCAGGTACCATGGATGCATAATTTATATCTTTATAGGGTTACAAAATATTCAAGAAAAAAGCTTACTTACCTTAAGTGCTAACAAATGAGTTTAAATTTGGCCTGAATACTAATCACACTCAGTGTACCATAGAAAGAATTTATTCTGTGTACAGCATTAATACAAAGTTAGCAACCACAACAAGGTACCCTGATTGTTATTAATTTGTCTGGTTGGTCTTTTGTCAGATGCCGAGCTGAAGCAGCTTCAAGACTCTGCCACAAACAGAAATGTTGAGAAAAGACCAAGGAGAGCACCAACATGCAAAAAATGTGGTCAGCCTAGAAGAGGACATAAGAAGGGACAGTGCTCTGCTCCTACCAGTGAATAATATTAGACCTTAATCATGACATTCACAATTGTTGGTGGCAAAGGAAACTGTATTATTAAAGGGTGGTGATACAGAATACAGTTTATTTTAATTCACCATATATACACAATGCAAAATGCTGTTACCAAAGTTTTGCTTTAATAATCAGTCCTGGGTTTCTTCCTCTTCATAGCCTGTGTACTCATTACCCACATTAGGAAATGTCTTTCGTATACTGTTGTACACACAGTTGGGCAGTGGAATTCTCCTTGAGGCCCCAACATACCCATAGACAAGGTGCACAAATTGGCGATATGCTACAGACCGCATGAACCTGAAATAAAAACTGTGATGGTTAGCAGAGCACAGTGCATGTAACTGTCCTTTTTGGGCCCACTGGCTCTAATGGCACATATGAAGGCAACTCACATCCTTACTTTTTTTTTCAAATAATCATTTCCGTATCCTCACATTTCGATAAATGATGACAATATACAAGTCCAGGGTTAATACAAACATGTCCTCTAATTTTTTTCTTCATTTTATATAGGTTGATGAAAAGTACCTATCATTTCATCTCACCAACAAAACATTGTCTGACATTAGTAAGACCTTCAATTCGCTTTGTTTTCATGATGTTGAAAAAAATATCAGAAATTAAATAATTGCACTCACTCGGACTCTGCTGCGTTTCTTTCCGTCTTTGTAGTACTGTAGGTCTTTTTAGCCGTAGTCTTGAGGCGTATAGCTGCAGTGGAGAGGACCCAGCTGTTCAAACAACATGCTGCATAGCCTGGGTGTGCGGTGATACATTCACCTTCCTTATCGACCGCAAACATACTCTCGTTGCACCTATCCATATCTATGCAGCACCAACACTCTTCCGATTTTGTGATACGCTCAAGGGAGCAATTGGAACATTTACACCTACACAAAATGTGATGTAGAAAAGAAAGGAATGACATGATAATTTCACCCAAACGATCAGCTGCCTTAGTATTCAGCCGATATGTGCTCACTGGCCGCCGAGGTCAACGTCGCAGAAGCCATCTAAAGTGATACTGAAAAAGTTGCTGTATCTACGCTCACCATAGACTAAGCTTACTCTGTGAATTCGAGGCTGATTAACAAGGGCTACGTAATCCGTAAACGTATAACTGTGGATTATATTAAAATGCTTGTAGTATGGTGAAAGATTCTGTATTTGTTAACACGAATCAGGGCATGAGTACATACCAATTCCCAATGTCTTCCTCTCCAGAAAAACGGCTGAGCAATATCTGCTCTTCTTCCTCCTCCAAATCCAGCTGCTGAAGATACTGTGAAACTTCTTCTTCGGTCGGAACCGGCTCTACAGAGTCATCGTACCCAGCTATTTCGGTGGACGATGTTTCAGAGAGGCTCCCGGCCTCACTTTCGTCGCTAAAAGTATGATTACTTTCGCGTGAAGACGAAGGTGAAGGCGAACGAGACATTTTGTGGCGAGAAAAAAGCAAAATATACCGAGAGGACGCTAACCGGAGTTAAGAAAATGACGTCACGAGAACAAGACAATAGATCAAATGGCTATAACTGCAGCCCATATCGCAGGCTCACTGGAACATAAATTTGCAATGGCGGACGTAAAAAACGAACTTTTCGGAGCTAGATTTTTCCAGTTTGCGCGTGGTAAACCTTCATTTCAGTGAAAAAGTAACTTACAGTCTTTATTAATAAGTTGATTTAAATGTTTTTTTTTAATAAGTATGACATGAAAATTTCGTCGTAGTAGCACTTTAATCATCGAATTGATTGCAAGCAATTTCCGACTTCATTCACCACCGTATATCACACAATTCTAAAAAAGACCCAAAATTACCAGGAAGACGGGGCTGAAATATAGGAACATAGTTTACTCATCCATCATGTGGCCTTTATTAAGCTTATGAGCTCTTCATTTTCATGTGAGATGTTTCTGTATTCAGAGATGTTTCAACCATTTTAGAAGTAATGAATGTGTTAGACTACGTTATTTAAAGAAATTGTGTTAGAGGATTCTCTTCCTCGGGATAGCAAAAACCCATATAAAATCGCGGCGACCGTGTTATCTGTCTTTGTGTCCGTAAACGAAATGCTACCCTCGACTCTTGACCCTCGACACAAAGGCACACTCAACCGTGCTTATGAGTGTATATACAGAAATGGAAAAATCATCAAAAGTCTCGACATTTAAAATTTACTGCGGACGATCTTGAGCAGAAAGGGAAGGGGGGTGTTTTAGTTCTGGGAAAGAGTACCTTTTGTATTTTTTCCTCAACGATACTGGCAGAATTATAAAAGGAGACGAGCAGGATGGATTAAAGCTAGTTTCAAGTTTTTGGTCATTTAGTATGCTGTAATTTAAAGGCCTAGTTTTTTGTTAATGTAATCTTTGTGAGCCTGCACGAAAACGTTTTTCTTTTATGTCCTCGGGATGAAATGTTAGAAGGGCAGGAATGAAAACTGGTGCTCTCTTCGTAACGCACTCCGTGGCGGCATGAAAATAAACATTTGATTCCTTGCTCTGACGTTTTTCGCCGGCCTGGATATACTCCCTTCTCATTTTGCCAACAATAACCAGGTTAAGAGGCGGCTGTGGAACAGCCACATTGTTTCGAAGCTTTTGGTTGCACCCATAGCATATGGATACCCTGCTGTCGCAGTAAGAACGAAGGCCCCTGAGGACGGCGATGGCCTTTTGAAGGAAGTGCGACCGGTTTCTGGAGTAGCAATTTGTGGACATTTGGAAGTGTTGTCCGATGTGAAAGCTGTCGCTGTTGTCATTCCTCGCGAAGCGAGGTTACTAATCGTGTCGGTTCCGGTTCAGACCACGTGGCTCGCAAGCCCGAGTAAATCGAGCCGAGAGTTTTTATATATGTATATATATATATATATATCTATATTTTAAAGGTGTCCGTTCGCAGGCCAGGTTACCTGGCAATAGTAACGCACTTGAGAACTGCTGAATTTCCGCCATTATTCGGTGATGCCTTTTTGAAAGTAATGGAAATTTTGTGGAAATCGATTTCACTCGTCCTAGAAGAACATCCCAGCAAGATGATCTCCGAGATATTCAAGAAAGATTAGCTCGAGATCGTCGCCGAGTAAGTTCGAATACCGTGAAAATCAACACGGGGAAAGCACGACTCAAAGCCGGGATAGAGAAACGACAGCAGGGAGAATAACAACAGCCAAGACAACAACTGATCGCTCCAGAAAAAGGCAAACGAAACAGCAGGGAAAAGGACTAGGAATTCAATCAAGTTAGTTTTGAATTTGAATGTATTATTGATGGAAATACAGGACATGAGTGAACGATTACATAACGAAATATATTGGCGTAGTACATTTAGCAAAACGACTTAGAAGGGACACCGAGTAAGAACGACTTCAACGATTGGAGATATCTCTGGAAAATAATTCTATTAGTCTAAAAACGGAATCAGAAGACGACCAACAGATTACAAGAGAATGTAAATAGGTATTTTTCATAATAAAACGATAACGTTTCCAGTTTGAAGTAATTCCCAACACAGAGAGTTGCAGTTGTTATAGTAATCATTTATAACGATGTCATCTGATATCATTGCAACAGTGAAAATATTGTAAATTTTCTTGATCTAGCAGTTATGTTAAACATTTTCAACAGAATATATACCCTGTGTCACTATAAAGTACTGGTTCTGCAATATTATCAGTGATCAATGCGATCATTTCAAAATAAAGCAAATGTGATTACTGAATTCTGAGTAGTATTTCTCTTTGCTATATATATATGTATGTATTCTCTGATTGAAAGGCTTCAATAATATTGCGTAGAGACAACAAGTTTCATAGCCTTTTCACAATGGGTCAGTTTTACCTTAGAGTGCAATGACCCCCCCCCTCCCCTGATAATATTGCTATCTAGAACCGCTGCCCTTTTTTCACAAATGAAGTGTTCATTCAAGCCTTAATTTGAAAAGTTAGAGATAACATATTAACTTTGTTACTTTCTGCTGTTTACTTTATTTTTATGATCATCATGTCAAATATCAATATTTCATAACAACCACAACATACAGTTAACCTTTTACACTGGAAAAACTTTATAAAGAAGAAAATAAATTTTGTAATGCCAAAATGTTTATGATCTTTCTCATATATTCATTGCAAGTGTGCTGTATGTAGTAACAATTAAGTGTTTCAAGTTTCCTAAATGCCCTATGCTTTCAATGATTTTCCACACAAAATTTATAGACAAATGACTGCACTAGATTCTAAGCCTTAAAGAAGAAATGGTATTGTTTGGTGCTGTTTTGATTACTACCACCTCTGATGGAAAGCCTATTAAGAAGATTTTTGTATTGCTTGTAGTAGTAGAGCAACAATACCTTTACTAAGATTAGGACGTCATGCATCCCACCCCATAAAAATATATTATGTTAACGTCAAAAATATAACAATAATAATAATATCAATACCAGTAATAATAATAGTAATGATAATAATAATGATAATAATATAATGATAGTGCTTCTCGTTACTATATGTCATTGGTTACAAGTTCAATACTTTTGCCTGCCATGACTTTTTTGATGAAATACCATGCGTATATTAAATCTTTCTTCTGCAGTTTTTATTATAGAAATTTTCATGTATTCAAAATAATATACTATTCTCTGGTTGGTTATGGATATTTTGCCTGTTTCTGTAACAGCACAATTAAACTTTCATGTGGTATACACTTTTGACTGATTGATGTTGATTTAACATTATTTTTTACAGGACTGTGTAGTGAAGCAATCTTTATCAACATATTAAGATTTCAATAACTCTTTCTTACATGTATTGTTTTTATGAGATGACCTAAAAATAGCACGACCACATACTATACAGTCGGCACTCACTATTACCAAACCTTTATTTAAAGTTTTTGTAGAATCCAATTGTTTTACCCACAATTTTTATTTTATGTAATGACATTGTATCTCACACTTCTGTTGATATAATAACAAAAAACATAAATAAAAAATAATTGGAGCATTCAACTCATCCTCGGTGTAAGAACATATTGTGTTTAAAAGTGATGTACAACAAAGAAGACCAAGCAGTAGACTCAGACTAAGAAAATAAAACTAAAAAAAAAACACAGGTTCTTACACCGTGGTAAACACAAGCATTCATATCAACTCTTCAAAATTTCACCTGCAAAAGATTTACAATCATTTTCAATTTGTGTTAAGTGAATATTATTGTGATACCTCATCGACTCTGTATTCCCTGTCAAGAGAATCAATAATAATTTTACTTCTATTCCCTCTGGTGCACTCTCAGTGGCAGTGAAAGAGCTAAATAAAGGTCAATTTTTAAGCACTCTGTTGTGCAGTATACTGATCATGTAATTTGCACCAGGTGTCACTAACTGTGTACCAAACACAGCGTAACAAATAAAATAATGGGGATTACCCTAACATGAAAAATATCAAATAAAAAATAAAATATAAAAGCATTGTGACTTCTTCAAAAACTAGCTTCGCGAGGTTTTTGCGGGAGTCGTATTTCTAGTAGTGGGTGTAATGTATGTCACAATTGTATTGCTGTTCTTTCTTATGGGGCCACCTTTTTCCCTCTGCCCTTAGGCATGTCTAATAAGGCAAGTGATGTGGAATCAGACTTGGCCTCCTTGGCAACTCTGTTTAAAAACTTGCGAGTCTCCTCAGACAATTCAGCCACTGCCAAAGTGTTGGCACAAAATTTGTAAGTAACCCAGTTCCCACAAGGCATGTCACAGGTGAACTTGCCATTTCCCTTGTGAATTACCTTGTGTAGATTATCTGGTGATGACTTGCTGGCTACGAAGTAAACACTGTCCCCGAATCGATGAATGTCGCTTGTGGTATTGCTAAGGATTTGTGAACTCTTGCAAAAAACTCCCTTCAGTTTCTGGAACGGGATGTGGAGGATCTGCGTGTCCTCTGGAAATACAGAGATTAAGCTTGGATCTTTATTAGATGTAGCACCACCTGAGGCGGTGTCACCTGAACATGATGACTTGGCTGCTTCTGTCAGGCCATAGGACATAAAATGTATCAAATGCTTTTTTCCTCTGTTCTGTCATTCGGCAGAAGTTCTCTTCTTCCAGTTTTTGGTCCACATATATTTCATCCAGAAACCATTCTCCTTGTCTGCACATTGCGAGATATTCAAGGGTTTCTTGCCGCGCAACCACTTTACGGATCAGCTCTACACATTTGATCATGTCCAACTTGTTTTTGTTTTTTGCATGTTTGATTATAAAGTTAGTGCACTCACTACCATTTTACGTGTAGACATCAGGAGGATATCCTAGTCCTGCCATCATGCTAGTCGCGGCTCCCATGTAAGATAGAACAAGAGGGGCTTTCATGCGAAGAAAGTACTCATAAAATTGTTTTCCCTTTGAATGCCTTTTTTCCCAGACTGGAAGAAGGAAATCATGCCGCTTTCTTAAGTCTTCTTCTGTTAAGCAATCCACTAATCCTGCCTCACGACCAGTTCCAACGTTCCTTCCAAATATTTCTTTCCTGTACTCATTAGCGAGAGTCTTTGACATTCCTAAATCTGTTAGCTTTCGCATTACGTTGTGGATGTCACAAAGCAAATGAATGGCAAAAGGAAAGACATCTCCGAAAGCCTTGTAAAGATTCCTTTCCTCATCTGTTCCATAACATAATATGTGTTTTAATTTTGGGTTCAATCGAATTATGGATGACGCCAAATTGTGATAGGATTCATATAGATGTTGCTGGTGTATCATAACAGGGCCTATCATTACCGGATGACAGCCATTCTTTGTCAATAACAAAAGGTTTCTATAAGTTGTCACTGCAACATAAAAGTCCCCTATGTTAAAAGTAACATCAACGCTCAGTTGAGAGAATAATTCTGGATTCGTGCAAAATTGTTCAATGTCCCTTAATTGCCAGTTCATACAAAGTATTGCTTGCAGTTCTGGCGCATATTTGCATTAGGTCTACTAGACTATAAGGGCCCTTGCTACTACTGGCTAAAGTACTGCCTGACCATATGTAGTCAGCCACCAGCTGGTAGCTTCTGGGATGTTCTCCGGGAGAAGTGAACTTCTCCACGCCTCCCTTTTCTTCGATCAGACGGTGGAAAACCTCCTTAGGGTTTGAAGCCTACGCCAGTTTCTTTATTTCGTCTTTGGTACTTTTTTGCATAGGGTAGAACGTTTTTCCCTTTTTGGAGTTTCCATGGGGGTTTGCCTCTAGTTTTCTTTCTCCTCTGGTGAAGATATATTGCAATAACGCATAATCTGTTAGTGTGCCTGAGGGATCTGTTAAAAAGGTAAAATGATAACTTTTTATAACGTAACTAAGGGAGAATATAGATGATGATAATACAGTAAGATCTCCAAAGGGAAAAAGAGAGCCTTTGGAATGCAGCTCAGGAGAAACAAAATACTCTATTTGAGCTTTGGAGCACCTAGTTTTCAGAAAAACTACGCTTTACACACCTTACCTTTTATTAAAACAAAACCTTTTTTCACATCCTTATATCGTGCGTGGGTGTAGAAGCATCTCTCTATCTTATAGCTTTCGTGTACAGTTCCATGAGGGTTTGCTACTATTTTGAAAGAGCCATCTTTCCCTTTCGTTGCATAGGTTTTGGTTCCTGTACTCTTCCATACACCACAACCATCCGTAAGGACGTCATGAATGTTTGAGAAGCGTTTGCATTGGAATACATACACACTGTTTCTGGAGACGGTGAAGGGCTTAAAAGTGGCAACTCGTTCTTCCGTTAATTTGCCAAGCAACAGTCTTGCTGCTTCCTCTGTTCGAAGACCCTTTTTCTTTGAGGTAAAATAAACAGGCGGAAGGGCAACACATTTCTCAAAGCCGCTGGAGTGCCGAATTTATATGACGTTTCAAGCAATCTGATATCTCTCTTACCTTCTTATTGTTTTGAAATTGCAACACTGCTAGAGTAAAGGTTAGTGTTAATTATCCTGCCGTTTACCATGCACCTGTTAACGTTTTGTCCAAGAATGGGGGTCAAATTGTGTCATTGTTTGTACTGTGCAAGTGACAAGGGACACCGAAGATCTGCTTAACACAACATCTAATAGTTCCTGTATCTCAGAGCAGACAAGTGAAAACACTGGCATACGGGACCTTAGAGTGGACTGGTGCCCACGACATAGCGGCTTTTCTATATTTATATGTATATATAGAGATATGTTGTAAAGCAACATTGTCACATCTCCCTTCGTTAATGATAACAATAACACTAATGGAAACAGAATAAAGAAAAAATGCCAACCAAAATGGCATAACATGAAATAAAATTGTACGCGTTAAGATAAAGGGTCTTGCATTGTTTATAAACAAGTATCAAGATGCATAGTCATTCAGGTAAGCAGGTCTGCAAAGGACTCTTCCACTAGAACTGCATTTCACTGAAGTAATAGGTGGTACTTCATGTGCATCATTCTGAGTAGCGTGTCCTGGGCGGGTGTTATCCACTGCTGTTGTTGGTAAATCATGGTGTGGTGGTGATGAGTAGCATTCAGAGGTGTGCAGCTCTGCTTCAGGAGTCTGCAGGGCTGGGCTCTCGGCTGTCAGACGCAGATGCCAACGATTCCTCCGATATATCCTTCCGTCCTCTGTAGTTACCTGGTATGAGCGGATACCAGCTGATCCATTTACTGTTGCATGGGCCCACCATTGGCATGGGTTGACAGGTTTGATGCCGACCGTGTCTCCTTTAACCAGCGGTTGAAGTGGTTTAGAGCCATTGTTGTAGTAGGAAGACTGTTTGTCTTTCCTTGCTTGTAGGAGCTGTGTAGTGATCTCAGTGTTAGCTTGGTTTAAAAGTCTGTCAGCCGTGGGAAGGAGGGTCTTTGTTCATCGATCAAAGAGTCTCTGTGCTGGGGAGGTGCCTAGTCCCTCTGTGGGAGTGTTGCGGAAGTCTAGAAATCCTAAGTGGGGATCAGTCCCAGCCTCTAGGGCTTTCACCATGATCTACTTTGCAGTTTTCACCGCATTTTCTGCTTTGCCATTAGATTGTGGGTAGGTAGGTGAGCTAGTAACATGATCAAACTCATACAACTGTGTAAACTTCTTAAATTCTTGGGAACTGAACTGTGGGCCGTTGTCACTCCTAAGTTTGTCAGGAATCCCATGTCTCGCCATTTGGCACTTAAGCTTTTCAATTACCTCCTGGGACGTTTGTGTCCCCAGCTTGTCAACGTCGAAGAAATTAGAGTAGTAGTCTGTGGTCACAAGGTATTCTTTACCTTGAAACTCAAATAGATCTGCAGCGATGAATTGCCATGGTCTGGATGGTACAAGATGTGGAATCATTGGCTCTTTCTGCTGAGCCTGTTGATATCTACTCGTCAATTTCTTTGTACATACCAGGCCAATAAAACGCTTCACGAGCTCATTGCTGGCATGCTTGAATTCCTAGGTGACTTGAGTGCAGTTTCTTCTTGAGTTCTGCCCTCATTTGGAATGGTATGACAACATGAGTTCCTTTAAACCTGACCCCATCTTGTAACGTAAGCTCTTCTTTGAATGGGAAGTAATCTTGTACTTCAGGTGTCAGATGGAGTTTGCTGTCCGGCCAGGTTTAAAATTTCTCCATACCGAAAACTATGGCCAAGAGTTATTTTTCTATCTGGGCGTACTGAACTTCTGTAGGAGTTAGAGATCTGGATGTATATGCCACTGATTGTCCGTCCTGCATTAGACACGTGCCAAGACCATGTTTGGAGGTGTCGCATTGTCGGACAGGTACCGTGCTTGGGTCGAAGTATTTCAGGACTTGCGTAGTGAAGATGATCCTTTTGACTTCCTCTTAAGGTGGACCGTGGACCTGTTCATCCCATAGGAACTGTGTGTCGTTCTTAGTGAGCTCACGCAATGGAGTGGTAACCTCTGACAGCTGGGGAGCAAACTTCGTAGGTAGTTTGTCATTCCTAACAGGTGCTGTACACCCTATTTGTCAGTCGGTGCTGGCATCTCACATATTGCCCGTACCTTCTCAGGGTGGGGTTTGAGCCCATCTGAAGAGAGTACATGTCCCATGTACGAAACGTCCTTACACCTAAGCTGCAACTTTCCACTGTTTAACTTTATGCCTTTCTCTTGGCACCGTTCTAATAGTCCTAAGAGGTTTTTGTCATGATCCCTTATAGCGTCATCATCCATTGCTCCACAGCCAAAGACAAGAATGTCAGCAATCGCTTTAAATCCATCTAACCCCATCAATGCCTGGTCGAGTCGTCGCTGGAACTCCTCTGGGGCAGGGAAGACACCAAATGGCATTCTGAGCCACCTGTACCTTCCCCAGGGTGTCCCAAAAGTTGTCGCATAGCTGCTTTCCTCATCAAGGGTCACATGCCAGAATCCATTTTTGGCATCTAACACAGTGAAGCATCTTGTATTTGAAAGGTTAGGAAGCACATCTTCAATAGTTGGGAGGGGATAATGATTTCGCTTGAGGGCTTGGTCGAGGGGCTTGGGGTCCACGCACAATCGGATGTTGCCGTTCTTTTTCATTGTGATTACAGTGGCCGATATCCATGCTGTGGGGATGTTGACTGGCGTGATGATGTTACAGGCCTCCAAGCGATCTAGCTCTTCACGGAGTTTTCCTTTGATTGCGATTGGCACCTTTCTAGTGGGAAGCTGAACAGGTGGAACAGTCGGGTCAATTTCTAGGTGGCGATCGCCTTCAAACTTTCCTTCGCCACTGAACACGTCAGAAAATACTTCCATTAGGTGTTCTGGAAATACCAGAACATACCATCATCAAAAGGGATTAATGCACAAACTTGGTAACTATTATTACCGGCAGGCATCACACTGTATCCACTCCCCAATTTCAGCCCCGTGAATGAAATCGGAAATTGCTTGCAATCAATTCGATGATTATCAGTTGACAGATTTCAATGGACATTTACTGTAATTGCATTTTGTTATCAGTTGGTTAGTGTTTTACAATGATGTTTGTGTTCATAATAGCGTGATCAGAGCTAATGGCTTTAAGATGTTCAAGATGTTATATTCTCCAGAACCCACACAAATAGCGAGCTTGGTACAACTCAGTAAGCTGGATAAGTGAAGCGAAGCCTGTGTCCTTTGGAATTCATTAGAGAAAGCAGAAAGTAGAATGTTGGGAACGAGACTCAAACTCAATGTTCATAGATCTTTAAAACTGGCCGGTCATGTTTCACAGGTCATGATTTTGTGTAACATTAACAATAGTTGTGGAGTCTGTGTTTTGGGTGTGACACCTTGACCCACAGTGAAACTCTCTGGTAGGAATTACGACGGAAAGCACAGCGTGAGGGATGGTATTAAGGATAACTTTCTAAGTATGTGTAGTGAAGCTTGTAAATACTCGCTTAAAACACTAGCACAGATTAAAGACAAATGATGCCAAATACTGCAGTGTTAACAATTAACCTCGGGTGATTATTTGTAATACTTAAAACAGTAACCCCTCTTTCCCCTGTCTAGTCCAGTCCATTCCTGAGTCCAGTCCATAGTCCAGTCTATCTTTTCCAACTGGCCACTTCTGACTGGTAATTTGAAGCAAGCTGATGTAGCTGGTTTAAACATTCAGGACTCTTTTACCAAGGAAGTAATCAAAATCTAGTTTAATTTAATCCATGAAGAAAATCCAATACACTTCGGTAATGTGCCAGTTTAGTACAACTCCCTTATAAGAATTGAAACCGGCCAATCTCTTATTCTGATTGGTCTTGTGCGGGAGTTAATCAGGCCAAAGACTTGTTAGATCAACAGTTTGACTTCTTTACGTATAAGGATTTTAAAACTTGCTACAAAGTTTATACCACCTTTTTAACGTACTATGGAGTAGTTTCCGCCCTGGAAAAATTAAAAAACTCTTCCCAAGACCAGATTACAATGAACTCTGAAGACGATCTTACTCGTAGTCAAAAGTTACTATCGTCCTCAAGCTTTTGCAATGACGCATATAAGTTAATTGTCAAAGGAATCACTTCATCACCTAATAAAAGCCAGAGTAAATGGATAGCTGACTGCAAAAATTACAAAAACTTCATAGAATGGGATAAGCCATATATTTTGCCTTTCTATTGCACGAAAGAAACCAAACTTTAGACTTTCCAATTTAAGCTTCTTCACAGAAGAACTGTGTTGAATGATTATCTCTATAAAATAGGTATCTCTTTAACAGACATATGTACATTCTGTGAACAAAAAAAAAGAAATCCTGATTCATCTCTTCTGGGACTGTGAATTCGTTCAAACCTTTTGGCAAAATATCGAACACTCGTTGATACAGTATCAGATAAAGCCACAGAACTTTCTTTTTGCCCTACCAATCTGCCTGGGACTAGTTGATAGTACAGAGGATATACTTCTACACCATGCACTTCTAATTGGCAGATTTCATATTTATTCATCAAGAATAGAGAATATCCTCCCGAATTTACAAGTATTTTCACAAACTTTGCTTAAATGTCAGGAAATCGAAAAATGTTATGGTTATAAGACAAACACTGTTAAGAAATACAATTCAAAATGGAATCTATACAAATGAGCTGTGACTTCAAATTACCTCTTTATTTTTTCAAAACCTTACACCTGGACTGGCAGCCTCCTTAGTAGTGTTTTTGTGTTCTTTACTGTCCTCGTTTCCTTTTCCCTTTTTCCGTTGTTTCTTATCTTGTACACGCTTTTTATAGCGAACATGCTTCCCCAAATCTAGACATAACATTTCGGATTAACTAGAAACAAATTCATTAAGTTGTTAAAAGTGTGCATCAGCATTATGTAAATTGTGTGTGGTACTAAATAAAAAAAAGGTTGACTACATGCTGCTTTAAAAGCCACATCTGTCCTTTTCAGTGGATGTTCAAAGAAGGTGTCCTTGTTGTTCACCTTTCACGAATGAGGCCTGTCACTATAATCAGGAGACAAGGCCTTAGCATTATTTTTGTTCAATGTTGCATGCAATTGCAAGATTGCTAAGCTGTGAAAAGGAATAAAAATCCCAATTGTTAATAATAATAATAATATACTCCATTTATATTGCGCATATTCTATATTAATATTCATATGCGCATTACAATCAGACCAATAGACCATGACACCGGGAACACGCCCTACTCTTTTCGAACAGTGCCATGGATTCTTTTACGTCCCACATTACAGATAGAGTTGTGAGACGGGGCCTACGGTTTATCGTCCTTATCCGAGAAGACTAGAAAGTCTAACCATTTGCAGATGCCATTACAAAGGCAGCACTTTCTACTCAATTATTTTAAGACCATGAGTGTTGGTCCGGCCGGGGTTTTGAACCCGCGACCTCCCGCACGGTAGTCCGGTGCTCTATCAACTGAGCTAACTGGTCGGCGGTAAAAGATCACTGACAGAATATATTCCAAATTGTTAAGAACTGATTGGGTAAGGACTGTACAACGAGAAGAAAAGCAAAGGAATACTTGCGTCAATTTTATTATTTAACTATGGACATCTGACACTTCTACTGTCTTGTCTTGTAGAAAGGCTGACAGCTTTTTCAATGGCTTACATCCTTAAAAGACAGAAGCTTCAAGAAACATTTGGCTTTGTTGCCTTAAAGGTTGTTTGATATTCTGCTATCCAAAAGAGTCATCTGAAGTCAGATACACAAGTTGTTTATAGTCGAACTGATTACCAAACCGGGTAAAAGAAAACATGAACAATGACTTGCGAGCCACAAGATGTTTCAGTTCTATTGATACATTTCTTACAGGTAAGCACATCGAATGTCGATAATGACGCATAGGATAATGCTTAAAATAAAGAATGTAAAATCTCAAGAACTTGAGTCGTTCAGCATTCATGAGCGCCTAACAAGCTGCTTTGGCACTGCTCCGTGAGAACTCCAGTTAGCTCAGTTGGTTGAGCACTGGACTATCGTGCGGTAGGTCGTGGGTTCGAACCTCGGCCGGACCATCACTCAGGGTCTTTAAATTATTTGAGGAGAATGTGCTGCCTTTGTAATGACATCTGCAAATGGTTAGACTTTCTAGTCTTCTCGGATAAGGACGATAAACCATAGGTCTTGTCTCACAAACCTTGGTTGTAATAACTTTGTGGGACGTTAAAGAACCCACGCTGTTCGCAAAGAGTAGGGGACGTGGATCCCGGTGTTGTGGTATGGCCTTTGTGAATGTAATTTCACACACATACGTATTATGAACGAGCTTATATAGCTCCTAGGCATTATGTGTATAAATAAAGTATTCATTGATTGAATTGTCTGGAAGCATTCAATTTTGGCTCAGATTTTATTCGTTATGTAAAAATGTTCTATACTAATATTCAGAGCTGCGTGATAAATGATAGAATAGCATCGGATTATTTTATGCTGGAGCAGTGTGTGAGACAAGGAAACCCGCTATCCCCCTATCTTTTTCTTCTTGCAGTTGAGACGTTAGCAATAGCTATTCACGAAAATAAAGAAATTAAAGGTGTAAAAATTGGACAGGAGGAAACTAAACTCCTCCAATATGCGGATGATACAACAGCAGTTCTTTCAGATCTAAATTCGGCTCAAATTTTATTTCAGCAGCTTGAGTTTTTTAAATCGCTCAGCGGCCTAGAGGTTAACAACTCAAAAACTGAGGGCTTTTGGATGGGGTCTCTAAAAGACAACGATATGAAACCACTTGGAATAAAATGGCCAAGTGAACCAAGCCTTAGGTGTTTTCTTCACTTATGATCAGAGGTTACTTGATGAGAAGAACTTTCAAGAAAAAATTGATAGTATGAAGAAGCTTACCAACATTTGGTCTTCCAGAGGGCTCTCTGTTTACGGGAAGGTAGCTATAATTAAATCTCAGCTGATTTCTAAATTGGTCTATACGTCTTCATTACTTCCAACTCCTTCCCAAATTATTAAAAAAGTGGAAAAGTGGAAAAGACAAGGTGACAAAGCTATCCGCCATCAATAGTTATGAAGCAGGTGTTATAAAAATGATAGATGTAGATAGTTTAATTAAAGCCTTAAGACTTGCATGGTTAATGCGAATCTTTAGCAATAATAGTGCCACGTGGAAGACCTATTTTATGTTCCTCTTAAAAGAGTTAGGAGGCCCTTTAATTTTCAGCTGCAATTATAATATAGATGACCTCTCTATAACATCACTTTTTTGTAAAGAGCTTTTACAGTGGTGGTCACAATTCCGCAATGATTTTGCAGACCAGGAAGCCTCGTCTTCTGTAATTTGGAATAATAAGGATATAAGAATAAATGGAAAACTAGTTTTCTACAAGAAATTTTTTGACTTTGGAATATATTCTGTCAGTGATCTTTTATTCAACCTTAGCAATATCGAATCCTACAACGTAATAAGTAAAGAATTAAAAAAGGTCAATTTTCTTACATGGACTGGACTTAGACATGCGATACCACTCAGTTTAAAGAAGATTTGTGGTCCCACTAAAGGTGATCCTATCTTCAAACAAACATTCAAACTTCTCCTTAGTCTAACTGTTCAGGGTAAACAAGAACTTCACTACTGGTGTCTCACATGGGCGGTTCTTTGCAGCTACAATAGCTTTTGCCGATTTGTGATTACGCTATTCCTCATGCAGCTTTATAGACTATCACTTAAATTGGCAATTTCCAGAGGTAAAACTGTTTTTGTGACTTACTGTCGCATCCACATCTGCCACCTCTTTGCAAACTGAGCAAAACATCACGTTATCGTCCAAAACTTGCCATGTCCTCCCTTGTTTCCAACTGTTTTGAAATGCCTGCCACTTCTTGTTCTTTTCGTAATTTTTAGTACTTTCTGAGAAATCTTCCTTATTTTTGTGGCTACTGCCTGGTAACCAGGCAGTAAGTCTTAATGTCATTGGCCATGTAAATGCCGCCGGAAGTAAGTAAGTAATACTCAAATCTTCAGTTTATCTTTGGATTTTAGCCAGCATTCTTAGTTGAAAGAAAATCAATTTTCTCTCGAATGAGTTTCGAAAGATCTGTACCAACAAAGCCGAGAGAACATTTCAGATACTACGCCATCATCAGCAAATTTGCATAGTTCAAAGTCATTAATTCAAGATGAAATTAAGGATCAAGAGTCTCAAGAGAACACTAATGACTGGAAAACTGTTAAAACTGGTGTTAACAAGAGACAAATGTCTTCAACTGGAACGAAATCGAAATATATCTCCATGAACAACAAGCCTAACCGTGACAACAGTGGGGCTGCAGCACAGAATGACGAGCGGATAACAGTCGTTGTCGTAGACTTTATCATAAGGAATGTTCATGGTATAAAAGTTGCTAAGGCCGTGGGTTACTGACTAGTTGTCAAGCCATTCCCTGGAGCTAACATTCATGACATGAAATCACACATTATTCCTACGATTGAAAGATCTTTGCATGTGGGCACCAATGATTTCAGGTCATCTCCGCTGAATGACATCACGGATGCTATTGTTGACTTAGTCAGAGAAATTGAGGGTGTGTGTGAGGCAGAGATAATCCTATCTGAACTAACAACAGGGAACTGATGGTTGAACTGGTGGGTTCCAGTTTGATTTAACATGGAAGGGGTGTGGTTCGCTATTCTCACCGTGATACATATATTGGAGACGCATTTGTCTCGCAAAATGATTAAAATCTCGCATCAGTTGATACCTGATGTTATTTTTTTTTGTCACGGGTGTAGGAATAAACTTTAGCCCCTTTGAAAGTAGATTGGTCTGATCAGTTGTGAGTTTTATATTTGAGAGGTTCTTTATATATTTTGTATGTCCAAGGCAGCGAAGACAAGTAAGCAAGGCCATACCTTTACAATTTTTTTTCCCTTACATATTTTCTCATTTCTTTGCGTATGTCTCCCACTGCGAGTAGTATGATTTTGCAATATTCGTGTTGTAAAGATATAATTGAATATTTTTTTTTGTTCAATAGTGACGGAATTCATCTTTGTACAATTACTTTTAGATTTTACAACAGGCAACCGATGCCACTTTGCCGAGCCGCAAAAGGAAAAAGTGCACTCAATACACACACACCACTCACCCCAGGAAACTCCACAACCAACATTGCTGCTGTCTTTAACCCTACCTATGACAAATCTTGAGTGTTCTATATCAGCTTGTACTTCCGGGGTTTCTAGTTCCGAGATTAATGAATCAGGACAAAAGTCGGCTTCAGATGTTTCTTCACAGTCACTCGACGGAATACTTTTGGAAGAAACACCCTCGCCTGAATATTTTTCCATGCCATCTCCTGCCACTGCATCCAGATCTGACATTTTAAGCTCTTCCATGACAGTCACAAAGATAAAATCCAAAAAGAAGTTACAGACACCATTATGCAAGAAATGTACCAGTAACACCATGAAGAAGAGATGGCTTCAAAAAAGCAAAAGCAAGCTGTAGCAGAAGTTAACAAAACTGAAGATGGAGATAAAGGAATTAAAGGCTGTAAGTTTCCTACACGACACTGTTTGACATTGTTTCTTGTGTGCATAACTTTATCACCAGTCACATAAATCAGTTAAATCAGTTAGTTGTGGGCTAGGAGAATTTCATATATTTCATTGAGCCTCTACAATTCATCTTCGAAAAGAGGTTTTTGATTTTTAATATTACAAAGTGAAAGGAAAATCTGGGCATTAGAAGTGCCACAAAGAGTTGCTTAACTTGACGTGTCACTGTGGAGAGATACAATTCCCTCACTGGTCTGTAACATCTGTGTTGTATCTTTGCAGAAGCAAGTGTCTATTTTCTCTGAAAGTAGTGAAGAAGAAATGAATTTGACAGAGAATGAAGGTAAAAAACTGAGTGTGGACCAAATAGAAGAGACAGAAGAAAGTGATGAGGATGTGGTTGGTGATAAAGATGATCCTGACTGGTCAGGCATGGAAGAAAATGGTCAAGAGTACCCACATGATGACGATGAAGAGAATGGCAATGAGGCCAATTCATATATCAGGTGTGTTAGATGTCAGAGTTTTCTGGGGACAGAGGTAGGCAGAAAAAAAATGTTAGGAAAATATGACTGTCACCCTCATGCATGGTTGCATTATATTCTACAGGGTTGAAAAAGCCACCCACTGTAAAGATGAACCCAAGTTCATTGTTTTCTATTCACCACTGCTGGATTTGTTTTCGTTATTTTGTTTCAATTGCAAGGACGACAATCCCAATGTAAAAATGAAGTCCAATGGAACTAGGGTTACAGTTTATCAAGACCGTAAACACTGTGGGCCCAAGGAATTCCAGTGGAGGTCACAGCCACTGGTGCTTGGCAAGTACCCTGCTGGGAATATTCTTCTCAGTTTTGCAATTCTTATGGGTGGTGGATCTGTTACCAAGGTGTTGCTGGTGTGTAGACACATGAGGTTAGCAGTGTACAGTGTACGCACATTCTTTGTACACCAAACCAAATTCTTGTTTCCTGTCATTCTTCAATTTTGGGAAATCTACCAGGCAAAGCTCATCAGTCAGCTCGAGCCAATAAAAAATATCACATGGTGTGGGGATGGCAGATTTGACTCTATGGGTCACTGTGCCAAGTATGGTGTGTACACCATGGTTTGCTCCACAATAAACAAGGTGGTGCATTTTCAACTTCTCCAGGTAAAAAACTAGTTCTGCATAATTTTCAGAACTTCTTTTCCATTTCACTATGTCTTTCTTTAAATTTATTTTACAAGGTGGATTAAGGGTCATTCAGAGGTTCAAAAAATTATTCCATGTGTACATGTGATAATCTATTGTAGGCTAATCAGGTCAAGAGTAATGACGAAATGGAGCTACAGGGTGCAGTTCAGTGTTTCTCATTCTTGAAGGATGCTGGTCTCTCCATCACCTTTTTTGTGTCAGACCGTCACCGATCCATAGCCAAATGGATAAGGGAGAATCAACCACATACCAGCCATTTTTTTGATGTATGGCATGTAGCTAGATCTGTTTGTAAAAAGATGCTGCAAGCAAGCAAAGAAGGTGGCTGTGAGGTGATAAAGGAGTGGACCAAGGGGGTACGACGTCACTTGTACTGGTTTGCAACATCAACCAGGCAAGGATTTGGTGAATTAATTCTTGCCAAGTGGAAATCACTCATAAGGCACACCAGCAACAAGCACAATAAGCACCCTGACCCACTGTTTACAGAATGTGCACATAAGGGACTGGCTCATCGAATGTGGATCAAGAATGGTATGTGTCAGCCAATGCTATCCTGTTCAACCCTTCCCTCCCCCCACCCCCACTCACATACACAATTTACTCTCAAACCCCCCTCATAAAGACCAAAACAACCCAGGCCAAGTTAGGTTAAACCAATGAACAGTTCCTACCCTTGGTCCACTTTCTGAAGTGCCTTGACTCAAGTACAGCACCATGTGAACTACAGCATGTGAAAACTGCAATTCATCCAGTTGTGCTAACTATTTCCTTTATTCACATTCAGAGAGTGACAGATCCCATAAATCAATATCTCAAAGTACCACTATCTACCGGTATTCTTATTTCATTGCTCAGAGCTGTTTATATCAGTAAGTGTACGCACGTAGATACATCTAGCAATGCATTGTAGAACAACATGAAAGCCATGAGGGATTATCAATTCCAGGAACAAAGGCACATGACAAATTGAAAGACATATTGATGAACACACGCATCCTGAATGATATAAAGCAGCTGTAATCAGAATCACAAACTAGTTGCCTGGAAGGCTTTCATTCTCTACTAAACCAGTGGCACCCTGAGATGTTACACTTTTCATGGCTTGGTACATTTTGCAGGTACACATATATGTAGAACACTTAATAGTCCAAATTACAATAAAATAACAAATTCAAACAACAACAAAAACAACTCTAACAGTTGCCAGAGAGGTCTGGAGGATGTGGGCTGTAAGGAAAAAGGGTGTAACAGTAGAAGGTACAAAACTTTAAGATATCCATTTCAATATAATAATAATAATAATAATAATAATAATAATAATAATAATATTGATTATACTAATAATAATAGAACCTAATAATAATAATGATAATAATTGCACTTACAAATAATGTTAATGACAATAACAATGACACCTATATATATGAGGAGGAAATATGTAACAGAAATAAACTCGAAACTTATTTCTTTGTTTGCTTTTTTCAGGCACATCTTGGCCTGCCTTCACTTCAATTAAAACCTTTCCAGGGAAACCATGAAGGGGAACCGGTTGCAGGATATTTGTACCTCCTCCTGTCTTCCCTTGGAGAAAGGGACCGACCTGACGAAGAACTGTGGTGTTCGTAAGTGCCGCAAAGTCGGGGTGCTCTGTAATACACCCAGCTTCCATGCCTTCGAAGTTTAAATTTACAACAGCTGGGAGGACCTCTCTGCAACAACGAAATTCCCTTGCAATGACCAATAACTCACTGTTACAGCGGTTACAGGAACACCTTATGTTCAAAAAAGTAATAAAATTTTACGAGGAAACAAGAAACTAGACCATAAAATTCGAATCAGCAAATCATGTGACTACAGTAGAATCTCGCTAACTCGAACCCGCTTAACTCGAACTCCCCGCTAACTCGGACTACATCCAGTTTCCCTTGGATTTGACCCTAGCTTTTC
Source organism: Ricordea florida (assembly GCA_949710005.1). Taxonomy (NCBI): domain Eukaryota; kingdom Metazoa; phylum Cnidaria; class Anthozoa; order Corallimorpharia; family Ricordeidae; genus Ricordea; species Ricordea florida. The sequence goes on along the minus strand of OX453276.1, from coordinate 16,152,817 downwards.
AGTCATTTACTATCGGCTAACTCGAACTCGGTTAACTCGAACTCCCCACCAACTCGAACTAATTTTACTTTCCCTTGGGAGAAATTTGACTCAAATTTACCCCACTAACTCGAACTCTATTTTTAAACGTCGGTCGGTAAACCTCAGAGTTTCAGAACACAGCTGATTGACTTGTCAGGATCTTTAATCTTTATTGATAACAACGTGATAATGTACAGAATGTAATTGCGTCTCTGTTGAAATAGGTATTTGCGAAGTGATGAGGGTTAAAAGTCCACATAGTTTACTGATTAGTCTATAAAATGTTTTTTGAAATGTTCTCTAATTTGCGTAGTCCATCATCACTGTTCGAGGTTATCCAGTTCCTTTTGTAAGACGTTCACAAACTTGCACGCTCCAGAAAGCCTCAGTTTACATGGCACTTGCATACCCTCACCATCACCCAAGTTAACAGCCTTGCCTTTAATAATTACGCTGCAGGAACTACGGGGATCCGCTCGCAAAAAGTAAAAGATTGTTTTAGCAAAGCGTCCACTTTTCCCTCGTTTTAAATGTCCCACAACTTCATCATCCAGACGCACACACACAGCATACTTATCGACATGATTAGTCGGCTCTGGAATTGCTTGTAGCACTTCGTCCACTCTCGGATTCCAGTCAAATCGGTAGGCATGGTATCCCTTGACAAAGGAGTTGATTTCAAACGTGGTTTCTGATGACATGCTGTACTGGTGAGCGCCCTCTTCCAAAACGTTTATCCAAAAGAGCGTGTTTTACAATGAAACGCGAGAGCGCTTAGAAAGTGACAAACGATAATTAGGTGTCAACACGTACCATGTAGCACTGTCTCAAGTTCCCCTTGCTTCGTTCTCTCGCATTCTGAAACAATGTCGGCCACCGCTACGCGAAAGATATCCTCTAAAACGTTAAAAGACAAGTATGAAGCCCTGAAAAAGATCGAGCGTGGTATTCCTAAAAAGGACGTCGCCGCTCAGTACAAAGTTCCCCGCAATACGCTATCCTCGTGGGTGAAAAACAAAGAAAAGATCGTAAAGGCTTTCGAGGGCGGAAATAACCCTTCCACGCAGAAGTTGAAATCAAGTGGACATGAGAACCTGGATCAGGCTACTTACAAGTGGTTTGTGAAAATGAGGGAGGAGGGATTACCTATAAGCGGCCCAGTGATAAAAGAGAAAGCTGCGAAGTATGCTGTAGAGCTAGGCATAGACGACTTCAAGGCATCCAATGGCTGGTTTGACCGATGGAAGGGTTGGCATGAAATAGCCTTCAAGACAGTCTCTGGCGAAGCCCAGTCGTGCACCAAAGAAATGACAGCGTCATGGGAAGAATCCACTCTTCCAACGATACTATCAAACTATGAGCTTCGAGACATATACAATGCTGATGAGTTTGGCCTCTTCTATAAGGCACTCCCGGACAAATTACGCCATCTGAAATTGGAGAACTGTGTTGGTGGGAAACACAGCAAAGTTCGATTGACAGGGCTAGCAGCTGGTAATGCAGTAGGGGAGAAATTACCAATGTTGGTAATTGGGAAGTCGAAAAAACCCCGGTGCTTCTCTGGGGTTAGAAACTTGCCCTGTTTATATAAATCTCAGAAGAAAAGTTGGATGGACAGTGCACTTTTTGAGGAATGGGTCCGCGGACAGGATCGCAAGTTTGAATGCGAAGGCAGGAAAATAGCGCTTATTGTAGATAACTGCCCTGCCCACCCCGCCATATCTAACCCGAAGGCCATTAATTTGGTGTTCTTGCCGCAGAATACAACATGCAAGACGCAACCAATGGATCAAGGCGTCATCAGATCAACGAAAGCGTTTTACTGTGGAACGATTGTCCGCAGGTATATTGATGCAGTAGAAAAGGGCAAGCCACCCCCGAATATCACCATTTTGGATGCTATGACTATCCTGGCAGGTGCGTGGAACAGAGTTTCTGCAGAGACAGTTCGGAATTGCTTTAGCAAAGCCGGTATTGGCAGTGAAGCACAGCAAAGTGCCATTCATGACGATGACAACCCATTTAGGATGCTAACCGAGGAAATGGAGTCGCTAAGAGAAAACTACCCAGAGCTTGTGCCAGAGTGTGTCACCTCAGATGCTGTAATTGATACAGATCAAAACCTTTTAACCTCGGACATGGGGTCCTTAACAGATGAGGATATCTTGGCAGAGTTCAAGACAGACGGCGTAGAGCAGGAGGATAGCGAGGACGAGCTCGAAGTGCTTGAAGTGCAGGAGAACTGTCCTAAGAGACCTACTACAAGTGAAGTGAGACAAGCCATTGATACCCTTGCCACATACAGTCTATTTGTGGAAGAAGGTGCTGAGGGAATCCGTCGCGTTGCCAATGACTTGACAGTATTAACCGACAGAATCAAGAGGAAATGTCAGCAGCAGCAAACTATCAAGTCATTTCTTTCGGCTGAATTGGAGACCATGGAAACCGAAATGCAAATGGCGTAACAACTCAAACAGCAGATGTAGACAATAACTAGACAGGAAAGATGACGAACCTTAGGCGAGGGGATTATTCGTTGATTAACTGAACATTGTATAATGCATACATGCCTATTACCAAATATTTGTTACGTACTGTTGTTTTGTTCGTTACTGAAATTACGGATGATTTTAGAGATTTGTGAAGATGGGCGAAGTCAGTGACATGCAAAGACATTTTGTAGAAGCTGACAGTTAGTGCATAAGTCCTTCAAAGTGTACCGAAATGACTCCTGATTATGAATAGATAATAAAATCGTTGAGAACTTGTTGATTGTTAACAGAAAACCTGAAATTTATACCAACCCCGCTAACTCGAACTCCCGCTAACTTGAACTGTTTTTCATTTCCCTTGGGAATTCGAGTTAGCGGGGTTCTACTGTATTTTTATATATTTTCTATGCCAGCGCAGAAAACCACCTGCCATGTTCTAGTATACGAAAGGAACGCACGTAAACGTGAAGTAGAAGCAATTTACCATGTAGAGACTGCAACCTCGCGATTGTAGCAAGCCTCTAAAACGGCAGGGGACAACCCATCTTCGTCTTCCTCCAAGTCGCTCTCATCAGAATCACTATTAACGGCAAGTGGTTCGTCTTGGTAAGGCTCAACAGGTCCACCTATCACCAAAACTGGGTCAGAATCTTTGGATTCCCTCTCCTGACTACTATCGTCGCTTGTTGATGGAGAAAAGGAAGCCATTATACAATTTTACCAAAAATCCAAGGAACAAACAGCCCACGAACAGCTTGAAGTCCACCTGGTGACGTCACAGCACATACTACTGCTGATGAATTTGTGGGCGCCAGATCTAATTTTTGTCGCCCTCGAAGGGGGATTTTGCGTGAAATAAAAAACAATCAAGATGAGCGCAAAATTTTGCATTGTTGGTGTTTTTGCCCTACATTAAACTAAGTGTTGAAGTGAAAAAAATTGGACTCTTTTTTCACTTCATTAGCACTTTAATGGTATATAAATCTTTAAATGGCTTGCTTCCTGAATACCTATCGTCTAAAGGCGCATTTACACGACATTTATTTTAGGCACGGCACTCCTAAATTTTGGCCCACGGCCAATAATTTTGGGCACGGCCCGCTTGATTTTTTACGTGTAAATGCAAATTTTAGGCAACAACACAAGACAAAACTACCAATAGTGATTCACCAGACAAAAAGGCAAAAGGAAATGCTTACATGAGAATTGATAGAGCCAAAATTAAATCACCTGAACAAAAAGAAAAAGTTAATGCATACATGAGGAATTGTAGAGCTGAAATTGAATCACCTGAAGAAAAAGAAAAAGCTAATGCATACATGAGGAATTATACAGAGTTCGAAGAGAAGATGGCGACGTGTGCGCTGAAGCGCCCATGCAGTACGTTCCTTCTAGGAGTTATAACTCTTGCTCTATAGATACAAGCAAAAGGTGATGCTAGTCTCCAACATAGGTTGCTACGCTGGAAACTCAAAGCTTGAATTTGCCTCTACAATCATGTTGGTTACGCAACCGACACGTGGCACATCGCATTTTGACTATACCCCTCGCTGAATCCAGCGCAAGCAATTTCTCAAACGAATGACTAAATACTACTCAAATCACGATGCTAGCTACCAACTGGAACTCTATGTATTATTTTGTGGCGACGTTCATCCAAATCCTGGACCCACTCGACGAAATGGCAATAACAAAAGCAACAACAATCCCCCATTTCAAAGTCAGGAACAAAGAACTACGAAACTATCAGTATTTTATGCAAATGCAAGGAGTATTGTAAACAAGATAGCTATAAATTACAGACGGAAATTGCAACCAATTCGTTTGATATAATAGTCCTCACAGAAACGCACCCTGACAGCTCTATAACAGATGCCGAGATATTTGGGAGCAAATACTGCAGTTACAGGAAGGACCGGCGGTGTTCTCATCGCTCCCAAAAGATGGATTAAAGCTTCTCTGAGAGAAGGTCTTGGCTATGAATCTGAACTATTATTCATTGATATATCAACAGCGAACAACAAGAAAATAACAATGGGTGTATTTTACAGGCCGTCAAATAGCAACCTTACCATTTTGGAGGATCTTCAGAATTCCCTAAGTAACATCACCATAACAGACATCATATTATTGGTTGTAGCGAAAACTAAGACCCCCGAAAACTAAGACCCCTTTATTTTCTTTATTTTCCAAACCCATGCTCCACCCCCGTCCTTGATTATGACAAATTGTAGGATTATGATGTCTTTCCGCCACCCTAAGATCCCCGAAAACTAAGACCTAAGACCAACCTCGTTCCCAGGGCTTTCCCTGGAAAGAAAAATGGCGGACGGGAAAAGGCCCTGGCATCGGCCGGCCACATGACTAAAAACACCCAGAAATTGTGGGTATAATAAATTAGCATGAACCGATAAATTCAAGATGGCGGCAGTTAATGCCCAGTCGCAGGGCAGGCCCCCAGATTACCTAGAAGTGCTGCGACGAGTTAAAACTGCTTTGGATAGCGGTCAATTTCCTCATTTTAGTTTAAAACCTCTACAAGTTACATGTCTTGAGTACATTCTCGAGGGTCAAGACGTCATCGCGGTGTTACCTACCGGTTCTGGGAAGTCACTGATGTTCCATCTCCTACCATACTTTCTTCCCGTTAAGAAAACCAGAAATATCATAATCGTCGTATGCCCTTTAAATGCCATAATAGAAGATCAGTTGAAAGTCTCAACAAGTAGAGGAATCACCACCAATACACTTGCCTGTAAGGGCCAACACGACTCTGTCAAACCGTTGTTTTCGACTTCGTCAAGCAATGAGGATGATCGTAAGCAACTGCAAATCCCCCATGATATTTTAAATGGCCAATGTTCAATCGTTTTTGCCCACCCAGAGGCGCTTTTGAGCGAGGAAGGTCGCCAACTAATGGCAAGTAAAGTATATCAGGAGAATGTAGCCGCTTGTGTAATTGATGAGGCTCACTGTTGAACTATGGTAAGAGTTAATTTTTCTTGATCTATGATGTGTATGAGTTAGGCTTAATTGTATAAGGTTTTCTATAAAAATTCTGATGTCGAAAACTGAAGCTTCAACCTCACGGTAAAGAAGGAAAATTTTAATGAAAGAAATTTATGCATGATGCTGTAGCCATACTGTTTCATTCTGCAATAACAAGAAATGTTTACATGTGCATTAACCGAAACAATTCATCTGCTGCATGCATAAAGTAGGGACCTGTGCGGAAATCTTGCCAAGAAGTTCTAGTATAATTTACATGCAAAGTTTGCCTATCTTTTTTTAAATTCAAAACAAAACAATTTCTTGGAGGTCTGTCACTGGTTCAGCCTTGAGGACGTGATGTTCTTTCTTACACATTTTAGGGGTGAAGAATTCAGAAAGGATTTTAAAGATTTGTCATCATTGAAGGCTTTCTTTCCACCTGTGCCAACTTTGGCACTGACAGCCACTGCACCACCTCACTTGGTTGAAACGTTAAGAAAAAGCTTGATGTTGTCCAACACTTGCAAGATTGTGGCTGTAAACCCAAACAAACCTAATATATACCTTGACAAGAAAATCAGGTTCGGCAATCACCTTGGTAATGAAAGCTACAGGGCTATTCTTGAGCCAACTGCTTTTGAGTTGGCCTCTCAGAGGGAAGAATATCCTATGACAATCATATATTTGAAGCTCAAGCACTGTGGATATGCTTACACACTGTTCGCGGAAACGCTAAAAGAGAACCAGTTTGTTGGAGAATCAAAGGAACCAACAGCAAGACTTTTTGCCCAGTTTCATTCCCCGCAAACTAAACGGATGAAAAAGGAATTAATACAGGAGATTAAAAAGTATGACTCGAGAGTAAGAGTTATTTTTGCCACATCAGCACTTGGAATGGGTGTTGATACACCATATGTGACAAATATTATTCATATATCACCACCAAGCACAATTGAGGCATACATGCAAGAGATAGGCCGTGCTGGCCGTATGATTGGCATCCAAGCTAAAGCAGTTTTGTATTACAACAATTCTGACATTGGAAAAAACAAACTGCACATGGGTCAGTCAATGAGAGACTACTGTAGTTCAAAGGATGAATGCCAAAGGAAGCAAATACTCCAATACGTTGGCTTTAAACCAGACAAACAAAGTGATTGCTGTTGTGTTTGTGACTCAATTAGTAGTGTCTCCGGTGATGTCATTATGTCGCCCAGTGTACGTCAGAAAGTCAGGGTGCTGCCTTCTGATAAAAGGAACCTGGTACGAGAGGCAATTAGGGGAATCCTCAGCAGTACCTGTGCTCAAGATTGCGCCATGCCAAGTTTGTTTAATGTCAAACCTCCTGACGTAAACAATGATGTTGAAAAGGTCATGGATGATGTTGAATATATTACGTGAGTCAGATCTGTTGAGTTACTATGGGATATTGGATGATGCTTCCTCCTCTGAGATTTTCTCAACCATATGTAGCCATGCAAGTCCTCAGTGAAGTACATCAACCTCATTCCCAGGACATGGTTAGAAATTGTGAAGGCCAGTAGAACTTTTTGGAAAGGAAATATCATCTAGCATTAACCCTTTAAACCTCATTTACTGTCCTTGTATTTTTTCAATGGAAGAATTGTAGATAATTTGTTGAAATCATCTTCCCTGATCATGAACTCAATTCTCATGACCACTATGTTTTCTAAAGCATTGATATTATAAGGAGAAATTTCATGCTGATCACTCTTAGGGCTTTAGGGGCTAAATGGATGTCAGTATTTCTATAACCTATAGTATAAATTCAATATTCTGCATTGGTTATACAATTTTGACCAACTATGATTCACGTTTCATTATTGTGACTACATGTTTTATTGTATACGTAACTTACTGTCTCACATTTCTGTCATAGCATTCAGAGAACATATTTTCAATTTTAGCCCCTAATAATTGACAAACTAAATTACCCTTAAAACCCTAATAGTTTCCAGCACTTACCATTTCCTACTAGTAATACTGCTCAATCAAACATTAAGATTGTGCAAAACTAAAATGAACTAAAGTACAAAAGGAAATGTTAATGATTGTGTAACAAATTCGTTAAACCATTACCACTGAAAGTGAAGGATCAGGAAGAGTTCAGAAAATATAAATGATAAATGTTGACTTTTAGGGTTTTAGGGGCTAGCACAGATTACAGTGATGATCAAATTGAATTTATGTAGTACTTTTACTCAAAATCAGCATCATCTGCAGACAAATTCTATAACACTGACTGTGAGGAGTCTGAGAACAAAAAAAAATGACAAATGAGCAGGAGTTGCCTGCCAAAAATCAGAGTGTGGACCGCATTTAGCCATATTCTTCACCCTTGTGGACTAGTGACTGGACCTTGAGTACCCTGGGGGTTTTCGTCTAACAAATTACTAAAACTGCAGTCTCTTAAGCAAATGTTTTGTCATTCTAACATTCCCTTTCTTTTTCTTATAGAAATTATGCTTAAAAAATACCAGTTTGCATAAGAACAACATTATTTGCATAATAAAGAAGGAAGGGTTGTATCAAAACAGGGTCAACTCCAGCCTCGTTTCCACCTGTAACTGTAAAATGGTCTATTGATCACCTGCCACATCAACACACATACATGTGCAAAGGTTGGAGGGTTAAGTTTAACTGTTAATTTTTATGAATAGGAAAAATATAAATACATTATTTGCAGGTCCGGGAGTCTCCAGATGAAGGAATATCCTCTATAAGTTTATTTGCATTCGACAGAGCGAAATCTTTAAACTCAGTTAAGGGACGTAAGATTTTAAAGAGTGGTGTGTAATTGTTAGTTGGAGGAAAAAAAAGGATAAAGAATTTCACTTTATCGAATGCAAGAAATTCTGGTCATAAAAGAAGCCATTCGTCGAGATTAAAGGGCTGTAGTTTCCTTGAAAGTTCACCTTCTAATGAACCGAGGATGTCTCTAACAAAACAAGATAATGCCAACTACAAAAACATCAAGTTGAGAGTTCTTCCTTGTGTTTTTCAATCCACTGACTGAATTCCACAACATTTAAATACATTAGGGGGCACCGTTTGATGTCTGCAAAGCTATCATGAGCTCTTGAGGGCTCATGAGTAAAGGGATTAAGCCTCACTAGGTCAGCCACCATTTCCTTTTCATCCTTTAGGGAATCACGAGTGGTGTGTTGAACAGACCTCTTGTGAATTCCAGCTGAATGGTCAAACTGCTCTGTGATCTGACGGATTCCTGTTGTTGCTTTGCACACTTTGCTTATGGACTTTACCGTTTTGTTTGCCCCCATCCGCTGAACAATGCTTTTGCTACATCTGTTGGATATCTCCTGGGCCAAATCATCCTCAATATTCTTTCCTGCGCCTCCCCTCCAATTAACAAAGAATCCCCATTTAAACTCCTCTGACTGCCTAGGGGTCAACATGCACTCAATCTGTGAAATGCTTATGAACATTTCAATAGCACGCTTGCTGTATGCTCCCATTGACTTGAACACTGATAACAAAAGTTTCAGATTCATGAGATTTCTGTTGCCATCGGCTTCTGCTGCAGTGTCCTTCATTTGCATGATCAACATTGACAAGAAAATAACACGCAACCCATAGTTTTTTACAAAATCTTCTTCATCATGAGAATCATCACTTACTTTCTGCAGCAAGAACTTGTCAATAAATTTGCCAAAAGTTTCATCAAAGTATTTTCTTCTAGTATCCTTACTGGCATGAGCAATGTTATCTGGGAATACATTTAGAGTTGGCTTGTCATCAAGCTTTTGCATTCCAAAGTAACTGAGTGCTGCAACTACAATGTAAGCTCTTCCCATGCTGAGAAATAAGTCCTCACTTCCTTCATAAGAATCTAAAACGTTTCCTGGAGTGGCATTCCTGCGATTATACTTCTCTCTAAAATATTTAAAAGTTCCAACCTGATTCACTGACTCTGGCTTATGCAAAAAGGGGTAGGAACATTGGAGGGATGCTTTAGCATGCCACATAACAGGCTTGAATGGTGAACAGTGCTCAAACCTATCCGATGGTGTATGTGCCCCTGAAAGTAGGTCCTTAGCGCCAGCAAATTGAACTCTTGTGAGCTGATCCCCAGCAAATACAACCTTCCTGTCTTTCATAGGATCATTTGGAGTTGCTTGTGTATGGGCATTCGTCTGGCCAGGTGCTGCCGGTCCAGCAGGTACACGTGGGTCATCTGTATCTGGCACCTCCTGTAGTAAACCAGCTTGAACATAAATCTCAGCGATCCATTTCTCATAGGTTCTGAGTATTGTGACACAGTCTTCATACTTTGCCTCATTAGCATTGATAATCGGCATGGTGACAATGGTTGACTGTTGTGCTGATGTGGAATGTGGTCAGGAATGATGCCTTTCAAAAACTTGAACTGTGGAAGGAACTGCAAGACAATTCGTCCCACAATAATCTTTGCACTTTCTGCATATTGCTTCCATTCACTCACACTCAAAGAAAAGGTACTACGTGGAAGATCTTTAATATTCCCCTTTGGAGACTCATTTGATAAATGAGTGAAGTTAAGTCTGTTCTCAATAAGATTGCTTGCAAACATATGGAGATCTTCATTGTTAATGTCTTTTCACATGCTGCCCTTTAAAATCTTTAAATCCCAGTTGTCCCCAGTACCACGAAATACCTTCCCTTCTTTGATCCTACTGACCACAAGATCTGAGAAGTGGCCTCCAAGCATTGTCATAATGGTGTCTCGTCTTGACTGAGACAAGCAAACACCCAGTTTATTCAGTCTCTCTTGTAACTACAATGAAAACCAAAAATATTCTGATTATTTATTATGATCTAACTAACAAAATGAACATTTTTGTATTAACTAACAGTTAGCATAGAAACTGTAACATTACAGTCAAACCTCTGCCAACTGCCACCTCTCCATATCGGCCACCTCATTACAATGGTCACATTTCTGGGGTGAACAGTCCATACATTGACTCTTGTTTAAATCTCTCTGCAACAGTCACCTCAATACAATGGCCATTTTTTCTGCGCCCAAGGTGGCATTTGTAGAGAAGTTCAACTGTATGCAGTCATGTCTATATCTTTCCATTATGTCTGTAATGGCCGTAAGTAAGAAAAGAGATAATTCTGAAGGACAGATACGAGATACTGTTTGATTGAGTTCGCAAGCAAGTAGAGTGTATTATGCTAAAGTTGTTGCTTGTCATGAAGTCAGTCTTTTTTTTTAGTCAAAAGAAATTTTCAAACAAAGGGGTAATTGTTGTCACCAGCATGCTGCTGAACATGAAAGTGTAGTGTGACCAGTTGTGTCCAAAAAATAAGTGTATGGTTCTGTTATAATATATTTTGAATGATTTTAATCTGACAACTGCATATTGGTACTGCAATTTCGGATTAATCAAAAGTACGATAAAAACCCAATTTGGATGATATAAATATCTGATAGCTGTGATTGATAGTTTATCAAAACTAAAACAAATACTGTTCTATATTATTTCTGGAATCTGGCCCATTGATGGCCAAGCAGATTAGAAAATGTTGTTATAGTTAGGATTTTCACAGGAAAAGCTGTGGGATCTGAACCAAATCTGTCTGCACTGCTATTCAGAGACCAGGACACAGACTGTACTACTGGCCTAATGCACCTATCAATGTTAAGCCGGCGGAGGGGGGGAGTCAGGGCATGGGGTGGGGATTTGATTGTCGTTGTTAGCCCTGGGGTAGGGCATTTGACTGACCTTGTTCTCCCAGGGGAGGGAATATTTGAATCTTTCTTTGTCAGCCTTGGGATATTTGACAGCGATGTGCAGCCCAGAGTGGGGACATTTGGTTGCATTTGACTGGAATGACTTGCCTGTGGGCAGGGAATTTGACTCCCCCCCCCCCCCCACCGGCTTAACATTGATAGGTGCATAATGCTTATTACTATCATTAGGAATAGGGAAACTGATCATACACTCTAAATATTGGATATTAAAAAAGGGAGTAATCAGTGCTACTATTGCAAATTGAAGAAAACAATACAAAGCAAAACGTAAGGTCAGTAACTGGCTAGTATTTTGTCCCACTTCAATAAACCTAGTTTTGTCCATGTTGTATACTTGAAAGTTCTACCTCAAGAAACCTGTCTATTAGTCCATGAAAGGTGTAACTGTTATTAATGTCATAAGCAACATAAAATATTTCAATACCTGTTTGGTGCATCCACCTTCAATGACAAGAACCTTGTTTACGCGTTTTACAAGATTCAATTCGGGCCATCTTTCACTCATTAGAATGGAATAAAGGAAACTGTATTTGACACGTAACTCTTGTTTGGTGTCTTCGATGCTACATGAATCCTCACCAGCGATTGCGTTCATCAATTCGATGAGAAAAGGGAAGTTGGCTGTTAACTCCCTCCAAATACTGTCAAAGCTAAAATATTTCAAGCTTTCATAGTTATTGCCATACAGAACGGAACCCGCAGAGCGTTTACAAAGGTTACTGCACGATAAACGGATATCTTTGAGCAGTAACTTTAGCAATGCGTCTACTACGTTTGCACAATGTTCCTTCAAAATAGTGGCCAAAACGGAAGCATCCTTTGAATTCACAGCACACACTATCATCTGCTGCTGTTTCTCGCTTAATTGCAACCGTCTGTCAATATTTACAGGAGCATCAGGACATTGGTTTGGATTCGGTAATACGCTTGTTGGCCCTTGAGATTCCTCGCAAAAAAGCTGTTTTGCTGAACGGCTGGGTCCAGAGGTGAGTCATTTGGATTGTTGACTAGATGAAGGCGACATCTGCACACATCGCTTCACAGCGTAGTCAGGAATATCTTCATCATTGTTTTGCAGACTTCTTGCTCTGATAATAAACAGATACATTCTGTTCAAGAATGTTACACACGCCCTGCACAACACTTTGGATTTTGTGTCAGCCTCTGCAATACTTATTCCACACGAATATTCCACTTTCCGACACAGTTCTTGAGAAACACCAGCTTTACTTAAAATTTTCACGACGTGACGACTATCTTTAGATTCCGAACAAAGCATACAAACGGGATTTCTGGCAAAAATCTTAGTAGATGTCGCTTCCTTACTGTCCGCCATTTTGAGTAAGGAATTTAATTTCACATAATTTGGATAAATTGCATAAATTAATAAATTTATTTAAACAAATGACTTAGTGCTGTTAAAGGATGGTAGAAATGAAATTACGGACGAACAAAGTACAGAAAATGAATCTATAATTCTCATCTGTGTTTACACATGAAAAAAGTGATTTACCTGAATTCGACAACATGATCTACGATAATTTGAGCCACATTTTTTGCACATACAGTGAAATGGAAAAACACCTAAAAGCACTAAACATTCACAAGTCCCCTGAGCCCGATTTGATCTCACCAGGCTAGAATTGTCAACTTCATTGTGTGTATTATTCAACAAGTCTTTCTCGACTGGGATGTTGCCAGCTGACTGAGAGAACTATCGTCAAATTTCCTTCACATCTATTGTCTGTAAAATAGCTGAGAAGATAGTATGTTCTACAATCACTACCTTTTGGTCCACCCACCAAGTCTTAAACCCAAATCAGGTTGGCTACTTGGAAGGAAAGTTGATGCTCGCACAACTTTTAAGTTGCTTCCACGACTGGTGCTTATCCAGAAACAACTCGAAAACAACAGATGCCATTTTCCTAGACTTGTCGAAAGCATTAGACAGTGTGCCTCACGAGCTCCTTCTACTTAAGGTTACGGAACAGGTTCGCGGGTGCGTTGCGCAAAACCATCCTCACGGGCGCGTAATTTTAGGAAACTGCCTAAACCTATACATCATTTTAAAGCTTATAGAACCTAGAACGGTGATAAAATGTTTTTAACTTGCGAAATTCAATATTAAACGAGCTGCGATCAGTCAAGTGCAAATCGACCGATGCTTATAAATGCGGCAAACTCGTGTCGGATTTTGACCTTTTCAAGAAAACAATGACTGCATGATACTCAGCAGATGTTTGTCTTCAAAAGTGTGTCGGGGATTTTTTAGATCAGCTTTCAAAACAAAGTTATTATAATTTAAAGTTGGTTGTTGAGCTCTTCTTGGATGGAGACAGCATTAGGACTTATATCTTCTAAACAAAAAAGAAATCGGCAAAAGCCCGACACACTTTTGAAGATGAGGGTTTTGTGCACCGTTGGGCGAAATTTCATGATTCTACGATAAATTCCTGCATGCGAAGTATCAGCTCAAAGATGGCAAATTCAAAAAAAAATTAGCCGAGAAATACGGCGTAGAAGGTTTAGTCAACATAACACGCCCCCTGGGAGTGGTTTTCCGGATTGTCACCTTCATACACCAATCAGGTCCCATCTCCTGGTGTGTGCCGAAACTAGCGGGAAAATGGTGGTGGATATTATTTCAAGATCAAGGTTTCCTTCGCGGACAATTCAAACGTGGACACGCATGCAAGGCATATTTTCTAGTTTTCTCGCTCTTCCACGCAATGGGAAAAACTAAGACTGGCCGAGCCAATACGAACAAGAGGTCGAAAAACAAGAGATCGACAAAAGCTTCGAATCAAACACAAAGTTCCGAGCAAGCACCGAGTAATCCAAAGGACAGCATGCTCGCCGAAATGCGCGAAGCGGGGTACGTAATACAGATCTCTCTATTTCTTTTTTTTTTTTTGCTGTGATAGCCTTTTCCTCTTTTACTGCAATAAACAGATTACAGTCTTGACGCATTATGCAAAGCCACTTATGGCTTTATAGGAGTCTAAATATAGTAGTCGGCTTAGCTTTTTACCGGGTTGCAATCCTTTTCAGCAGGCCACGTGCAAGATTTTAATGAATTGGCTTTGTATTGTAGGTACAACGGCGAATTCTTCACTTCGTCACTCGAGCAGAGTGTTGAACGCCGCCGACAACGGGGAAAAGCACCGATAATGATACGGTACTTTCATTATTGTTCATGGGCCCACGCGCTTCTAGTAAGTAAATGCATTTCCTATGTTCACAACTCCCTGTGAGTTTTACAAGTAATCATATCGTTGCTGCAAATAGACAAATCCGCGTCATTTGTTGCAAATCGAAAAAAAAAAGCGTACAAATCACCTTGTAATTTTCCATCAAACACTTCTTCGAGTGAACTACAACATTTCTCTCTCACTAAAGGTATATCTGACAATCGGAATATTTACTGTAGGGCATAATTATTTTTAACTTTTCATTTCAGCGCAACGAAATTGGCCCTGAAGATGCTGAGTTCGCGTTTCCAGCTTCTGTTCTTGCCTTCATAAGGCAAAAAGCACCTGGTAACGTCAAAGGAGAAATAAGAGAGGTACTTATGATTAGTATGCCATTGCTGCTGCATTGTGTGTATGTAAAGTTGCCTTTATTCCCAATCTTCCCCTGATTGCTTCTTATTTCTTTCAGGATGCTTTCCAAGTCCCAATGGATGTGTTCTGTAGAGTTTTGGAATTATCACCAGTTGCTTGACCTACAGAACCTGCATACCAATTAGGGTTTTGAAACAATAGAACAAATATTACTTTCAATGTAGTCAAATAAATTATGCGGTACAACAGAAAATATCCATAACCCCATTGAGGATTTCCACTCTACCCCTCTTGAACTTTCAGAAAGAAATTGAGACCCCCCCCCCCCTTTTCTATGGTTTTCCTTTTGACCTTCTGTGGGTTTTGTATTGATTTGTCATAAGATAATCACAATTAGTTACCATATTGTTTATATACAGTGTTGCTCCTGCTGTAAAGAATACTTGAAAATGTATCAAATAAAATACTGTCAGGCATAATTTATTGTTGATGCCTATCATGATTATAATAGGAATATTTTAAATAATATAAGCCACTAATGTCTTTTTTTCTGATATGAAAACCAGAAAAGTAGTTAAGAAAATTATGCACAATTTGCTGCACCATAATGGTTTGTGTACATGTAATTAAAAAAACTCTAACAATATTAAGTATCAGCACCCTAGTGCACCCTTTTTAGGGACAAGCATTTCTAATATTTACTATTTGAGCATCACTTCTGCCTTTCCTGAGAGCATGTTATGTTATGTGTAAATGAGGACATATTCCTGATAAAAAATACAATAATATTGGTAATCCTATTCCTCATGTGATTACGTAGTCTAGCATGAAAATTATGTTCAAGGAAATTATTTACTCTTTAAAAGTTTTAGATGCAGGGGGCGGAAGGGAGGGGAACTCATATAAAACAGATGGGGATGCTTGTAAGAAATTGCAAATAAAACCAGCAAAAGAGACCCTTTTTGACATGGCTCACTAGCTTTTTTTATCCTACCATAAGCTAAACAAGGAATTTCTATTTCTATATCTTTTCATTTCCAACTCTAAGTGAGAACAAATGAAGGAAATTCACACCCCTAAGCAAGATGACAAGCATTCCTGTCTGCTTTACATGCCCCTCCCCTACATGTACCCCCCATACTTAATGATCACTGTGTGAACTGGACCACCAAAAATTTTATTATTCTTACAGCTGTCTCCCTATAGAGCAGTTTTCAATTGAGTGTCATAAAACCAAAACAAAAGTAATCACTCTGACCAATCACAAAAGACACACAATCCAGTGAGCCAATCAAAACTTGAAGCAAATACACGTAGCCGGCAGAAGGCACTGGAAAATGTGCACGATCAAGTCGCAGTTGGATTTGGTTTTACTTCTGATTGGTTGAGAAAGTGGTGCGAATTACTATCGACACTCAGGTGAAAGCCGCTCTATTGTTACCTAATCAAAATATTTTATAGCATGGAAAAACAAGTTGATTGTCACAATTTTTGCATTAAATAATGTCATTTTGGCACGAGCCTACTGTGTGTAAAACTGCTGCGAGGCGTACATCACACCTTCTTGATGCAAAAATGCATCCTGCTTTTTGTTTTTTTCTCGCCTCCTCTTTTTGCGCCTCTTCTCTACTTGCTCAGAAGATTTGTAGTCTGCAGATGAAATCCGAAGACCGTCAATCTTCTTCCAGGCGGTGGTCATTGATGGTTCAACTGGGAGGCCTGCTGCTGGCATGAGCTCGCTCAATGTCTCCTCAATCCCCTCATAGAATACCAGCACCCCCAGTGTGACAGCCAATTTGGCTTCTTGCTGGGAAGTGAACTGTTCCTTTGGAGCCATGCCCCAAACAACATGGTGGAGGCTCTCGTTGTTGTTTTGCGTTTCAACACCTTCACAACCAGCAAGAAACTTTACATCTCCAAGCCTATCAAAGACTGGCTGGACAACTTTCACCACTGCCTCTGGCAAAGGATCCTTGATAGGCTGGTGAGTAGAGGAGCCTGTTGCCACATCGCGGTTGTAGCTACACCAGCTGTCTTTCCCTTGTGGACAGTCGTCATGTTGTGGCTTGCTTGGGGTGCTTGCGTAATGTTTCAATATTGCATGGGTGGCCTTCGACATCAGATTAGCATTTCCTTTGTTGTCCCGGATGGCTTTGCCATAGAAATTTTGAAGGGCATCAATCCTGCCATGAGTGAGACGTCCCTTTCCACCCAATCCAAGCCCATCATCAAGCTTTTTTCCTGTAAATAATTATAATTTTTAATAATAGGAAGGCCTTGTATGGCTATGTATCTTATAAGCTGATTTAGAGCAAAAGAAAGTACCCTTGTGCATCTCATATGAGAAGGTTCTGGTTTTTTTTTCTTTAGTAAAAGTTAATAATGTTATGATTACTTTCGCCTATAATTTTATCTTGACAGGTAAAGGACAAAGTAAACACCTCAGAGTCGCAACCTTCAGTAGAAAAGAAATGAAATGACCGACCGACTGACCGACCGACGGAACAAACCAATCCAAACCAAACTTTGTCTACTGGCATACAATAATTACACAAACAACTGAAACCATTTACTATTCAATAACACACATACCTTTATACGTGGTCAATAATTTACGAAGGGCATTTCCCATTCTCTTTGTGACATGAGCAACACATTCTTCCTTCTCAACTAAGTACTCTGCACCATAAGGATTCAGCTTGCGTACTTCTGAGTAAGACTTACTATCTCCATCACCAACAAAAGGTCTGTAACGGACATTGTGTCGCTCAAGAGATCTGCTGAACAGGCGGCGAACACCTTCAGCTTCCATTGACTATAAGATTTTGATGCAAGTTCCGTTTACATATAGGAAATAAAAAATGCAAATAATAATTAGAAGTTTAAATAGATTGATTTCATGGCAAGACAGTCTGAGCATTGTGATTGGCTCTTAATTGGTCAGGATTTTGCAATATGGACTGTTTCCATAGAAATGGTCATAAGCTGTGAATTTTTGTTTTCGAAAGCCAGCAAATTCAAAATGTGCAGTTAAAACGAGTGCCATAAAATAAACTTCTTACTTTTATAGCCCAGATGTTAAATCTTATGAAATTCCAAAAAAGTAATAATAATCAAAATCAAAACCCAACCAGTTACAAGAATGCAAATACACCCAGCACGAAATAATTATTTTACCTTTACAGATATTAATGTAATACAGTCTGTCAGCTGTCAACAAATGGAAAAAAATATGTACCGGTATATTTCATACAAGGTCTACAAGGGGCAGAGAAGCAAGTAGCTAACCTGAGAACTGCCATCATGATTCAAGTAACAGTTCGATTCATGTCGTAAGTACCAGGAAAGGAATTCCATTCTTGAAATCTCTCCAAGGTTCCGACGATTCTCTTGCTTTGTGCACACGCTGCAGGAATTCGTAAGGAACACGACATCAAGCACTTTACCTGTGTCGATGGAAACAGCTGCCACCAAACCATCACGTGCAGACCATCCTCTGCTGCTCCAAGATCCATCCAAAGAAACTCCTACGTCCATTACAAACGCTTTTAACTGTTCATCGTCGCAAGTTCCGTCAATACCATCGAAGTCACCGTTCTGCAGTTTGAATCCCTTGACCTCAAGAACTGCCCGATTCAGTTCCATCCCCAGGACCTTCTCTGCCGCTTCTGTCAAAGCTTTCGTGTGGGATGACCAAGGCGTTTTGTTGACAGGCTTATGCAGATTTAAAATACTAGCAAATTTATCTGCTGCTGAATGTCCCCTGCCTATTAGCCTGAACGCTAAAACAAGCGCGCGGTTCGCGTCATAACAGCGGCCACTTTTGGCAGTCGAGTGAAACGATGCTGGATTGTTAAAAAGCGGACACTCTTCGTTTTGGCATTGTAGAATCCACTCGCCAGCTATTCCAGCTCTTGACTTCTGTTTAAGTTTTATATCCGACCCGCATTTTCGGCAGCTGGTTGACTCGTCGAGGCCTGCTTGCAAATTTCGCGTGTCAAATATTACGCAGCGTTGTTCGCTGTCAGATCGTGCATCATCAGACTCGTCCGATGAAGATGAAGTACTTGTGGAATCTGCATCTTTGGAATCCAATCCTTTGTCAACCACCTTCGGCTTACTTTCTTCGCGAATATCAGAGCTCATTATTTTTCTTCTGCTTGTTGAAGGAGTCGAAATAGCAGCGGTATTTTCTTCCTCGCGATTGTTCAATGGCGGCGAATACCATGAACCTTTGTCACTCTCCGCCAGCGAACCTTTCTTCTTTTCACAAAAATTTCCCTTTGCTTTTTTTTTTCGAGACCGCCCATCGGCCTTTTGAACCCAAGGGCTTTTGTTTCGCTTTCTTTTCTTTCCTCTTTCCATCAAAAACTACACAAGAACAAGCCAGCAGCGGACAAGCGACAAAAGCAACGCAATGTTGACATTTGTTGTCATGCTCTGTTGGAAGCCACTCTCCCGCGCTAAATTCCCAGGAGGTCCAGCGGTGTTGACAGCTCAACACCTTTAGACTGTGACGTAATGAGTCACGCAAAAAAGGAAATTTGCGATATCTCTGGAGCGAAAAGAGATTTCGAATTTATTTTTTCTGCTAAAGAAAGCCTGGACCACATAGTTTATGTATGCCAAAAATCTCAATTTTGTAAAAATTTGACCTGCGAACCTGTTCCGTAACCTTAAGCTTAGCCGCTATAGTATTGATGGGCCACTGTTGCGATAGTTAAGAAACTTTTTAACAAACAGGCATCAGAGGGTCGTAATACGTGGCACCTACTCTAGTTGGTGCCAGGTAACATCTGGTGTGCCCCAGGACACAATTCTCGGACCTACTTTGTTCCTGATTTATGTCAACGACATACCAAATGTCGTTACATCTACTATCAAACTGTTTGCTGACGATACAAAGATCTACCGTGAACTCAACAATGTTGATGATACGTTTGCACTACAGTCTGACCTGGATTCTCTAGAAAACTGGACAAAGAGTTGGCAAGTTAAGTTCAACTCTGAGAAATGCGAAGTAATGAGAATAAGGATTAAGCAGAACAAAAGTACACATCATTATTACCTGTCAAATACAGAATTAAGACTTGTTGACTCATAAAGACCTAGGTGTTAACATGTCAAAACATTTATCCTGGTCGAATCACGTGGACGTAATTGTGAACAAAGCAAACAAAGTGGTGGGCTTGTTAAAGCGTACAGTTGGAAGTAAGAACAAAGAAATTTTCTCTATGCTTTACAAATCATTGGTGAGACCGATCCTAGAATATGCATGTCCTGTATGGGCCCCGCACCTAGTCAAAGATATACTAGCCATTGAAAAAGTACAACGAAGAGCACCAAGAATTGCTCTTGGGCAAAAACAACGTGAGATGCCATACGAAGAACGATGCAAATTACTAAATTGGAACTCACTTCAGCATCGACAAGAGTACCTGTCCTTAGTAGAATGTTACTAGAAGCACGACTCCCGCAAAAACCTCGCGAAGCTACTTTTTGAAGAAGTTACAATGCTTTTAGATATCAGCGTAATCCCCATTATTTTATTTGTTATGCTGTGTTTGGTACACAATTAGTGACACCTGGTGCAAATTAAATGATCAGTATACTGCTCAACACAGTGCTTAAAAATTGACCTTCATTTAGCTCTTTCACTGCCACTGGGATTGCACCAGAGGGAATGGAAGTAAAATTATTTATTGTCGTGACAGGGAATACAGAGTCGATGAAGTATCATAATAATATTCACTTAACACAAATTGAAAATGATTGTAAATCTTTTGCAAGTGAAATCTTGAAGAGTTGATATGAATGCTTGTGTTTACCACGGTGTGAAAACCTTTTTTTTAGTTCTATTTTCTTAGTCTCTACTGCTTTGTCTTCTTTGTTGTACATCAATTTTAACCACAATATCTTCTTACACCGAGGATGAGTTGAATGCTCCAATTATTATTTTTTTTCTTATAATTGCATGAGATTCATTGTAAGAAGAATCTTCTGATTAGATATTTTATTGTCTACCGCAGTCATTATTTCATTCCTAGGAAACCACAATTGAGAGCATTATGAATAGTGCATGTTTCAATTTGTGTACTCTCTTCAGTTGCAATGGTACCCCCAGTGGTAGATAGAAAAATTCCTCTTCCCTCAAAAGAGATGCCATATCAACAGTGTGATATCCCCGTGGGATGGTTCGGATTAAACCACTAAAACAATCGGATTGAACCAAAGCACATCACAAACACAACGGTTTAATGGCGGACCACATGTCAACACGATACACAGGCGCATGCGCCAATGGGTAAGACACTACAATCCCTCCTTTTTTCCAAAATAATCCCTGGCTGAAAACAAAGTGAAAAACTTCTTTTACAATGAGGGATCTTTACAAAACTTAAAACTGCCCTAGTAAAACAACAGTTTTCCTTAAGGCAATAACTGGAATAAACAACAGCAAAATGTTCAAAGTTCTATCTGTTTTCAAGACATAACAAAGTCTTTAAAACGTTCTGGTAGTTTCCTAGATCTCACGGGTCTCGGTACAATGTTCTCGCTCGAATCAGGCTCCGCTGTATTCTCAGCTGCTGTCTGCATACGAGTTTCTCCTGAATGCTCCTCACTTCCATTTACACTTGGTTGCAGTTGACGTTCAGTGGAAATATCTGGGGTAGGAGGAGATGCTGACATTTGACTTTCAGGCATATTATTCCGCTCAAGGAATTTCTTTACGTGGGTAGAAATCCTCTTATACTGGACACCATCGGTTGATTCCATTACTACACTGTTGCCAATCTTGTCCAGTACAAGGTACGGTTCTGGACCGAAGTTTGGTGTCAACTTGTTTTTCTGTTCCTGTTTTAACAATACCCTGTCGTTTTCACTCTCGCGTGCATGGCGTTTCTCATCAGCATACAACTTTCCTTTCTCTTTGGCTTCACAGTCTCTGTCGTGTACTTACTGGTCATCTACTGGAAATTCTTTGATTCCTGGTATGCGGGTTCGCAACTTTCTACGGAACAGGAGTTCTGCAGGGCTTACTCCAGTGGTACTGTGTGGAGTTGTTCTGTACATCGACAGAAAGGATGCAATTCCTTCTTTCCAATTTCTCTTCTCGATTTGTGCAATCTTGATCCTCTTTAGTAGGGGAACGGTTCTGTCTCTCTACCTCTCCATTCGCCTGAGGCCAAAGGGGAGTCACTCTTCTGTGTTCAATACATTCTTCTTCGACGAATTTTCGAAAATCTTTACTTATGAACTGTGATCCATTGTCAGTAGTGATACTAACTGGCAGTCCATGTGTAAGAAATATCTTCTTGAGACTTGCAATGATCTTGTAAGCAGTCGTGGACCTCAAGACTTCTACTTCCATATAGCGACTGTAATAGTCAACAACTACAAGGAGGTGGTCTCCTGATGGCAGAGATGGAGTCGTAAGATCCGCTGAGATGTGTTGCCACGGACCAGAGGGAAGTTCGGTCCTCTTAAGGGGTTCTGGCGGCTTAGGCATACTGACCATCTGGCAGGGATGGCAGGTCTTACAAAACATTTCTGCATCCTTGTCATACCCTGGCCACCACACTTTTGTACGAAGTCTGCGCTTCATGGACACTATTCCTGGATGTCCCTCGTGTGCAAGCTGCAGGACTCTTTCGCGCAAACTAGAAGGGATGATGATCCGTGTTCCCTGCAGTACTAGTTTTCCTATTACAGAAAGTTTGTTTCTAACTAGCAAGTATCGCTTGTTCTTAAGTTTGTGCCACTGTCCTGTTTGCGCACACTTTCTTACATTTGACAGTTCTTCGTAGACATCTGAGGCACGCTCAATCTGTCTAGTAGACAATGCTTGTGGTGTTGCGTTTTCCGCGAAGAATCTGACATACTCTTCTGCTTCGGAACTAAAATCTGCACTTGCTTTGTTCCTTGTGAGGCGGGACAGGGAGTCTGCAATATTTTCTTTCCCCGGTATGTGTCTAACAGTAAAACGGTAGGGTTGAAGTCTTAACACCCAACGACTAACCCTTGCACTTGGCTGCGACTTCTTTGAGTAAATGAACTCCAGGGGCTTGTGGTCTGTAAGAATTTCGAAGTCCGTTCCATACAAATACATGTGCAGCCTTTCACACGCCCATACAATCCCCAGAGCCTCTTTCTCTGTCTGTGAGTAACGTTTCTCCACGTCTGTTAAGCTCCGGCTGGCATAGCAAATCACTCGCTCTTCACCATTCTGTTCTTGAACCAGGACAGCACCAAGGCCTACTGGGCTGGCATCGGTTATGACACGGGTTTCTGCAGTGATGTCAAAGTAACCCAAGGTTTGTGTGTTGGCCAATCTCTTTTTCAACTCATTGAATGCTACTTCTTGTTCTTTTCCCCAGGAGAAATGGACATCTTTTCTTGTAAGTTTCCTGAGTGGTTCCGACACTGTTGCGAGATCAGGGATGAACCTCGCACAGAAGTTCACTAGGCCTAAGAAGCTACATACTTCAGCTGCTGACTCTGGCTGTCTGGCTTCTGTGACTGCTTCAACGTTTGCCTGGGTTGGCCCGATCCCACGTGCCGAAAGTAAGTGACCCATGAACTCAAGCTCAGACGTGAAATTTACACTTTTCTTTGTTCAGCGTTAGCCCTCTGTCTTGGATTCTCTCCATAGCCTTTTCGAGTCGTCTGTCATGCTCATCTGTTGTTCGACCATGTACAATGATGTCATCGAGTATGTTTCTCACACCTTCGCAGCCTTCCAAGACTTGCTGTATTACTCTCTGATACATTTCAGGTGCACAGCTGACTCCAAACATTAACCTTTTGTACCTGTGAAGTCCCTTGTGAGTAGCAAAAGTGGTAATTGGTCTGGATCTCTCACTCAATTCCACTTGGTGAAATGCCCACTTGATGTCGAGTTTACTGAAAACAGTACTACCATTTAGATCATGTAGGACTTCATCGACTGTCGGGATGGGGTGTCGCTCCCGAACAATAGCACTGTTGGCTTGCCTCATGTCCACGCAGAGACGTATGTCACCATTTGGTTTAGGTACAACAACTACAGGCGAGATCCAGGGCGTTGGACTCTCTGCTTTCTCAATTACATCAAGACCCACAAGTTCATCAAGCTTTTGTCCTAATTTGTCTCTCAAGCTGAATGGCACACGACGCATAGGTTGGGCAACAGGCTTAACATTCTGATCAATGGGAATGTCTAACTGGAAGTCCTTCAACTTTCCCAGTCCCTCAAAACAGGATTTGTACTTCTCAAATATGTCTTCCTGTTTCAAAACATTAACTCCAACTTCTTCACTCAGGCACAAGACTTTTAGCTGTGTAGCTGTTTCTCTTCCTAACAATGCTTGGCCTTTCCCTTCAATTACAGTGAACTCTGCTTCTACAGCAATGTCTCCAACAGTAACAGTTGCAACAAAACAACTAGCTGTTTTCAATGATTCAGAACTGCCATATGGGTACAATTGCCTGCTGCATTTCATAGATACACACTTCACTTTACTATGCTTTAACACTTCCCACAATTGGCGGTCAATTACATTACAGCTAGCTCCGGAATCAACAATCATGGCAATGTTAGGTACACCACCCACATTCACCAGGACCATGGGCTGTTTGCCATCAACAATTGTGAACGCATAATCGCTATCAGGACTATCTTCAAAATTTATCTGATTTACTGATCCCTTAGTGTCTTTGGACCATCTTGACTTATCTCGGCCAGGCTTCTTCACCTGTGGTTTCTTTACATTCTTAGTTTTACAGCACTTTGCAAAATGGCCTACCTTGTGACATTCTAGGCACTCTTTGTTTCTGGCAGGGCATCGCTAGTCATCCTGAGTGTGTCCAGTCAAGTCACATCTGTAGCATCTTTTCCCTTCAGGTTTATCTCGGACAGAATTTAATCCTTCTTTCAGTCCTCCTTTTTCGTTTGGACTCTCAGTAGTTCCTGGGCGCTCAATAGCTCCTGCTTGCCTGTCGCTAGCCTCCATAGCTCTTGCAATATCTTGTAGCTGGTTTAAAGTCAGTTCTCTTCCTTTTTCCAGGAGTTTCCTTCGCAGTCGACTGGAGATACATTTCTCAATAACCTGGTCACGAATATTTTCATCTCTCGCAGCGCCAAACTCACAGTAATCGGCCCTTTCTCGAAGCCTTGTAATGTACTGATCGATGCTTTCCGTAGGTAACTGAGCCATGGTCCGAAACAGATGTCTCTCATAAGGAACATTAACTTGGGGAGTGAAGTATTGGTCGAGTTGCTCCATCGCTACAGTGTAAACAGTTTCCCCTTCACCAGGTTCTCGTGCTGCAGGAAACGTAAAGTAAACATCTTGCATTTGTTGTCCTCCACAATGAAGAAGAAGGGCGTATTTTTGTTCTGCGTCCTCTATTCCTTTTCCAACGACGAATAGCTCAAATGAACGCTTCCATTTCTTCCATCGTACTCCTACAGTCGTAGGATCCCCGTGAACATCGAACGTAGATATTCCTCCTAAATCGGTAGTAATTGCGACAGCCGTTCTTAATCTGCAATACAAATCGGTTAACCAGTGTTTTTCCTCGTCGCCAGTTGTGATATCCCCGTGGGATGGTTCGGATTAAACCACTAAAACAATCGGATTGAACCAAAGCACATCACAAACACAACGGTTTAATGGCGGACCACATGTCAACACGATACACAGGCGCATGCGCCAATGGGTAAGACACTACAAACAGAAGTGTGAGATACAATGTTATTACATGAAAAAAAATTGGGGTAAGGCAATTGGATTCTACAAAAACTTTGAATAAAGGTTTGGTAATAGTGAGTGCTGACTGTATAGTATGTGGTAGTGCTATTCTTAGGTCATATCATAAAAACAATACATGTAAGAAAGAGTTATTGAAATCTTAATAGGTTGAAAAAGATTGCTGCAGTACGTACTCCTGTAAAATAAATAATGTGAAATCAACATCAATCAGTCAGTATATACCACATGAAAGTTTAATTGTGCTGTTACAGAAACAGGCAAAATATCCATACCCAACCAGAGAATAGTATATTATTTTGAATATATGAAAATTTCTATTATAAAAAATGCAGAAGAAAGATTTAATATAAGGATGGTATTTCATCGAAAAAGTCATGGCAGCCAGAGGTATTGAACTTGTAACCAATGACATTATATTATTATCATTATGATTATCATTCCTATTATTATTACTGGTATTGATATTATTATTATTATTATTATTATTATTATTGTGATATTTTTAACGTTAAACATAATGTATTTTTATGGGGTGGGATGCATGTCCTAATCTTGGTAAAGGTATTGTTACTCTACTACTACAAGCAATACAAAACTCTTCTTAAAAGGTTTTCCATCAGAGGTGGTAGTAATCAAAACAGCTCCAAACAATACCATTTCTTCTTTAAAGCTTAGAATCTAGTGCAGTCATTTGTCTATAACGTTTGTGTGGAAAATCATTATTGGAAGCATAGGGCATTTAGGAAACTTGAAACAATTGTTACTACATACAACACACTTGCAGTGAATATATGAGAAAGATGATAAACATTTTGGCATTACAAAATTTATTTTCTTTATAAAGTTTTTCCAATGTAAAAGGTTAACTGTATGTTGTGATTGTTATTAAATATTGATATTTGACATCATACAAGTAAGCAGCAGAAAGTAACAAGGTTAATATGTTATGTCTAACTTTGCAAATTAAGGCTTGAATTAACATTTCATTTGTGGGAAAAGGGCAAGGGTTCTAGATAGCAATATTATCAGGGGGGGTCATTGAACTCTAAGGTAAAACTGACCCATTGTGAAAAGGCTATGAAACTTGTTGTCTCTACACAATATTATTGAAACCTTTCAATCAGAGAATACATACATATATATACCATATTTTCTCAATTAAACGGCGGACCCCAATTAAACGCCGGCCTCTTATAAACGCCGGGTCCACGAGGCCACTTTTGAAATAAACGCCAGGGGCGTTTAATCGAGGCCCCGGTGTTTGTTCGAGACCCCAGCGTTTATTAGCGTTCGAAACAACAATTTGATTTTTTCCTTATTAAATAGCACTACTGCGACATGCTAGTATGCTATGGTGTTTTGATAATCTTAATAAAGGTTCAAAAGAAAGGAAGGGCCGCAGCATTTTTCACTGCACTGCAATATGTTGCTCCTGTTGATGAAAACGATCCGTTCACGGATTTAGAGCCAGTCATCTGAGAAGAAGAAGTTAACGAGTTTGTCGTTTATGACAATTAAGGTACATTAAAAATCATAAGTGCGGACGCGTAACTGATAGTATCAAGGAGAACGATGGCGCCATTTCCGTTTATACGGAACTTAGAACTTTGTATCCATACTTGCTCATATTTATCTACATATTTTTGTTCTTTTCAGTGCCACATGTCCTGATTGTAACATACATGTGCTGTTTATAATGCTGTATCTCTTAGCAACAATCATCCTCCAAGACTTGGGGACAGTTAACCAAATGGAAAAGTCATTTCGTGTCGACAAACTGCCCTAGGTTTTTGAGGATGGGTGAATAAATAAATCTGAAAAAAAAGACAGAATATTGCATTTCATAAATAAACGCCGGGGGCGTTTAATTGAGAAAATACGGTATATAGCAAAGAGAAATACTACTCAAAAGTCAGTAATAAAATTTGCTTTATTTTCAAATTATTGCATTGATCACTGATAATATTGCAGAACCCGTACTTTATAGTGACACTGGGTATATACTCTGTTGAAAATGCTAAACATAACTGCTAGATCAATGATATCAGATCACATCTTTATAAATGATTGCTATAACAACTGCAACTCTCTGGGTTGGGAATTTCTTCAAAATGGAAACGCTATCGTTTTATTATGAAAAATACCTACTTACATTCTCTTGTAATCTTTTGATCGTCTTCCGATTCTGTTTTTAGACTCACTAATAGAATTATTTTCCAGAGACATCTCCAATCGTTGAAGTCGTTCCTACTCGGTTTCCCTTCTAAGTCGTTTTGCTAAATTTTAAGTACGCCAATATATTTCGTTATGTAATCGTTCACTCATGTCCTGTATTTCTATCAATAACACTTTCAAATTCAAAACTAACTTGGTTGAATTCCTGGTCCTTTTCCCTGCTGTTTCGTTTGCCTTTTTCTGGAGCGAGCAGTTGTCTTTGCTGAGGTGTCTGTAGTTATTCTCCCTGCTGTCATTTCTCTATCCCTGCTTTGAGCTGTGCTTTCCTTGTGTTGATTTTCACGGTATTCGAACTTACTCACCGACGATCTCGTCATCTTGCTGGGATGTACTTCCAGGACGAGTGAAATCGGTTTCCACAAAATTTACATTACTTTTAAAAAGGCATCAGTGAATTCGCAATGCCAGAAATTCAGCAGTTCTTAAGTGCGCTCCTATTGCCATGTAACCTGGCCTGCGAATGGACACCTTTAAAATATATATATATATATATATATAAATATATGTATATGTATAAATATATGTATATAAGGATCAAAAGAGATACCGTGCTTCAATGTGAATTTTAGTTAAGTGTAAAATGAGGCGTCATGAAGCAAACTTCTAACTGTTCCGGCTTTTAATGCGACATTTCGGCCTTCGGCCTTCTTCAGAGTGGAACAATATTTACACGTTAAAAAGTAAAAAGCTAAAAATACTAGTAGGTTTACAGATTCGCATGTATTTATATAGGATCACAAAAATGTAAATATAAATACAAAGTGCTATACAAACTGAAATAATAGATTATGTAACAAAGCTAATGGCAACTTAGAAGAACGCACAAATGATGAAATTTCAACAATGTATCTGCGAGCGCCTTAATTACTAAGTGTACAATAGTTAGTCTAATTAGGTATTGTAGCGGACGCGATTTTTAGATCTAAATTCGCGTCTTTTATTAAGACCATGAGGGTAAAGTGTAAATAGCTGGGAGGTCCAATAGGCCTCTCTTGTCAGTAGCAACTTGTCAATCTAAGCAACGTCACCCTGGTTAGTAATTTGGTTGGCTTGATAGCTCAGTTGGTAGAGCACTGCTCCGGTATCGCAGAGGTCATGGGTTCGAATCCCGTTTAGGCCTGAGTTTTTTTTTCAGGCTTTAATTTCACAGCTGCTTAAGTTGTGTGCATAACTGCAATGATTAATTAATGTCATTTCATATTAACCCACAGTTCAAATATATGGTCTTTCATATATTCATTTGCAAAGGAGACTTTACAATCAAAGTCAATTTAAAAAGGAAATTGCAATACAAAAGTAGTGCCTTATCATTAATTATAACATAGATAGGACCCTACGTGCTCTGATTGGTCAAAAACCCATGTTTTATCAGAGTATAAAACATAGAAAAAGCGTGTTTTATTGTTTTTCGCCACATTACCTCTAATCGACATTCTTGTTAGAGATGGCGAAAAACAAACTCTCTAACGAAATCCATGGTGGAGTCCTCTACGAAGCAGCAGAAAGTTTTGATGCTGAGATTAGTATAACAAATAAAGAAGAAGCGAAAATAGTTGGGAAGTCGCGTTTTGTCGAGCTATCGGAGGACGACCTCGACGTTATCGTTCACCGTGCGGAGACACAAGCCAGCAAGAACGCAACAAAATGGGGAGTGAAACTATTTGAAGGTAAGCACAAAACAGTGAAAACTATCAAAATTTTTCAACTGAAAGTCCTTTATTATAATTCTCTGTACATTTGCAACAATTTAATGAACAAGCTAGAAACCTATACACTGCAACGATAAACAAAACGGCTAAATAGCACATGTACAAAACAGAAACAATTTAAAACAAGAAAACTTAAAGGTTCTGTGTGAATCAAAATAGGCTCAATGTATTTTTTTCAGACCGGTGTAATGACAAAGGGGTGGACAAAAAACTTTCCCAGCTCAGTGACCAGGTTTTGCAGCAATTTGATGCCAAAGCCCGGGTGAAGGATGGCGAATTATACAGTCGCTCCTCATTACTGGCCATAAGAAATGCAATTGAAAGGTTCTTAAACAACCCTCCACACAATAGAGGCATAAAAATAACAAAAGGTGAAGCCTTTCAGTTGTCTAATAAAATGCTAAGTTCAAAAATTAAGGTCCAGAAGAAGGATGGCAAAGAGAACATAAAAAATATTAAGCCAGCCATACCTCCACGTGATCTCCGAAAGCTAAGTGCTTCAGGCGTAATTCATGGCGCTACTCCGCTTGGCCTCCTACGCAACGTGTGGTTTAACACTTCCCTCTACTGGTGTAGAAGAGGCTGAGAGGGTCAACGCTAACTCCGTGCTGACAGCTTTGTGTTCGAAGTAGATGAAGATTGCCGTCCGTACGCTAGCATGAATTTTGATGAAGCAACCAAGAACCATCCCAGCGGAATTGTTGACGTGCAGAGTTCGCTAAAATCTGGGCGAGTGTACCAAACTTCCAGCGACCCAGAGTATGATGAAAGACATCTCCAAGGCAGCCGAATTATCCCAGATCTATACCAATCATTCTGTGAGAGCCACAGCCATCACCTTATGGTCAGATGCCCAGATATCCTCCCGTCACATAATGCATATACCAGGTCACCGTAGTGAAGAGAGCATCAAGCACTACAACACGAAACCTTCGCAAGTCAACTTCGCCAGTGTTCAGATATCTTGTCCATGGCGTGTTCCTCGCAAAGCACTTCAAACCCATCGTTACAGGATGCATCACTTGTCAGTTCTCCAGAACCACTCCAAATGTTGGTTGTTACTACAGCAAATAAGCCGCCTACACAGCCGTTCCAGCAGCAACAGATACCATTTCAAATCCTTGGAAGCAGCGGCATGTTCAACTCTTGCCAAATTCAAAACATTAATGTTGTTGTAAACAAAAATCCATAACGGCTATCAGTTCAATTTTGATTACTTAGTTTTCAGATTCAGTCTGGTTTTGTATACATTTGTACAAACTTTGAGTACTTTCCAAGAAGAAACACTTGCAAGAAGAACGAAATTACTTGTTTCAACCAAATTGCAGTAGTTGTACTGGAAGAGGAAAGAAAAAGAAATCTGCTCAGTCACATAGGCAGTGGTCTTTCCAGTTTGTGTGTCTAGAGGACAGACATTCTTTTAAGACACCATCTTCGCTAGGCTCGATTTCCACCGTCCTCTCGTCTTCGGTCTTTCCTCCCCGAGAGAACAGCTGGACGCGTGAGCAGTCGTTCATTTATGCGTTCTCGTATGTCACAGGAATTGAAATTAGAGTCCAAATCGCTGTGAATATTTCACGCCAAATGTACACGTGCTTCTGTCTGAGTTTTTCCGAACTGCATTACGTTCTCGCTAGCGATTCTCATTCGATCTTCGAATGGATGGCTTAAATGCTTTAACAAGTACGCCAATCAAAATTAGTTCAATTGCTGGATGTAATAATAATAATAATAATAATAACGAATTTTTAAACAGGATGGCCCTTCAGTACATGCGTACTGTTATCAAAGGGGTCCTGTAAAAAGAAAAATATATATAACAATATAAGAATAAAAATAAAAATACTTCATATAAAAGGATAAAAAGTAAAAATTAAAAATCTATTAAGTTACGCTTATTTAACCTAAACAAATAATTCGTTTAAAGACTGCCTAAATAAAACCCTACTGCTAGTTTGTCTAGTTTTTAAAGGTAAAGAATTAAAAATATTTGCACCAGAGAAATAAAAACTTTTTCGTGCAAATTCAAGTTTCACTTTAGGTAGAACAACAATGGCTCTACAGTTCCTCGTATCACGATTATGCGTTAAAAGATTAAAATAGTTTTTAAAAGGGGTGCAAACGTTGCCTTGTAGGCAGTCAAAAACAAAATTACAGGCTTTTCTCATTTGAATGTTCTCGACTGTGGGTAGGCGGAGTACACAAGTAAGACATGTAGGATTTGGCAGAATGATCCTGTGACTTCGTTGTTCCAGGTCTCTGATTTTGCGCTTACGTGTTTCTGACCAACCAAGCGTACTTTGACCACAGTAAGTGAAAATGGGCATGATCATTGTCCTGTAGATGCATTCAGCGCTAAAGACATCAATGTTAGAACGGATTCGTCGCAATAAATTTACTCTCCCCGCTGCTTTTTTGTGCATTTTTAAAAAGTGCGTGTCAAGATTTAGTGTGGGATCTAAGTGAACGCCGAGGTATTTATAGGTTGTTGTCGCGTTTATGCGGCATCCGTTTACCATCAAGTTTAATTCCTTGCCATTGAAACAATTTAATCTTTTCGCTGTTCCAAACAACATAACTTCAGTTTTTCCTTTTTTAAGATTGATGATAAGTTCATTTTCTCTAAACCAGTCAGCGAGACTTTTGATGTCTTCACCGAGATTGTGTTGTATAGCATCCAAGTCTTTCGAGGAGGTGAAAATAACTGTGTCGTCTGCATAGGTGATAATTTTGGAGTAACGAAGCGGCTGATGGACGTCATTAAAGTGAATCAAGAACAATAGCGGACCTAGAATAGTTCCTTGGGGAACACCTGTGAAAACAGGATTAGGTTTAGACAGCACTCCTTTAAATTGGACGAGCTGCTTCCGGAGAAACAGATAATCCGTAAACCAGTTCAGTTCGTTGTCCTGTATGCCATAACAAGACAGTTTTTCTAATAAAACTGAGTGGCTGATGGTGTCAAACGCTTTTGTTAAGTCAATGAACACAGCTTCTGTAGCTTTCCCGCCATCTGCTTCTTTCCGGATTAAGTCTGTAAACAGAGTCACCGCTAATTCAGTTGAGCGATTAGATCTAAAACCAAACTGGTGTTCGGAAATAAGGCCATTGCGTTCGAGATGTGTCACTACTTGCTTATAGACAGCTCTCTCCAAAATCTTTGATAGAGTAGGGAGAATTGAAATTGGTCTGTAGTTGTCTATTTCTGCCGTAGAACCAGACTTGAACAGAGGAATCACCTTGGCCACTTTCCAATCGGTTGGAACAACTCCAGTTACGAGGGATAAGTTAATAATAAAAGTTAAAGGCTTTGTGATGACTTCTGCGGCATCTTTAAGTAATCCAGGGGGCAGATTATCTAGACCAGTCGCTTTCTTTCGTTTAAGCTTTTTCAGCTCCCTCAAAATATCTGCTTCTTTCACAGCTCTGAAAAGGAATTTGTGTTGTGTGGCAGCGAGGAAAAAGATTCCAGGAACAAAACCAAGTTAAATGGAAAGGTGTCCGATTTGCAAGAAAGGATTTGCTCCATATTGGATATTCCCCTTTCCAGCATTAGCGTGGATGGTTACATTTGTAATGATCGTTGCTATTGACAAGCTAAACGCTTAGAGAAGCTCCAAGAGGATGCAAAAACCCTTCACCTTTCCTTGAAAGAGATGTTTACAACGAACACAAGAACGAAGTGCGGAGTGCTCTCCGACTCGGCAATTTCACCAAGTGTTTCCGCACCGGCAAAAGCTCTTCGCCACACAGCAGATGAAGGGAGAGTAAAGGCCGCAAAAAAGTCTATCATTTTTAGAAATATTGCCAAAACCAAATCCGGAGGCTGTTGTTCCAGCTCCTTCACCAATAGTACAGCCAATTCCCCTTCAAGTTTTGCATGTAACTGAAAATTTCATTTCCGATGACCACTGCGAGGGAAATATTTGTACAGTGCAGGTAATTAAATTAAATTTTTTACGACTTGTAACACACAGTCGAATACGATAGATAGATAGATAGATTGATAGATAGATAGATTGATAGATAGATTTATTAGCAAATTCCTTGCAGCCGCAGAAGCGGCTGAATTACGAAATACTTTACAATAAAATTTATATTATACAAGATAAAATATTACAACCTAATTATAATTGAAACTATGGTTCATAATGAAAGTTTTCCTAAACCTATGTGTCTTACAGATCGGTAGCTCAAAGTATCCCCGGGATCGTGTGCAGTAAGTGGACTCGTTACGTGGCGGCAGTAGATCATGTAGCTTATGGTTTGGATCCTCTATAATTTGATTGAATAAAGTTTCGCTCAGCACCTGTCTTCTCTCATACAGTGAAGTGATGCCTGCAGCTACTAGAGCTTCAGCATAAGATAGGTCAGGATACATTATCCGCAATGCGCGCTTTTGCAGTCTTTCCAAGTTATTAGATAGGTACTGCGGCAACGCATTATGAAAAACTGGGCACGCATACTCTAAGACGGGACGAATGCATGTTATATAGAACAGTAACATATCCTTCGGATTGACCTTTGCGCGTTTTAGCTGCTTTAGGAAATACAAGTGTGTTGCGGTCTTTTTGTAAATATGATTAACATGCTCATTCCACTTGAGGTCGTCTGAAACTAAAACTCCTAATAGCTTTGCGGACAAAACAACTTCGATTTGCTTATCATTAATAGTGATAGGGTCTACAGTAGTAGATGAGCTAGAAAAGGATATTCTCAGCTCTTTACACTTAGACTCGTTTAGCTGAAAACCATCAGCTTCAGACTGCCGAACTAGTCCATCAACGCATGACTGCATGCAACTGGTTTCATTCTTGGATACTGACTTGGCGAGAGTGGTATCATCAACATATTGTCAGCTAAAGAGAGATCGTTTATCATTATAAGAAATAGCCTTGGGCCCAGTTTGGTCCACTGTGGGACCCCCGCAGGAACAGCCTCCCACTCCGAGACAAAATCACAGCTGATGCGGCGATGGATTGCCCAGGACTGAAAGAAGCTATCGAGGACCGAATTTGTTCCGATGTCGCCAAAGAATGTAAAAAACTTTGTGCAAAAAACAACCCTTCCCTCTTACGAACTGCTACAAAGGACAATATTTTGAATTTCTCGTGGAGTGCAGTGGGGCACGAATTAAATGAAAGGGCGCCACTTTTCCATAGTTTGCTGTTGGCTTCCGCTGATCCAAAATCAATTTCCCAAACCAACGATCCTAACAGATACCCTGGTGTTTGCACGACAGCGGCGATCTTACTCAAAAACCGAGTCAAAGGCATGAGCTTGGTCCCCTATGTCATAAGCAGGATTCTTAAAGTTGGAAGAACTTCCAAAAGGGAAACCTTTCTTAATTTCTTGTTCTTTAATTTTTTATGTACAATTAATTTAAATGCAAACTGATTGAAAAGTATTGTATTGAGAACAGTCCCATTTTTTTTCGAAAAACAGCATTCCATAAAAGTAAGGTCACAGCCACACTTAAATTTGTAATGTCTATCATAATGATATGTTTCAATTGTGCATTTTATTACAATTGATAATAGATTACCCCCTTTTATGAACTATAGATTCAAAATGTTTTGTTTCTTTTCGAATCATGCTTAGACCAAAATTCTAGACTGAAAGGAGTTGCATTACAGGGAGCATTAAACTGGAATAATGTTGGGACACATTCAGAAAAACTGACTGAAAATCGTGTGTCTGCTGTTTTTTTTTTTTTTTGCATTCAGTAGCTACAGAATTAAAAAATTAAAAATAAGGTAGCATAATGGCAGAGTAAAGAACTTCTTTCATTTGACCTAGGGAGGCTGTTAGCTGTTTGTTTGGGTCAGTCTTGTCAAAAAATAAATGCAAGATAGGTTTGTAGACAGTGGAAACCCATTAATACAGACGCAAACGGGACAGACTAAAACCGTATTAACAGGGTGTCCATATCAAGCTAGGCTCGATTTCCAGCCGCTTTTTCACAAAGACCGCACCAGAGAATATGGTGGAAATCGAGCCTAGTATTAAGCGAGGTCTCAGAAAAAAGTCACGGATACATGTATTAACGAGTGTCCGTATATAAATGAATATATTCTCTGGGCTTTTAAAATTTTATTTAAATGTTCCTTTGTTCTGTATTTTTTTAGGCGATTGTTAGGCTAAACAAGCTTGGGATCACCATGTCACCCAAAAGCATAAACAAGGCCCTGGACCTTCTTGGTGTAGATTATGACCTCCCACTACAAAACTGGAAAGATAACAAAACCATACATCTTGAAGAGTCCTGTCAAATGACACATGAAATTAGAGAATTGGAGGCAACGAAAGAGGAGCTTGTTCAACTGTCTGCGACAGGAGAGGATGTTGATGATCCACTAATGGTACTGGAGGCATCTTTGTCTGAAAAGCAAAGCCAAAAAAAGGACCATGATGAAAAGCGCCCAAGTAGCTGTGGCATTACGCTGGATAACATGGACCTTAAATTGTTGGCCTCAGATATGACTTCTGACAATCAAAACAAGGATTTTCACTGGTGTAATCACAATGCATATTTGGATCGAGTAAACCCTGTCGACTTGCCCGATGATGCCCCCATAGCAGACCTTCAAGAAGTGCCAAACAGCACCTTCCTCCCCAGTTTGGCAGACCAGAATTCCTTGCTATCTGATTTTACTGTCCTGGTTGGTAGGGTTTTGGTGGAGAATTTAGCTGCCTTTGAAGTATTCAAAGATGTGGTCCCCCTGCACATAAAGCACAAATACTCAGATGTGTTGAGCAATAAAACTGAAGCAGTAAGTTTTTCTATGATCCCTTTTTATTTAAATTGAAAGTATTTGAATTTGGATTCACTGATCACTTAACTAATCAGCTCTAAAAAGGTACTGTGTAATTTATTTTTAGAATTTCATTTTCTTCATCAAGCCCTATCAGGGAAAATGAGTGAACTGGCGTGATGTAGTTACTGATGCTCAGCACAATCCTGCTCCCTGCAAGCGATTTGTGAATTTGATTCTGGATGCCAGCATCATTGCCGATGCACTCAAGTTTTTCGGAATGGAAACAATAGATGACCAGCCCACTAAGAACAGCTTCAGTCCAGAATTGGCAACAGGCCTCAGGGTGGTGCGTCAACGTTATTTCCATAGAGTTATTAGAGAATTCATTGAGAGCTACGTTGTTAATGGCACGCTCTATGAAAGTCACTTCTCAAACATTTAGTCACTTCAGGAGTGGGAGACAGCCCAAAACAGTCAACCTGTGCTCCCAAATGGCAGGTATCCCTGTAGATTCCCAGGGTGTAATCACTCATTCAAGCACGATGAGGTTCATAGGATGAGGCATGAGCTATCTCATGACCCTCCACCTGTCATCCTCGAGAGCCAGCCCTTATCAACACAGTACCAGATCCAACAGACCAGAACCCGGAACCCAAAGATGACATTTTCGACTACCATTGTGGGTTTATGAATATGGCTTTGCTGTTAAGGAACTTTATGGATGCAGTTAAAGAGGGTGATGGTGATAGAGTCATTACATGTGTTAAGATGTTTCTATTACATTTTAAGCAGGATGACACTGGGAGCACAAAGTATGCTCTAGAAGCCTTGTATCACCTTTTTCAATTGTCTGCTTTGCTCAGCCCAAGAGAAGCTGAAAGAATGAAATGGAACCGAACTGTGAACAATCAAGGCAGTCCAGGATGCAATGTTGCAATTGATCTAGCATTAGAACATGACAACCATTGACTAAAGGACATGATAATGTCAATGAGGCCAGCGTGCGGAGAATTTGCAGGGCATACTTCATCATTAAAGCCTTTCTAGAACATCTAGACCTGGAGATCAAGGCAAAGAAGACATCTGGAGAACACAAAGAAATCTGTCAAGCAGGATTTTAAGAAAGTGATTCAAACACTTCAAGAACAAAATGTGTTTGATAAACAGCCAGACAGGGAACCAATGTCATCATTTCCGAACTGTCCAAGGGACTACCTTCAGTTGCTTGACCCAAAAGACCTATTCTCTTGGATAAATGAGCACAAGAGAAAACTAACACTTGACAAAAGGCCTCGTTAACACTTCTTATTTGAAATACGGGTCATCATAGGCAAGCTACCATTTTTCCACCCTCCCCCAGCTCCAAAACCAAGATGTTAAAATTTAAGATTATTAGGCCAAAACACCTTCCTTGCATGGGTCTGGGTAGAGATTTGTTTTGGAACAACACAATCACAGCATGGCATTTACAAGTACAGTGACAGTATTAAATTGTAATATTTACACCTGTACAAGACACTTTCTTGTGTAATTTAGGATGTAGGAAATGATCAGACGTGTACTATAAAAATTAACAACATCAACTTTAACTCAGCCTCCCGTTGTCTCGTTTGCAACACAACCCAAACTACAATGTAGCAACTTTGATACATCAAAAGCTTCAGCAACTCTTCTGGTTGACTTGTTCAGCTTGAATTATGAGAAATTGACAGGAGACGAGGTCACTGAAAACATGGTGCAATACTGCCGTACAAATGGCATTGATAATCCAGTTGAAATATTAGTGTTTACAGTTACATATGGTTACAGGGAGAGCACTGGAGATTGAGTTTCCCTGTGAAGAACATGTTGGAGAGACAAACTTCATCATGGTTGATTGGCAAAACCTGCTGCAGACTGCACTTGATGAAGTAAGCTGCTTGACAGACTTCAGAAAAACCTTGGAGGTCCAGTTTTACAATGAGGTACATTCTACTGCTCTTCTGTTGTTTACAAGTTTGAACTCCAAATTACCCAAGTGGTCCCTTTGGTGTTATGCTTTTGGTGACAAGAGAACTGAGGAGCAAA